>CM077235.1:31743680-32033680 GCA_039654775.1 Spinibarbus caldwelli | reverse complement strand
TTGTGTCCAGGTCAGTGCATCATCCAAACATTCATACAGTCACTTGATTTATTAGACTGGCTTAAAGCACATATGTAGCATGTTTGTTTCTTTTGACCTTACAGAACATAGGATAAGCTCTGTGGACTCAGCAGCCCTTTCATATCATATGGCAAATATTTACTTGCTGTTCTTAGTGTGTAGAGTTTAAATAGAAATCCATAAACATACATAAATGTGCCATGTTGAAACATATAGCAGAAGAGATATCTGCCCTTAAAACGTGAACTTATATTGTATGCCATGTTTTCAGACATCTTTATATTCATTTTTAGACAACACAGTACTAATGTTTTAACTTCAGAAGAGTTAAGAAATCAATATTAGGTTGAATAACCCTGATTTTCAATCACAACAAATGAAAACAATAGTTATTTTAACCAACTGTCAAAAAAAAAAAATGCTTTAAATATGTGGAAGAAATGTTATCAGACCTTTACAGAATAAACATTTTACTCAAACCCATATCTTCTAAATTGAAACTGAGAATTGTCAAATGTTCTCTTAATTTTTTCCATAGCTGTATATAAAATTGTGTGTGTGTGTGTGTGTATGATATTTAACAATATTTTTGATCAAATAAATGAGGTTTCTTTCAAAAACATTTAACACTAAAAAAAAAAAAAAAAACGTAATTCTAAACTTATATATTAAACATATATATATGTATATGTATATATATATATATATATGTATATGTGTATATATATATATATATATATATATATATATATATATATATATATGATGCCCAGGATTAATGAGCATATTTAATTTAAATGATGTATTTTATTATATATGTTCAGAAATTATAATTATAATTTTAAAAATTAAATATTATTAAATATTATAATTACTTAAAATTACAAAAGTACAGTCCTATTTTCATAAAGATTTTTTTGTTCTAGATTATTTTTTTTTCAGGACATAGTTTTTTTTAAATATACATAATTATTAATATAAAGGCTTTTCTTATGTTTCATATATCTTTGAATCAATCTAAAGTTCTGCTGGTGTTTCGTGTTTGTTTAGGAGGACTCTTGAAGATCAGCAGGGTGTGAAGCAGATCTCTGTAACAGAGGCATTGAGCAGAGATGACATCCATGCGGCCTTTATATGCACTGAAAACACCAGCCATGAAGAGCACATCAGGTGACACGCAGACTTCCTCCTCACACATAATCACTTCTGACTCCTCACACACACCAGAAATGATCACGCTTGAGTGTCTTCCTTTAAAATAATCATCTCTCCCTGATCTACTCGATCTCAGGCAGTTTCTGGAGGCGGGGAAGCATGTGTGTGTTGAGTATCCCATGACCCTCAGCTACACGTCTGCAGTGGATCTGTGGAGTCTGGCTCAGCAGAAGGGTGAGTTTCTGTCCTCATTCACCGCTGTGGATGTGTAGCATGTCTTCTGGGGATGCCTGAGTAAATATTTGAGATAGTAGAATTTTGTTATTATAAAGTAGTTAAATAGTATGAAACTGCCTCCAGGATGGTTTAACGTTTAACTTCTGTATGGTATCTTCAGGACTGGTGCTACATGAAGAACATATTGAACTCCTCACTCCTGATTTTAAACAGCTGAAAAAAGACATAGCTGGGAAAACACTTGAGGAGGGAACGCTGCACTTCACAGGTAATGAAAATATAATGGTACACAGTTCATCTTTTTTAAAGGCTTCCACTAGGGTTTTGAGTGATGGTAATTTTTATTTTTCAGGTGGATCCCTGAAGCCAAATTTTGGGTTCCCGTCTTTCAGCGGTATTGCCAGACTGACCTGGCTGGTTGATCTTTTCGGGGAGCTCACGGTTACTGCAGCATCTCTGGTGGAGGAGAAAGAGAACAAATACATGAAGATGACAGCACACTTACTGACCCGACAGCAGAAGTGAGTACGCTGCGGCCACAGACAGCTGTTTTTACATTGAAAAAAATGATTTAAATTTATTTATAATTTATTTATAATAAATTTATAATTTATTTAAACTATATTCTATATTTTTTTTAATGGATAGCTGACAAATAACACCAAGATTTGAGGTTAAAATATAAATGAATGTATGCAGAAAATTTATATTTTCAGTGAAATTGGTCACTATTTCATCAAGTTTTCCACATATATTGGTGCATCTCAATAAATTAGAATGTCGTGGAAAAGTTCATTTATTTCAGTAATTCAACTCAAATTGTGAAACTCGTGTATTAAATAAATTAAATGCACACAGACTGCAGTAGTTTAAGTCTTTGGTTCTTTTAATTGTGATGATTTTGGTTCACATTTAACAAAAACCCACCAATTCACTATCTCAACAAATTAGAATACTTCATAAGACCAATAAAAAAAAATATTTTTAGTGAATTATTGGCCTTCTGGAAAGTATGTTCATTTACTGTATATGTACTCAATACTTGGTAGGGGCTTCTTTTGCTTTAATTACTGCCTCAATTCGGCGTGGCATGGAGGTGATCAGTTTGTGGCACTGCTGAGGTGGTATGGAAGCCCAGGTTTCTTTGACAGTGGCCTTCAGCTCATCTGCATTTTTTGGTCTCTTGTTTCTCATTTTTCTCTTGACAATACCCCATAGATTCTCTATGGGGTTCAGGTCTGGTGAGTTTGCTGGCCAGTCAAGCACACCAACACCATGGTCATTTAACCAACTTTTGGTGCTTTTGGCAGTGTGGGCAGGTGCCAAATCCTGCTGGAAAATGAAATCAGCATCTTTAAAAAGCTGCTCAGCAGAAGGAAGCATGAAGTGCTCCAAAATTTCTTGGTAAACGGGTGCAGTGACTTTGGTTTTCAAAAAACACAATGGACCAACACCAGCAGATGACATTGCACCCTAAATCATCACAGACTGTGGAAACTTAACACTGGACTTCAAGCAACTTGGGCTATGAGCTTCTCCACCCTTCCTCCAGACTCTAGGACCTTGGTTTCCAAATGAAATACAAAACTTGCTCTCATCTGAAAAGAGGACTTTGGACCACTGGGCAACAGTCCAGTTCTTCTTCTCCTTAGCCCAGGTAAGACGCCTCTGATGTTGTCTGTGGTTCAGGAGTGGCTTAACAAGAGGAACACGACAACTGTAGACAAATTCCTTGACACGTCTGTGTGTGGTGGCTCTTGATGCCTTGACCCCAGCCTCAGTCCATTCCTTGTGAAGTTCACCCAAATTCTTGAATCGATTTTGCTTGACAATCCTCATAAGGCTGCGGTTCTCTCGGTTGGTTGTGCTTCTTTTTCTTCCACACTTTTTCCTTCCACTCAACTTTCTGTTAACATGCTTGGATACAGCACTCTGTGAACAGTCAGCTTCTTTGGCAATGAATGTTTGTGGCTTACCCTCCTTGTGAAGAGTGTCAATGATTGTCTTCTGGACAACTGTCAGATCAGCAGTCTTCCCCATGATTGTGTAGCCTAGTGAACCAAACTGAGAGACCATTTTGAAGGCTCAGGAAACCTTTGCAGGTGTTTTGAGTTGATTAGCTGATTGGCATGTCACCATATTCTAATTTGTTGAGATAGTGAATTGGTGGGTTTTTGTTAAATGTGAGCCAAAATCATCACAATTAAAAGAACCAAAGACTTAAACTACTTCAGTCTGTGTGCATTGAATTTATTTAATACACGAGTTTCACAATTTGAGTTGAATTACTGAAATGAACTTTTCCACGACATTCTAATTTATTCAGATGCACCTGTATAAGAAAATAAATAAATAAGAAGAATCTTTTCTTTTTTTGCTGTTAAATTTTCACGCAGCGTGAGACATGAATTTTAAAATATACTTTAAACACATTTTATAAAGAAAAATGGTTGCTTACTGGCGCAAGTTAAAAGAGCCCATGCACTCCATAACATTTCAGTCTCTAGATATAATTTGGGTCCTTCCATCAGTGTAAGTCTATGGGATTTTTTTCACCTGTTATCATTCATTCATTTAAATGTGGGCCTATTATATTTTTTAATGAATAGCTGAAAGTAACATGGCCATAAACACCAAGATTTTAAGTTTGTGGGATTTTTATTTTTATTATTTTTTTTGCATCTGTTGTCATTTGTCATTCATTCCTTTCAAATGTGTTTTATTTTTATTTAAATTTAATTTAGTTTTTTATATATTTTATTACTAAACAATAAAAAAATGTAAATGAAATGTTAAAATGTAAATGAACATTTTCAGAAAATGTATATTCTTAAAATGTGAACCTGGTCACCGGTTTTTCAAAATTTTCTCTTAACAATAAATGAATAAATATGTCTTTTTAAACCCATTTTATCATCTGTCACACACACACACAAAATTAATTAATTAAAGTTCTCTCTGACGCAGACCTCTAACTTGGATTGAAGAGCGGGGTCCAGGGCTGGGCAGAGCCAAACACATACACCTTTGCTTCCAGGACGCCACCATCACGGAGCTTCCTGCAGGTCAGCGGGAGCCGGTGGGTCTGTTCATGCAGGATCTGGTGCTGTTCGGCCGGAAGCTGCAGGGTGAAGTGTCTGCCGCTGAGCTCCAGGAGGAGAAGAGCAGGATTTTACACTGCCTGCAGCTGGCAGACCGCATTCAGCAGCTCAGTGAAAACACTCAGGCCTGAACCTGACGCTGTCCACACTGCACGTTCACACAATAACCCACTGTGGGGCATGAGCTTATATGGTCTTTCCTCATGGAATTGTGGGATATAGACTGTGGTGTAGAGACAGACGACTAGAGTGGAAAATAATAGTAAAATAATTAAATATATAGATTTATTTTCATTTGAATTTTTTTAACAGTGAAAATCAGTTTGCTGATGAGTTGCTTTTTATGATATTTTGTCTCCACCAAGGGATAAAAAAAATAAAAATTGTGATTTTTAAAAAAAAAAAATTATTTCACAATTCTGCTTTTATATCTCCCAGTTATGTGTCAGAAGAAAGTCTGAATTGTGAGATAAAAAGATTTAATTCCTTTTTTTTTTTTTTTATCCCATGGTGGAAACCAGCTTTCATAGCTTTTAAGCACTAAAAAGGACAAAAAAAAAAAAAACACGAGAATGACTTGAAGTTTGTTCCATTCTTCACAAAAACCACTAAATTATACTCTTTGTCTTTTTTAGACCTTGACAGATATTTTTGGTGAGATAAATTTTTCAGTCTTGAAATTGCAGTGATTAAAAACAGGTAATGTAATAGTTTCAGCATAAAATCAGAAGTTTAAAGATTTGAAGTTTGATTTGGAAATGTAACTAATAGTTCTGTGTTTAACTAGTGGGCTGTATCAGGATACGCAGTAACAGCACATTCCTTTAGTGTAACGTGTAACTCATAACTCTAGTTATTAACATATCATGGATAATTTATTATTTAGCAGAAAGGGACGATTCTTGCTGACTACTATTGTTTTAAGTTTTGTAAATCAGTATTTAGTATGTGACTGATACAGTGAGTCTTGTTTTAGTACATTACATCTGCATCAAAGTTCATTACCCATTTCAGACAAATGAAGCTCCAGTGTTTTCAGTCATTGGTGTTCAAACAGGCTGGAGCATTTCAAAATATTGTGTACTTTTGTTTGGTTTGATATTATGTCATTCTCATTTAAGTTGAGTGTGAAAACTGGATGAGCTCTGTAAGTGTTCATACATGCTTTGAACAAAATCAAAGATTCTCTTATCATTCATGCTGTGTTGCAAGTTTTTTTTTCCTATCTGTGTTCTCTCTGGGAAAGCACTGAATAGAGTATAAATGCACATATCGTCTGAGAAACCTACAGAGAGAGAAAGAAATGTTTCTAATCAGTATGTGTTGTTTACATGTTTACATGTTTTCAGTTAATAAATAAATTGCGCCTGCTTTCTGGAATTTGTTTTGTGCAGTGGAATCCACACATTAACACGTGTATTTCAGAAGTCTGATAACCTGAGTGAACTCTGTTGCATCAAGACTATTAAGTTTAGGGTTTTTTTTTTGTTTTTTTTTTGCATTTTGATATTTCTGTAAGCATGTCTCCAAATCAGCACCATAATGCAGAAAAAAAAGTCATCCTTTCCATAAACAACTAAAGTTCAGAAATAACACTGCTACCATAGTATATTTTTGTATTTTGAAATAATTATAATTCTTTCACATTACAGAATTGTTAGGTACATATGCTTAATTCTCTAAAAAAATTTTTTTTACAGTAGTTAACTATCGTATTAAGAATCATGACCATACAATGTACAATATTTACAAAGTTGATTAATCAGTTTCTACTAAATGGTTATTTATACACATTCCAAGTTGTATGAATTAACATTGATGTATTATGAACAATATTTACAATTACACAATTATAAAAATTACTTACGCCATGGCCATGCTAATAAATAATAATAATCATAAATGCTAATAAATTCTGTTAATAATTGTTTCTAATAATAATAATATACTAATAAATGCTGCTAAAAAGTTCTTGTTCATTGTTAATTCATAACACCTAATGCAATAAACTAATGCTGACAAATTGCATTTTTACCGTTTATTCTTTCGTTTTTAAGATGAAATATGGCTCAGATTGATAAAATCTTGCATTTATAAAACAACTTCTGAATCATGTTCAGACATGTGTCATAAGAGTGAAAGCACAGTTTCAACTTTTATTCACAAAAAAAATGTCAGTGCTAATGTCCGTTAGTTGACAAGAGCAGGGCCATATTTCTCATAAGTTGTGGTAAGATGATGCCAACATTGTCAAGTGCACTGGTCCACAGAAATCAACTAACAAACAGATGAGAAACATACATTTGGAAAGTGTATCACACATACGCAGTAAATTGCAACTACGCATTAAAATCATCCTTGCTGACTTCTTGTTCCACATTGGACAGTTTTGATTTCTGATACAAAAATAACATCAAATACATTATAATAACATTAAATATAGAAAATAAAAGTTGTATCTTGTTTACTTGGAAAAAAGCAAAACGGGGAGCTTCAAAGAGTAACTGATTCGGATCTGGATCGGGATGAAAGGCTCTGGAATGTCTGAGAACGGAAGCACTCGTGTGCATCATCATCATCAGGACTCGTGTTAAGATGGACAAGACATGTCACTAAACACAAGTAATAAATATACAAAAAAATATAATCAATGAAATAAAGGCAGACAAATTATGAAGTCGTAGTTCACAGAACATCAAAAAAAACTGCAGTGAGTCTTTAGTCTTTAACTTTCAGTCAAATCTTTCTGCTAGCTCTGTCATTTAAGCCAGTGCAAAGAGAAAAAAACATTCCTCCTGGGTGACCATCAGACCTGAGAACAGCAGGGCATTCTGGGAAGCTTCTTCTGGAAGTCAAAGCGATGCGGGTTGAAGGTGATTGGGGTCTGTACAGTGGTCAGAGGGGCTCACGTGGATTTCTGTCTATAATGAAGGGTCAAGTCTCCACCGCTCTTCCAGATGAAATGCTTTACAGTTCTGAGGTCCATATTTGGATCCAAAACCTACAAACAACAGAAAACATTAACAATAGAGTACAAAAGTTTCACAGTGTAACAATGAATTTTGTTTGTTTACTAATTGGGAGCGTAATGCAAATTATATGATCTTGCCTGAAACATTCAGTGCAGTTAAGCATTAATAATATATATGTAAATAATGTTAAAGTAGCAAAAATTCGCCAAAACTGTAGGATTTACTTAAGTTGAAGTGTCTTTTCACATTATTTAACTAGGGTTAATGCCACTTTAACCCTGGGTTAATCAATGTTTGACACTTGTAATCTTATTATTAAGGGTTACTGGTGTCACAAAAGCTGTGTGAATGTTAACAGCCAATTGCTTAACAACCAACAACAAATCAAAACTAAATACTTGTCACCTCATTTAAATTCGTTTCAGCATCTGAGGAAAATAAGGTGTTGAACAGCAAATAATGAGTACATTGGAGTGATGAGTGAGTACTTTTTCATTTGTTTGGAGGTGGTTAAGAAGGTCTGACAGGAGGTCTAACCTGATCTAAACACATGAGCTCAATCTTCTCTTCAGCCATCACCGCCACATCTTCCTCTTTTTCCTGCTCTCCTGGTTTGTCATTGGCTGAGGAGCTGGTGGTCTGTGACTCTGTGTCGATATTGATGATCTTCTCATAGACGTGTTCCATTACTTTCCGCACCTGTAGCATGTCGCTAGCAGACAGACGATCCCTAAAAACAACAGACTGTGATGAATAATCACCAAAATATTGTTGCAAATTTACATTCGAATGTTGCTTTTACACTTCAAATCGCATGTGTGTCATAAAATGTGAATTTCTAAGCATAACCCTTATTAATTATAGCTTTTCCATTTTGTCACTTTTACAAACACAGCATACTTTTTGAGTGTTTTGGCCCCAGATGATGAATGAGGTTGGAGGTAGAATGGGATCTTGTTGAATTTTGGCATGTTTTTCTGTAGCAGAAAAGAAAAAGAGTCAATATACAATCACAAACCTATGATGGACACATAATGGGATGATTGTGGGATTTGAAACACTCACATCTACCGTGATATCAATAACCCACTGAGGTACGGTTTCATTCAGTAACATGGACTCCGTCTCTCCTCCTGAATCACGGCACAGTAACCTGAAATTGGAAGGAAATATGACTTATAATAAAGATAAGATACAGGAAGGAAAGTCAGATGAGTTGAAGGTCTTCATCGGTACTGGACACTGTCATTCAGACCTGAACAACGTTCTTCCTCCTGCTTCACCAAAGATAACAGGAGTGTGTGGAGGAACCTGGAAGTAGCCGTTGCCCTTTTGAATTCGACTCTCCTGTTCACCGTTCACTACAGAGAAAAATCACACAGAAAATGATAAAGTCAGAAACCAACTACATATTTCCATAAATTCCATTAACTCAGAAACCAGGCTTTGCTTAGTTAAAAAAAAATAATTCCATGCATTCTTTGTTGATAGGAAAATGTCAGTATGCATTGTAAAGAACTCAGTGAAAATGTATTAAGTGGGCAGCTAACTATGCATTAAACACTTCCATCATGCTTTAAAAAAGAAAAAAAAAGGAAAAATCTCAGTAACCACTACTAAAATAACTGCATGCATTCATATGCATTAGGCAATCCCATAATGCACTGCAAAAAATCCAAGATTAACTAAAAAGGCAGACTAGAATGAAAATTTGATTCACTACTCAAAAGTATTAACAGAAAATAATTCCTATATAACAATAATAATCAATATTGCCTTTATTAACATGTTCCTTTATAAAAAAAAAAAAAGGCTACCATGGTTGAGTTCACTTTCCTCCTCTTCCATTGGGTTTATATGAGTTCTGGGCCAGAACTCTAACAGCGCCTGCAGGAGCAGCCCACCCAGATTCACTGAAACAAATAAACACAAAGAAGAGTTGTTAAGTAATTCTCACTGTTGAACTAATACTGTAAGGTCAGAATATTAATGATAAACAAACAAACAAACAAACAAACAAACAAACATACATATACACACATTAAACATTAAATACATTAAAAATACTGTTGTTTATCTGTATCATCATTTGCAAAAAAAAAAAAAAAAAGGAAAAAAAAAAAAAATCATACAATTCTTTAAAGAAATTACTCTAGCCCCAATTTAATTGGGTTTTGCTTCAAGAATGTCATTTTTGCAGAATAAAAAAAATGAGATATTCAGCTAACTTCTTAAAGAACAAAACACTTAGTCACAGGAAAACATCACTATGCAGTTAGAAGAAGACATTACACTTTGGATCAGAGCCGTCTGGGCTTGTAAAACCAGCATCTTTAGCTGCCACCCACGCCGCAAAACAATCACTTTCATCCAGCGTGATGGTCAGCATCTGAAAAGCAGCAAGAACATTCATTATCTTTCATCTGCGCCCTCATTATTAATTGAAAAATAAGATGTTAATACTGACCCCTGTTTTGAGATCTACAGAAAACCAGTTCGGCACATAGACCATCTTGAACCTCTTTTTAATTTCTTCATCGAAGTCCACTTTACCCAGGTCTTCCCCCTTACATGCCTACAAAACACAGAGGAACATTGACATCACATTTGGCCTAAAGATGCCACAAAAGCTTCTCATGATCTGCTCTTACCTTGAGGACATCCCAGAATGCCACACTGTTATTGGAGTCTTTAGTGAGTATGTGCCTCTTGTCATTGAGAATATGACACTGAACGATGCTGGTGCCTCCTGAAATTGAATTCAAACTCTCAGTCAAAGATTAAATCAATTATAGAGAACAGTCTAGCAGTGAGCAGCAGCGAGATCAGTAATCAGTCATTTAACGACTGATTAAAGCTTCAACCCAAAGCAACAATTTCCTTATAATATTTTCTCATGGCTCACTCAGGGATCAAACAGCAACCTTAAAGTTACCATCCCGGAGTTTTAACTAATAGACAACACTGATCTGACACTCAGGTGGCTGCGCTAACATACACAGATGGTCTTTTACCTTTGATGACCTGCTCTGGCTGTGTACACAGTGGAGTTAAAGGGGCACTACAGTCGTTGTCATAGTCTCCAGATGCTCTGAAGTTATGCATGCCTTTCAGAGACTGAGAATAACAAATAAACAAATATAAACAGAAACAGAGCTGAAGGAACACTGCAATTTTGTTTTAATTTTATGCATTTAAAAAACAAACAAAAAAAAAAAAACAAACAAATACAGTGATATTGTGAAATCAATTAAAAAAAAATTTCTGTTTGAATATATTTTAAACAGTAATTTACTCCTGTGATGCAAGTTGAATTTTCTGCATCATTTCTCCAGTCTTCAGTGTCACATGATCCTTCAGAAATGATTCTAATCTGCTGCTCAAGAAACATTTCTTATTGTTATCAATGTTGAAAACAGTAGTGCTGCTTCATATTTTTGTGGAAACTGTAATACACTTTTTTATGATTCATTATACATTTGTTTCCTGACATTTCTGATCAATTTAATGCATCCTTGTTGAATAAGTTTTAATTTCTTTCAAAAGAAAAAAAATCTTACTGACCCCAACCTTCTGAACAATAATGTATTATTAGATATAAATTAATGTATAATTATATCATGAATATTTAAAAGTGACAGTTCACCTAAAAATTCTATGATTGCTCACAATATATGTAAGAACTTCTTTGTTTGCATACTGCCAGAAGCACAACACACTCAACGCAATATATAAAGAAAGAGGGGAACTTTTTAAAGTACTTTTATGGTACTTTTTTTTAGCCCTTTTTAGAGCTTGATAGTCATTGTCCTCATTCAGTATAATAGGAAAAGAGCAGTCCAGACATATCAAAAGTAACTTCTTTTGTGCTCAATGGCAAAAAATTAGATGATTTGATGAGTACATAATGATTGAATGTTTTGGCTGAACTATCACTTTAAGAATAGAAATCTCTGAAATGTAACTCACCCATTTGTTTACAAACGATTTAGCTGTGGACACCCAAATTGCTTGAGGAGGATCAGCTGATTTGTCTAATTCCATCTGCACAGAGAAAACATCAGATACACTGTAAGAGCAGTTTTCTTAAAGTATTGAACAATTACATTTGATGATGACTTCATTACTATATTTTCAAACACCAAGAAGTTCAATCTCACCTTAAGGACAGGAGCTTTCTCTTCACATATGAGCACACGCAAGTCAGGGTTACGCAGATCTGTGCAGTAGATTTTTCGGTCACGTCCGCCAGAGTAGATGTGTGTGAAGGCCTCATTCACCTGCAGTGCCCATACACCCTCATCGTGGACCCGGTACGTGGCGATACATCGCTGCTGACCGAGAGACCACAAGCGTATCGTACCGTCCGAGCTACCGGAGAGACACTAGACAGAGAAACAACACAGGTTTAACATGCGTGTCTGATGGAAAACCTTATCAAACTCTATGCGTGTGTGACTATGGCTGTGTTTAGACTGGCAGAAAAATATCTGTTTTTGTCATATCTGATGCAAATCTGTTCACTTTTTGTTGTCTGAAAGGCAAAAAAGACACAAAAGCTCATGTTTACAAACCTAATCCAAATCACATTCATATTCAAATTAGATTTTCTGGAATGCATCTCAGTTCAAAAGTCCAGATACCAAATATATTTTCTCATAGTTTGGTATGTGATGCACATGTGATGTCATAAAAAATGTGCAATTATTTCTGGAGCTGTGTTGAAGTCCTACCTGAGTGCCATCTCTGTTTAACAATAATGATTTGACGTTGTCAGTGTGGCCTTTCAGCTTCATTAACTTAGCACAAGTTCTTGGATCCCAGACCCTCAAGACCTGACCATAAAAAAAAAAAGACAAAACATTTACAATTACCAAAATCCTGCCTGCAGTTGAAATGATGATTTTTCTTCTTTGAAATGTGAAAAACTGTGAGATGAACCTTCTCTGTAGATCCTGAGATGATCACAGTTCCTGTCTGATTCATGGCCAGACTGTAGATGGAGTCCTTGTTTCCACTCAGTGAGGAAGCTATCACAGAAATGAGGGATGAAATCAGGGTTATTACAGTTAACTAAAACTATAATATTTTGAAATAAAATACGTTAACTGAACTAAGTTAAAATAAAATATACAAAAACTTATTTGACTTAAGCTAGTTTCCAAGGCAAAACTTCTCCTTTTCTTTCAGTTTAACTTGACGTACTGAAATAATTAAAACTAAAATAAAAATTAATAAAACTATATAAACATATTAAAAAAACAATAACTAATAAAACTCAAAAAGACAACAAAATTAATGAAACGTTAACTCCAAATAATATTAAAACAAATTCCAACTTTTAATAAAACCTATAACAGTATCTCATTGATACTATAATAACATTGCACGCAGTAATGCATTGACTTCGGAAGAAATGGGTTTTCATAATCATCTGCTTAATTACATACTTCAACCCTAACTCAATGACTCAGAAGGAAGATGATGTCAAACAGAATGATTAAGAGAGTTTACTCACTGGTGACTGTATTATTAGAGGCGGTCAGAGCTGTCAGTGTGTTCACATCCCACAGGAAGATCTGCCTGTCCAGCCCAGCTGATGCCACCAGCTCCTTGTCCTTTGCATATGCTAAAGCTTTGACGTAGTCCTGAAGAGTGAATCACAATCAACAAAATTACTTTGTCTCATAATCATATTGCAAACAAAATGGCAAGAACTTTATCAAAATGTCAAGCTTTAATCGGTTTTCTATGCAAATTCCCGGAGCTATTAAATGGACAAAATTGTGTGCCAATAGCAAAATGTCTGGCAATGCAAGACTGCCATCAGAATAATCCTTATGCATGAAGATTTTAAACAAAATTAAAGCAACAAACTAAGATAAATATAAGATATGTACCTTATGTGTCCGTAACGTGGACATGCAGAACCCTTTGTGTGCATTCCAGACTTTCACGGTTGTGTCCGAGGAGGCTGATATCACTACAACACAGAACAATCCACTGAAACTGGCTATGCTCAGAATATATTTGATGAGATCTGAGCATGAAGTTTCTGTAAAAGGAATATGAGGTGCTTAGACGTACATGTTTTTCCATTACAACAGAGAATGATATCATTCACCCAGTCCGTGTGATGCTCCATTGAAGCGATGTAAGGATCCTGCTGCAATAATAAATAGCTCTTAATTGGATTATCAGAAACATTTGACCATAGAGAGACAGAATTGGCATAAATTGTTACTTTGAGGGAGATACAAAGTTAACACTGTTGCTCAAAGTAGAAAGCGTGGTCGCACAGTAACAAAACAAGGGATCAAGTGCATTAATATTCATAAATCATGAAAAATGCAGGTTGTACTTTGTGTTGATTGACACTCCATATCCTGATGATGGAATCTCGGCCGGCTGTGAAGAGTCTGTTGAGAGCAGGATCCAGCTGAAGAGCGTTCACACCATTACGACTGTACTTCTCCACCTCATCTCTAATCACGTAGGAAACCTGTACACACATCGTTATTAATATCTCCAGTTTATTAAACATCAGAGACTACCTACATTCTACCAAACTACCTATTTACTATTAATTCATAAACCCCCGGTTTCACAGACAAGGCTTAAGCCTAGTTCTAGACTAAAATGTAAATCGGAGCTGTTTCAACTGAAAGAAACTTGCACTGACTGATCTTAAAACATATCAGTGCCATTGTTTTGTCTTAAGATGCACACCAGTAATGTTTTTTCTAAGGCATGTTTATAAAAATTACTTAAATGTCCTAATTGAACTGTGGCCTAATCCTGGCTTAGGCTAAACCCTGTCTATGAAACCGGGCCAAAAAATGACATTATAATATTAGATTAGATTAGATGTGTCTTGTGAATCTAACATTAAGTGATTAACAACTGATTCTGATGCTGTACAACTACAACATCTGTATACACAGACATAATGTTTTTAATCTAATCAATCTAATCAATGTGCAGACAATTGTACTAAAAGAACTAATTTAATTCCTGTACAGTGGCCCAAAAAGTATTTGGACACATTTAAAATGAGTGAATGCCGCAGCGTTACATATCATCACTGTATTATGGTAACACCACAGTACTTCTTGTAAGAGTGAAAATGTTTCGTTTTGTAAATATTATGGACGATATATTTGGCGACACTTTCCTGAAACATGTAGACGCATTATAAATTCACGAATACATGGTTTTAAAGTTGCGAAACATTATCTGTAAATTATTACCTGGACTTTCCTCCGTCCAGCAGCGTTCTGTCTGTGATGCGTCGCCATCTTGCATGTTGACAATCAGTGAATGCGTCACTTCCGGACGAAAGCGGAACACGTTCCGGCGTTTGTTGGTTGAATCTGTCGAAATCTTCTGTCACCAGAGGTCACCGTTGAGTACATTTGCGAGCTAATAGATTTGCCTAAATAATTTAACTATTAATTGTTCACTTGGTAGCTGGTCGTTTGCAGAAAGTGGATACTGACTTTTACATTTAAAATAGTTCAATGGGATTTGCACATGACATAATATAAGTTCAAATGTGGCCTATATTAACAATGTGTACTATAATCTGTTTTTTTATACAATAATGCAGTGGTTTTTCTGATTTGGAATGAATATTAGAAAAAATGATATTTTCCTATGTATGAATGTAAACGACATGGGCATGTGAGGCCAGCACACACAGAATGCATACAGAGCAACAGCAGCAGACATTTACCACAACTTCTGATATTAGAGTGTGGATGAGGGGTGTGTTTCAAATTTTCATACTGTTATGCATTTAAAAATATCTCTTTGCAGTTTAAAGTTTATTAAAATGTCTATTTTCGATTACACATGAACTTGCTCTGTTTACATATTGTCTGCCACTATTAAAGCTAAGGTGCACAAAACCCATTCACATTATAGAGGTTTTTACGTAAAGTCTTCACATAAATCTGTTATGCATAAGTAAGTTATTCACAAAAAAAAAAAAAAAAAAAAAAATCAAACTTCAATTCATTCACTGAGCTTTATTCAGAATTTACATCATCACACAATTTATTAAAACATGTAGAATATGCCTGTGGTAACCATGAATACAAATAAAAATATTTTACTATGTAGGTACTATAAGAGCTTTGTAAAGATTAAAATAGCTTACAATTAGGAAATCATGGGGCATTTTCATCTCTGGTAAGTGAAATAATGTGGTCGGCTTTTTTTTTTTATACTTGTTGATTCTGGTTTTCATCCAGACTAGATATAAGATACTAACAACATAACTGTCTGAAAAATTAAGTCTAATATGAAATAAAACAACAACAACAATAGTAAATACAATGAAGATTGTACATCACAGTCTAATTTGTCTGTTGAATTCCAGTCAGAGCCGGAGCATTACACTGCATCATCACATCTACCAATTTCCTAGAATGAGAATATCTCATAAGTCACAGAAAATCTAAGAAGTCACAAAAATAAAAGAACACCTGTTTTCAATTTATTTTTATAGGCCCAGGATTCATTTTGACTCCGTAAATTATTAAACATTTCCCACTGGTTTTAACAGTCACGTTTGTCTCTCTGTACTTTGATAGTACTGATCAACACATTTACAATGCATCTAAATGAAAAGCTCTGCAGTGTTTATAACAATACACAACCGTATTCATATAAACTTTGTCAGAAAAAAATCAGGATAAACAAATATCATCTTTAATCAGGGATTGATAGAGTGCCATTTGTTTAATTTCCCATTACAAGTATTTATCCAAACTCTCAAGAGCTTCCTTTTTTGTGTACTTTCTCCATTCATCTGGAATCTCACCACATCCCTGGAATGTCTTACTGTAGTATGCTTCCAGATCTTCCTGGAATCTGCACACAAACCACTTCCAGTACGGCAGCTCAGAGTGGTCAGGGGTGATGCTCCAGTTAGCATATTTGCGACCTCCTTTTCTGTATTCTTTCCAGGGGACTTTATCATCTGAGGAATTTGGGTGAAAGGATCGATCACTCGCTACTGCTGTTGTACAAATACTAATAGACAAGTTTCTTGTTTTTCTGTAATGCCATCCATTCAGCCCATTATTACGGTGGAA
This sequence comes from Spinibarbus caldwelli, assembly GCA_039654775.1. Classification (NCBI taxonomy): domain Eukaryota; kingdom Metazoa; phylum Chordata; class Actinopteri; order Cypriniformes; family Cyprinidae; genus Spinibarbus; species Spinibarbus caldwelli. The sequence goes on along the minus strand of CM077235.1, from coordinate 32,017,093 downwards.
AGGAACGCTGTGATCTCCAGGATGGCCTTTCATTGTGTTGGTGCAGATTGCTTTACAGAAAGGACACTGAACCCAGCAACACTGACAGAAGTGGTCAATCAAAATCTCATCTGGTCTTTTCCTGCACTTTTCTATTTTTATGTTATTAATGCTTGTAAAACTGTCCTGTAGCTTTGACATCCTCTCCTTTAGGGTGTCACCTAAAACATTCTCAAGAAAATCCAAGTCTTTAATTTCGCTAAGGTCACCACATGAGCTGTCTGTGAGTTTCAGCTCATCTGTTAGTATTGTGGTGAAGCATCTGAACCACATGTTGCCGTCTCCACTCTCGGTCTTAGCCTCCACTGTAGATGCTTTGACTGCATTACATACAATCTGCTGTTTTTCTCTTAGATTTCCTTTGAAAATTTTTAGAATCATGTTTTTTTGTTCAGTGTAGTATCTGTCCACTTCATTTTTTATGAACTGTTTGAAGTGTCTCCTGGGATTATGAATGTATTGTATGTACTGCTCAAAGTCCTCCTTTTCTGCAAGGGATTTCAGAATGTGTTTCTCCAGATTTGGTCTATTCTCACGTAATGCTTGTATGTCAGACCTCATATGTGCCGCTAAATCAATAGCCGTTTTGTTGTAAACAGCTTGGAGGATGGATGGCTCAAGTTTGCTGCAGATGAATTCACTCAGTATGTTTGTTGTTGTTGTTGCTCCTTTGTAGAAGTTCTTGAACATGTTCCAATATTGAGTTTTCTGCTTCTCAAAATAAATTCTTGGGTCATTTGCTTCTCTGAATTCTTTGTGGAGTTCAGTAAACCTACATCTTGCAATGTCACACATATAGAGACTGAGATCTATGGTAAACTCCCTTTTCAATTTATATTTTTGGCCCACAGATTCATGCTGCTTTACTGACTTTTTAACACAGTCTGTTATTTCCTGAATGTAACTGATATTGTAGCCCAATTTTCCAACTAGTGGCTTCTCCATTATAATCTCAGTTTTCTCAGTAATTTTATCAATCAGATCCCTTATCAAGTAAAAGCATTCAGCATTTAGGTCCATGTTGTCTGGTGGCTTTGGAGTCCTTTTAACATACTCTATCCTTGACATTAATATTTGAGCTGGATACATCACAATCTGCTTCAATGTCTTGCTTTTCTTGGAGCTTTTGCCAGCTTCCTCTGAAGATTCTGTGTCATAAGAATGCTTCAGATGCTTTAGCGTGATGTAGTCACAATAATCACTCCGGCAATCTATCTGTTCATAGTCTTTCTGATTTAACTGCTCATTTACAAGAGTCAATTCATAGTTTTCAGATAAGATCTGCCTCACATCCTCCCAAAAGTTGAAATCTTTCAGTGGAGGAGTATCTTCGGTCATTTCAGTGACCCATTTACTGCACATTGTGTCAAACTCCTCCGTTAACATACCTTCATCTGTTCCTTTATTTCTGAGGCTCAAAGCTAGTTCCTTGCTTCGACTAAAAAGCTTGCTTTCATACTCTGTCCTTCTTTGATCCAGCTTCTCCCTGGCTTTTTTCTGTTCAATGGCTTCATCTAACTTTCTTTTTGTTCCCTTCACAAGGTCATCATGAAGCTCTTTGATTCTGGTTTCAAATCTTCCTCGCCACTGACACAGAATTTCTTTGTCTTTGTCCTCTTCGAAGTAAGACATCATTGATTTTTCTACCTGCTCTTTTGTATTCTTCATGTCAGCCAACAACTCATGGTCCTGAACCTTAATGTTCCCGTTGTCAATTCTGTTGTAGAATTTGTCTTCAACACTCAACATGGCGCTTCTGAGGCTCCACGTCCAGTCACTGTACTTAGTTTCCAGTCTTCTATATGTCGCAATCTCAAGTGTGTTTTTGAAGCTGAACACAAAGTTTTCATTCAGCAATGCATTCCACAGATCATTAATACGCATTCTGAACTGAGACAGTGTAATACCGTTAGATTCAGAAGCTTTTGAGAGAATGGTGTCCTTCAGCTCCTGAATATTTCTGCTGTAGTCGGGGTTTGGTGGTGCCATTGGCGGGCTGCCTTCCCAGAGCTGTGCAAAATACTTCACATCTTTCTGAACGTCAAATGCAATGACATCACTGAAAAACTCTGTATCACAGTCTTCCTCTTTAGCAGCAAGTTTAGTCATCTCATCCAGTTTCTCCTGCAGTCGCCTCCTTCCCTCCATGTTTTTCTCCCTGGCTGTAACATCTGAAACATTCTGATGCACAAACATGCAGCTTGGATTCAGTCTGACCTTCTTCATCCTCATGAAGGCCTGAACAACAATCTGAAGAATGTCTTGCATCTCGGCTGGGTTTTCTCCAAAGATGTTGATCAATGTCATATTTCCAAGACCGACAACAAATGTGGCCATTTCGTTGTCATGATTTCTTGTTGACCTTCCGGCCAGTTCTAGAGCACGAAGTCCCTCAGTATCAACGACCAGAATATAGTCAAACTTTAGCTGTGCTTTCATCTCCTCTGACACTCTGACCAGCTGCATGAAAGCTCCTCTGGTGCACCTGCCAGCACTGACAGCAAACTGCAGTCCAAACATGGCGTTCAGCATGGTGGATTTCCCAGAGCTCTGAATCCCTAAAACTGACAACACATAGACTCTCTGGTCTCCCAGTTTCTGGATGAGTGCATCAAGAACAGCAGTAACCCAGATCAGAGGAACATGAGCAGCATCACCATCCATCAGCTCCAGTGGAAATCCAGAAATCATCATCTCTGCTGCAAGACTCGGAAGAGAGGAGAAGTTAAACATCAGGTCTTTTTTGTTCCTTTTCACAGATGAACATGATTCATATATCTGACCGATCTCTCTCAGTATGTGCTCCAAGCCAAAGGTTGCAGCCTGTAGTTTCTCAGATACTCTCTCAAGTTCTATTTGTGCTGCAGTCATTTGCTGTGATCTATCATGTTTCTTTTTAAGATTTAGGACTGTTGACCACTTTTCATCATACTGATGATGAAGGGCTGAAAGACATTCACTGGTGTAGTCATCCAGGAGGATGCCAAGCCATTTCAGAAAATATACCACCTTTTTTCCTGCTTGTGAATTCAGTTTTTGAATGAAGATTTGGATAAACTGACTTAGGTCAGATGTTTCCTGCAGCTCACGAATTTTCAGCATTTCTGATTTCTTAGAACTTTTGTTCTTTTCAATGTTACTTTCTTTGTGTAGTTTTCCTAATGTTGGTCGATGAAGTTCTTTATTCTTCTGGCACCACTGATGCCACAGTTTTCCCTGACATGGCAGGAATGACTCTTTGATTTCAGTCAGATCTTTATCCTTCAGTAAACTCATCATCTGCTGTGCTGCCTCTTTTCCTTTCCTACAGTCTTCATCATCGACCTCATCCACTCTGATATCGGAGTGTTTGGCCACGTCTTCAAGCTTGAAAAAGGAACATGATTTAGTAGACAAGAGCACATTATTTATAGCTCTTCTGATTTCTTCAAAAACAACTGACTGATTTCTGTCTTTTAAACCAATTTTGTATTTCTCTTCCCGCATTTCTGTCAGAGCTGAATCACTGTCACTAAGAAGGCAGATGAGTGGCTTTGAGTCCTTGTAGAAGTTTTGGATCTTAGTCATGCTTTTGTCATTCTTGTCAAGTTGTGGTAAAATAGCAACATTTACAGAGGCCATTTGAGTCAGGATATCCAGGTGCTTCTCATGTGCTCCTGCATCACCATGAAGGTTACAGAATGCAACACAATGAGTAAATCTGTCTGTTTTCTCTCCAGACGGACAGTACCAGGCAATCTCCACCACTCCATCCATCAGGACTTGGATGAAGATGCAGGACCAAACCTGAAGAAAGCCACCATAGGAGTTTCTGCTTTGTAGACTGGCTGACATTTGCTAGATATGTTACCTGTATCATCACTTGTCTTCCAGCTCTTGTTGATTTGTCGAAATGTCCAGAGTGGGAACTCAATCTGTTCTGTGAATGGATTTGGTACAAGCAGAGGCAGAGCGTACTGACACTGTGAGAGTTTAGTTACAATAAGTTGTTTTAGGAAACTATCAGCGCAATGAAACACAGCCATCTGAGCATCCATTAAGTGGACCACATTTAATTTGTTTGTTTCTTCAAAGAATTTAGTAGTTTTTCCAAAAATATTATCAAAGGCATCATCAACATCTTCAGATGAGTCATTGTTCCTTTGTCGTGGGTGATGTTGTCCAGTATTCTCTTTAATCTTAAGGCATCTTGCTCTGTAGTCCATCATCATCAATTTTTGTAGAAAAACTGAAGCCAGCTCCTCCTCTGCACATGACTTTTGGGACTGTACAATTGGCTTAAGGAAATCCACAGTTCTCAGTTTTTGATGTTTTCCTTCAAGATGAATCCTGTCAATGAGTTGCTCTGCACCCATCTGAAAGTATCATAATACATGTAAATAGTAATTTGAAAAGCCATAGAAAAGAATGGTAATTTGTACACTTTTGATAATGTAATACATTAAGAACATATGGCAATGATAAATATGCAGCCTAATCGCATTGTTAGGCTATGTATATCTGAATGTACCTAACATTTGCAGGTACAAAAACATACATATTTGTACATTTAAATAGACGCTGAAACTAAGTATTGACAGCATCTAAGACATAAACACCATTACGTATTTACAGATGTAGAAACATAAAATCATATGATAAATATATGTGGCTCCTTTTTTGCTATTTTTATATTTTAGATCCTTTAATCCTCCCTTCAAACCTAACAACTTTTAAATAATATAAAAAACGCAGATAAATGTACAGTAACAGTTATTTTAGAGCCACTAATCCTACTCCAGATGACGAATTGATTACCTTTACAATCAAGGTGAAAATATGAAAAACTATGAATAACTTTTTGAAAAAATAAGCTTATTAATTATGCATATAAGATCTTACGTTTTCTTTTTCTCCTTTGTCAGTTAGGACCAAGCTCCTCAAAGGCTGTGCGATAGTGTCACCGATGGTTACTTCTTTTTCTGCACCTTGATTTTATGAAAAAAGATTCATTGGCAGTTCTTTTAGAAGAATTTGAAATGCACAGTGCGATCAGACTTCTGATTTACATTCTGATTCAGTTCTTGTGAGCTGAAAGAGCACCTATTATGCCCCTTTTTACAATATGTAATATAAGTCTCAGGTGTCCCCAGAATGTGTCTGTGAAGTTTCAGCTCAAAATACCCCACAGATCATTTATTATATCATTTTGAAAATGCCTATTTTGAGTGGAAGTAGAAACACGCTGTATTAGTGCATGTTCTTTAAATGCAAATGAGCTGCTGCTCCCTGTCCTCTTTTCCAGAATAGGGAAGTGTCTTTACAGCTGGTAACTGGTAAAAAAAAAACATCTGTTTGGTTTTGATTATCATGTCTATCACGCTGAAATCACGCGTTTTAAAACCATATTAGTTTAAACTTCTGATAGACGGTTTTCTGAGCGCAAACATCCGAAGCACGCGTATAGAAAGTGGCTGCACACGGCATGTAAGTAATGTTACTAAAGTTCTCTTTCACACACGAGTTTATGTTAAAAACACGAATAAGTTACAAAAACACAGTCGTTTATGTTTGTGAAGGTAAACATCTGGGAAAGAAATCGCATGTTTATATTACATCTGTGTATTAAGTGACATCAGCATAATACACAGTACCTATACTGCTGTCTATGATATTAATATAACCCAAAGAATAAAATAAAAGCAGAGAATCACTTACTGCTCTGGACTGAATAATGTCTACAGCTTTAATAAGAAGATATTTCTTACATGAATGCTGCTTTTAAATGCTCTAGCGTGAAGATAAACAGGGCGGATTGTGTGCAGCTCAATCAGGGTGGTGTCTCGGCTAGTTGACGGCAGTGTCAATCAACAATCGTGGGTGGGGCTGGTAAATTGTGACATCACACTTTATGGATTCTGTGATCGGCTTGCTCTGAGACGCTGCTAATGGTGTGTACACACACTGGCAACACACATTTATGTCCAAACAACATGTTACAAGCCCTTTAAAGCAGGCTGATTCAAAAACACTCATGCTGATCAATTCATTAACAATTGCAACAATAAAATACAGGCACTAGTGGCAATTATGAACAGCAGTACATTCAGTCATATCGTGCAATATCATTAGGATTCATAAAAATGAAGGTAATTTAGGTAAATTTGAATGTAAATATTGAGCACTTCAGTTTGGAACGATCCCTCAATATGGCGGCCATGATTTTTCACGTTTGAAATGCAGCATATGTGTATCAAGTTCCCTTAAGTTTGGACATTGTGTTCAGCACATATATAGGTCAAACATAAATGTATTAATTATTGGGGGGTGCTTGAGTAGTGGTGGGGATTTGGAAACATCTCACAGAGATCTTTAAAATTTATGGTTTTTAATATCTAGACATTTTATGCTCTGACTCCTAATTACACTTGGGGTGGTGCAGGGGCTCAAGCAAATGTTAAAGCACCCATTTGGTCATGTTGAAGTGCCCCTCAGATCCGCCCAATGTATCATGATTTCAACTGTGGGGAACTGATTTCACCCCTACCCCAGCGGAGGTCTGTGTACACCACTGCTACAAAAAGTATTGAGATCATGTTGAATTTAAAATTTAGAGACATTACTCCACCAAGAACTTGAATTAAAAAATTTAATTCTATTGCAGTATTATTATTAAATCTTGGAAGAAAATGTTAAAATGGAGCTGTGGTAAGACAAAAATCAATATAGAATCTGTATTAGCACTTTCAACTCACTGTTTTGCAGGTCTCTTGAAGAGCTGTACATCTCTCTGGTGTAGCACTGCTGATTATTGTCAGCGAACAGACACTTAATTCTGTCCATCAATTCTCTCATCTCTGATTGGTTGTTCATAATCTTGCTGCAGGTATGATATCGTCCTTCACATTTCTTCAGCAGCTGCTCCAGAACAGAATTGTTCTTCAGGTCATCTATTATAGTGTCATACTCTTCCTCTCTCTCATAGGTGAAGACAATCATCACAAATGGAAGAACTTGATCACCGAATATTCTCTGTAGCCATTCAATACTCATCTTATCAGCATCTGTTAACTGGCCCAATCGCACAACAAAGATGAAGGCATGGATTTCATTTTCATTTACTATTTGATCAATAACATGATTGAGAGGTTCAAGATCAATCTCATGTGAGCCAATCATGCTGATCACAGAGACATGATGTTCTGATATCTTCCTCTCTAATGGAATGATCATGGGAAATTCTGCGCTAAGGCAGAGTTGTTTCTCTCCAAGTAGAATGTTGTCACATCCGAACTGGACAGCATCAGAACTTCCAAATAATGCAACAGTCAAATCAGGATCCCTGTGATCTAAAATAAACAACAAAGAACTGTTCTCAAACCCAGAGATAAGAACAACACCACATTATAAGATAATGTGGTAGTGCTTCTCACTGATATCTACCAGTCAAAAGTTTGAAATAATTATTAAGAAACAGTCATTTTAAATTGTAATAATGTTTCACAATATTACTGTTTTCACTGTATTTTTGATCAAATAAAGGCAGCTTTGGTGAGCATAAAAGACTTGTTTCAAAAACTGTAATTATTCCACATTTTTGACTAGTGCTTGCATTTCTTAAAGCTAGGGTAGGCTGTTTCTGTGCCGCTATAGTATCACCTTTCTTTTTCTACACTGGTTAAACACCCTCTGGTCAGCCTGCTACAGTAGCCACACCCTGGTACTATTGGGTGTGCAGACTTTCAACTAGCACAACAAAAATGTTTCTGGAAGAAACTGCCTACCCTAGGGCTAACCATGTTGCTGTGATGAATCATTAAAGCCTGAGTACACAGGAGCTACACCTATGTTTGCATTACCATCAAGTTTCAGGTTACTCCCTCCTTCAACTGGCTTCACATTATCCTGGAAAAAGAACAACAAATTATCTGTTTCTAATTACCATGATTATTTAAAGGGTGCATAATTGCGCAAGAGCAAAAATTTACATGCATATATGCAATGTGGCCACAAATATGTGGACATCTGAACATCACACTTGTATGTTTATTCTACATCTGTGCCTGTTGTAGAAGGGGTGTAGCTGAAATATAGCCAAACCTGTACATTTGAAGGGAGTGTCCACATACATCTGGCCCCGTAGTGTGTGTAAATTGCAGCAAGAATACTGAGATTAAAAAGACATTTCTTTTCTTTTTGAATTACACGCTTTAATCTGGCATCATTACAAAAATCCACTTTTTGAAGCCTTTATTTTAAGAGTGTTATCACATTTACCTTGTATTCTTCAAATGCTTTATTTGAGGTTCCTGGAGTGTTTACACCAAAATGATCAAGAGATGTGAAAGGAACTGAAGTTGGTTGCATCTGAAATTCTACTTTGGTAGTTGAGTCTGTCACACCTATGTCATGATTATCATAATTCAGGTTTTCTGTATATTTTTCATCATGTGTCACTGGAGGATTGTCCATCATGTTATCTGGGTTTTGATGTGTCGTTGGAGAAGGAGCCAAGACATCATCTGCTTCTTGATCTGTTTCATGAGAATTGTCTATGTCATCTGTATATTGATGCGTCACTGGAGGATTGGCATAATCTGGATTTCTATATGAAACCGCAGAAGTGTCCATGACATCATCTGAATCTCTATATGATTCAGGAGATGTGTCCATGACATCATCATCTGTACCATGATCCATAATTATATGACTGGGAAGAAAAATATACAAAGACAATACACAGTCACTTCAAAAAGTATTTGAACACTTTTTTTGCACATACACTTAAAATTGTATTAGTTACAAAATATCAAACCAAGTGACATCTGCAAACACAATGCTTTACCCTCGGAAAAGGTTTATGTAATATGTAAAATATGAGTTTTAAATGCTATTTGCATAAGCACATGGCAGTTAAAACACCAGAAACGTATGGTTGCTACTCCACTCCCGAAAAAGAAACCCCATTATACACTGTATTTTTTATAGTTCTGACCCCCAGGGAACCATTTATGAAGCAACTTTGCATAATAGTTTATTGGTTATTTGGTGAAGCAAATTAATAAAGTTACAAAGATTAAATCTTCCGAATATGTCTTTAGCAAAGAACAAAAACAGGTTGTGGATGCACATGATTCAATGTAAATTATCTAATAAAAACATTAACATTACACCAAAAATCAAATACAGATTACTAATATAGCATAAAAGAAATAGCATGAAGAATAATAATAATTAAAAATAAATAAAAATCACCTGTTGATCAGTGACTGGAATCCATCTAAGCTTGGCCTCAAAATACTGAAACAATTCAGAATTTACACACTGCTTATGAAGGCAGAGGGTGATCAAATTCTTACTCAGAGAATCACAGACTCATATAATCATACAGCTTCACCCTCTCAATGATAAAGTTCATAGTGATTATCTCAATAAATCTTAGGACATATTTAGTTCATACTGTACCAAACTTGCTTTAAAAACTGATGGTCTGCACCTTGCCTTATTTACCTAGATTTAACTACATGAAGTATAAAAAACAGCTGTACCTAACACATTGATCCAATACATGTATATTAGAAAACTACAAGCAAAAAATATCGTAATGACAAAGCTTATTTAAAATAGGTAAACAAGTTAAAGTTAAAATAATACCTCAATGACAAGCATGTTTGTATTTGAGTACCTGGAAAGCAATTCTGCATGCGGATGGGTGAACCTCTAATATTTGATGTAACAGGTGGAATAATATTTATGTGTGCAGACGGGTGACAGGCACAGGCGGGTTGCGGGTATGTTCATGCTTTGTCTGAAGACTGTTGCAGGCTTCTAAATACAGCACAATTTGCAGCACTGAGTGTTGAGGCTGATTGTGCTGCCACTGATTGAAATCTGTAGTAATTATATTATAGGCAGGGTAGGCGATTTAGTTCAAAAACATTTTTTGATATGCTGGTTGAAATTCTCTTCACATAGCACTCAATAAGTTAAGTGGTCTATATTTACGTGTATATTTATCATCTGTGGAAGGCATAGGACTATTAAATGTTTGACCAATCAGATTATTTGGTCCGAACATTACAATAGGCTGTCCTACCCTGTTGGCGCAGACATGATACGTCATCAGTGTGTTCATTACACTACTGCAGACCAAGCAAGAATGACGTTATTATTGTAATATTATGCGCCTTTTACTGTAATGTTTTCTCAGCTGTGAATAAGACATGAGGTAATCTGACAGTGTTTAATTCAACCCTCCACCAACGTGTCTCTCATGGTGTCACTGGTTAGCCTCTGATCTGCCTGTGCATGTTCATGTATTTTGGAGGCGTGACTTTGCAGAGTGATTATGCAGGGAGGGAGGGTGGGATTTTGCTTTCACAAAATCGCCTACCTTACTCTTACTCTTTGCTCGCTTTCTGTATTTAATCTATTCACAATTTGAATAAAAGTTTTAGCCTACTTTTCATGCTGCTAAAAAGGAAAAAAACACTGCACGACTAGTGTGTGAAGCATGTATGAAAACACTTCAGTCTTATTGGCCAGTGGCAGTCCGTTTATAAGAAAAGAGGGCACCCATAATACAAGTCATGAATTCTTTGTCTGAAGGAGATGTGCAGGCATGCCCAATGGCATGGCAACGAGACACACTGTCTTGTTCCCTTTCTCAGGGAACTTTGGTTACATTTGCATCCTAAGATGTTCCCTTTCAAAGTGGAACTCAACCCTGCATCTTCAGTAAATCCTGCATCTTGAGTAAATGGGGAACAAATGTCCACTCCGCTATGCCGTGGATATGCCTGCCTCACTAGTTGAGAAATATGCACCAACATAGCACACACTGACTCAGCAAAACACTTAGCTGGAGACAGTGCGACCACCTGTGGTCTGTCCATAACATTCTAGACCTTCTAGCGGTGGCAATTCTAACCCCCTTATCTCCTATGGATATAGAAGATATTCCAGCTCCTATACCCTGAACACAAGGGAAGTCCTGGCCACTAGAACCTCCCTCCCTCCCTTGCAGGCTATTCCAGCCTCACAGGTGGAACCTTATGGAAAAAAAAGTTGAATTTTCTTTTTCATCTTTTTCATAATAGTAATCCACACTAATATATTTAAAAGTGACCTCATGTTCATTTACCAAGTCATAATTTTATTTTTGAGGTCTGCTAGAATATATTTACATGCGTTATTATTATTATTAGGATTATTTTTTACATTCTCACACTGTATTGCTGCAGCACCTCTTTTTACCCTTTGCCTAACACACTCTGTTTACTCTTTTTCATTAAATAATGGCAGGACTACAAAAAAGGCGTTCCAGGCAAGTGTTTAATTTTTGGAGAGATGCACTGCTTTTGGCGTGGACTTTGTGCTTTGTAACTCTTCAGATCAGTTATATGCACAAACAGCTACATTGCACACTGATATAACCCCCTGATATACTCAAGGCAAAGCTCTTTTTCATTCTTTGCTTCAGAGTAAAAACAAGTTTGATACACACAACCAGTGGTATACTGTTAGCACACAATAGACTGCTTTAAAGCAAGCGTATTTACTAAACTTGAAAAAACAGTTTCAATGTTTTCTCAAGCAGTTTGGAACTTCCAAAATGAATTCCAAATGAAAATCACATTCAAAACCACGTCACACCAGTTCATTCGCTTAAAGTATCAGCGCCCTAAAGGAAAGGTAACCTTCATGGAGCTAATGTCTTTTTTAACTAGTGCTGTCAATCTATTAAAAAATGAATAAATAACACGTTTCTGTAATTAATTGCATATGTAGATTATATGGTGTGTACTTTGGTGTTAACACCTTTAACCTTATTATTTATTATTCTCAAGTTAGGTAAAGTAAGTCAAGTATGTATAAATCATAAGAATTCCATTCATACTTACAACTTGCACAGAAGACTTCTTTGTGGTTAGTTGGTTCTCAATATTTTAGCAATCATACTGTTGGTAGGCAATTACTTGTGATTAATATATGTAATTTACTGGTTACAATTTTCAGCTCAAACCAAAAATAAAGCCACGTAAAACTTCAAATAATAAAATCATACAATATAACAAAATTCAATCAAAAACAATCAGCTGGGTTTCTTGCGTCGAGAAATACCACTCAATCAGTATCTATCGGCGGGGTCATTTCATCAGACTTTTATACTCAAACAGTCTGTAGACGTAGCCAGGTTTTCTTCCGCGTCATCAGTTGGAGGGCTGCCAAGGCTTCAAGGCTTCCTCTATCCTACTATGGTGTTTCTGACGTAACTTGCATCATTGTAAGGGTGGTTTCCCTACAGTGGTTCAGGCTGTAGGATTGCCGAATGACTAAAGAAACGTTATCAGCACGATGATATAAAACTGTACATTTCTAGTCTATTACCACCCACTGCCACTTATACCAACGACGGAAATAAGTGCAGTTAGAATAGCTAAATATGTGGGAGAGCGTTGCTATTAAGTGACTATATTGTATTGCAATAGGTAGCACTTCAATATTAATCTTGAATCAAGACTAGTTAGCACATAATTTATAATTGAAATGGTTTAATAACAGTATTTCGTTATGGTTACACTTGAATTGGTTACAAAATAGATGAAGGATGGTAAAACATTACCAGTTAATTGTACCCAACATGTATGTAAAATGTTACCTGAGAGAGAAAGAGAGGGGGTGAGGGGATAGAGAGAGGATGAAAAAGAGGGAGAGAGGGCAGAGCCCCAAGAAGAGTTCCAGCAAAGAAAAGAGGCAGCAAAGAAAAGACAGACAGAGCAACAGTTGCAATCTTCTTTTATCCCTTCCTTGACCATGTGACTAAAACCCAAATGTGAGACATTCAAACTGACCAATCAGCAGATTACAGCTTCACCCACTGGGCAAAAGGTGTGACAATTAGAAGACCCCCGATGTATACACATGTTGGCCTATAGGCCTTGATCGATATCAGCACTTCTGTGCCTTCAGGAATGCCAAATGGCCCTTTTGTTATTCAAGATAGGTTTGGGACAGGAAAGCAGAAGTCTTTGATTATTTTTGACCCTACGTCATCTTCTGTTAGTTCTTCTTCTAGCCCTCCTTTTGTGTTTGTCTCCTTTTCATCTGTAAAACATGCCCTATCTGCAGCATTATATTTTCCATTACATCCAAGCATATATAATCTAATACACAGCCATACTCTACTCTACATTACTAAAACAGTACATATAAAAACATTTCCAAACAGTTTATCAGTTACAGGGGCATGTTGGACATTAACACAATATTTTTTTTTTTTTTCTTTTGAAGAGTCTCTGTAAAAACTGTATGGAGTCTAACGGCATCAGTATACTCCTATAAAAATATTGCAATGTACACAAAATTTGAAATAATGAGTTTAATATGTGTGTTGCTAACTGTAAAGATTTAGTGCAGATAGAACACAAGCAAGGAAATCTCTTGAAAAGAAATCTCTTTTGAAACAAGTTCATTTTGCAAGATAAGTTTGACAATGTTGTTTGGGAACTACAAAATTTAAATCTATAAAATGAGGCCAGACAAAACTACATATGATGATGTAATTTGAATTAGTGGTCGACCGATATATCGCCAAGGCCGATATATCGGCCGATATCTGTCATTTTTCAAATATCGGCCCTTGCCAATACGTTTTTCTGTTTGGCCGATGTGTTCAAGGCGGACGGACTTTTATTTTGACGGCGCTGAGAATGCAACACCTGAGCTCACAGCGCTCACATTCTCCCTCTTGTTCGCTGTCATTGTCAAAGTCCCTTTAAGGGTATTCTATAGTCTTTGTCGTCATTAACAGTTCTGTCTAATACGGATAGAAGTCTGTCTAATAATCAAAATAGAACTGTTAAAAAAAGGAATTAAAAGGTATACAAAACAGTATTATAACGATTGCTTTTATATTATTAGTAATAGAAAGGCAAACATTATAATACTTTCTCGTTTGCCTTAAGCATTCAGCAAATACGCATTTAAATCATTTAAACAAATCTTTGAATGACTAATGAACATTTAATTTCAAAAACCTTGCAGACTATTCGAATCCAGCTGTGAGATCTTATGAAGTGTGTATTTGTATCCTGTATGATCGCGTGTTCTCTGTGTGACGGTCGGTCCGTGTGAATTGAATCCGAACAGGAGGAGAGTTCCCTCTCAAGCTTTCACAAGACATCATGGAGACATTTCCCTGTTATGGGAACTCCTTCCCTTCCAACCTTTCCTGAAGTCCTATTGGCTCACGCCAGTCCAAATGACTGGCCAATTGTCACGAAGTATGCAAATGCATGCAAATACTGACGAGCTCGAGAGGCAGTATAAAATGTGGTGCACGCGACAATACTTCAGAATCTTTTCCTTCACTTTGCTGAACAACCTAAGAATATGGCTTATAAATTATTTACAGCTCACAGTTGAGGTTCGCTCATCAGAGGGCGGTGCCTGGATTGCTGCTCCTCTACAGCGTTCAGGTGAGTATGACATTTTTCTTCAGATGCCAGATAAGTCCGTCTGCCCTCGATCAGTGGTGGACCTTAAGGACTCTGATGATGAGCTCATGCCGACTAAATGTCCGCATTCCTCTCACCCATTGAACCTGCAGGACAGCTCCGCTTCTCACATCCCCTTTCCATGGCGGAGCGGAGAGCACAGTGCAGATACTGGTGCTAAGGGTTCTCAAGTCGCCGCAGATGCTGCACGGCTCCCGCCTCAGAGTGGCATTCTGCCGTGTGCAAAGCACAATCACTTTGGCTCCTCACTCATTCACACGATACCAGCCCCACATAAGCGGTCTGCCGTGGGTAGAGGACACCCTCTCATTCACATGATACCAGCCCCACTTCAGCGGCTGCCGTGTGTAGAGGACACCCTCTCATTCACATGATACCAGCACCACTTCAGCGGCTGCCGTGTGTAGAGGACACCCTCTCATTCACATGATACCAGCACCACTTCAGCGGCTGCCGTGTGTAGAGGACACCCTCTCATTCACATGATACCTGCCCCACATCAGCGGCTGCTGTGTGTAGAGGACTCCACTCTCTCACTCATTCAAGGTGATATGCAGCCCCCGCTTTAGTGTGGCAACCTGCTATGAACAGAGGATTAAGCGCTTCAGTCGCTCACCCACTCATTAGCAGTAAAGCGGCACCCGCCTCAGAGCGGCAGTGAGTCAGTCGCCTGATGCCTCGGAGCACAAAAGCACGCAAAGGTGAGGAATCATCTGATGTCCCTGCGCAGAAAAGCATGCGAAGGCGAGGAGTCACCTGATGCTCCTGCGTGGAAAAGCGCGCGAAGGCGAGGAGTCACCTGATGCTCCTGCATGGAAAAGCGCGCGAAGGCGAGGAGTTACCTATGCCCCGGCGCGCGTCCTATCAGCCTTCCAGATTTCGCTGGACTATTACGTCAGTTGTTAACACCCCTACGAAGTGGTGCTCAACTAGGTCGTATAGCCGTTCACAGTCTGTACTGACAGGCACAGATGCCGCCCACACCGGTTAAAAAGCGCACCAAAGCTATGAGCAAAGAGGCGCCACGGCCAGCGGAGGAGCCCGTGCCGTGACTCCCGTCTGACGTCAGCTGTCAAGCTGTCGTCCTGGCAGCCCGGAGAGGAGGGAAGAGTGCGCGATCGGCCCAGCCCCAAAATGCCGCAAGCTGTCGGAAAATTGTTCGAATTTGTTTTTGATGAGTGTGTGTGTTCATTAAAAAGGCATACATTTGCACAAAAGAGCTCTTTCCCCCTCACTCAGTCAATGCAGCACCACTTGCCCCGCCTCAGAGCGGTGCAGAGCTGCTGCCCACACAGGTTATAGTCGCACAGCACTCGCCGGCGCATCCAACGACCAAGCCGCTATGTAAGTTCCTGAGCGCGTGGAAAACTATTCCAGGAAACTCACGCTGGTTACTCAGTGTGTTAGAGTGTGGGTACGCCCTTCAATTCAGACGCAGACCACCCCATTTCAATGGCATGGTACAGTCTCTAACATTGCCTCGAAATGCCCTGGTTCTGAGACAAGAGGTATGCAGCCTGCTCGACAAAGGAACAATAGAACAAGTCCCTCCGAGCGAGCTGGACAGTGGGTTTAACAGCTGCTATTTTGTGTTGCCCAAGAGAGATGGAGGACTCCACCCGATTCTAGATCTCAGGCTCATCAACAGAGTGCTCTGCAAGCGCCCGTTCAGGATGATAACGCTGAAATAGATACTGGCGCAAATTCACCCCGGGGACTGGTTGAGTCTGTGGATTTAAAGGACGCGTACTTTCACATTCAGATGCACCGCACCACATCACAGACGCTTTCTGAGATTTGCTTTGGAGGGCACAGCGTACCAGTACTCTGTTCTCCCATTTGGGCTGACTTTGGCCCGCGCTCTATCTTGAGGTGCATGGACGCAGCTCTCTCCCCCCTCAGAGCGAGTGGGATGCTCGTTCTCAATTATTTGGATGATTGGCTGATCTTAGCTCAGTCACGGGACACACTAGCCAGCTAGGAGTCCCTAGGGCTAAGTGTGAACATGCAGGAGAGCCTTCTCACCCCAAGTCAGTTTATAACATATCTGGGAGTGTGCTTTCGACTTCGCTCTCGGGAGCGCTCGGCGGCCATTTTGTCTTCCTTGCGCCATTTCAGACTGGGCAGCTCTGTTCACATGAAGGAATTTCAGAGGCTGCTGGGACTCATGGCAGCGGCATGTCATCTGGGTTTACTACACATGCGCCCGCTGTAATTTTGGCTGAAATCTCGAGCCCCTTGGATGGCGTGGCCTTCGGGCCATTTGCGCATCGCGGTCTTCCGCGGCTGCATCAACACTCTGAGGCTGTAGCGCAACCCGGATCTCTTCAGCCGGGGGGTTCCCCTGGGGTTGGTGACGTCGCGAGTCGTGTTCACAACAGACGCATCAACTCGCGGTTGGGGAGCAGTGTGCGAAGGCATGCTGGCTTCGGGGCTGTGGTCAGAACCTCAGAGCCTGTGGCACATAAACCGCTTGGAACTGGAAACAGTGTTCTTAGCTCTAAAGGATTTTCGGCCACAGCTGGAACAGCGACAAGTACTGATTCACACCGACAGCATGTCTGTGGTTTCGTACATAAATCACCAAGGAGGCGTACAAGGCTCTGTACAAGCAGGCAGCGAAACTCCTGCTATGGGCGGACCGTCACTTTCTCTCCTTTAGAGCAGTGCACATCCCCGGTCTCCTGAACCATGGAGCGGAAATGCTTCAGATCAGATTCTGACTAGGGATGGGCAGATCGATCCTTAAGTATCGATACTGATGTTGTATCGAAAGGATCGATGTTCACAAAAATATCGATTCTAAAGTACATTTTTTTAACCATTAATTTTATTTATCAAGAATTTCGGCGCATAAAATAAGCTGCTAATTGGAAAAATAGACTATATTAGCAAATAATTGTGTTGGACAGAACCATTTCTCCTGCTCATCGGAACACACGCAAATGCTGAAAGACAGAACCAATCAATCAATCACAGACAGAGTTCACTGCTGACGCATGGCTCACAGTGCTTGTTCAAATAGGGCTGCGTTTCCCAAAAGCATCAGGAGCATAAGTAGATCTTAAGAAACCATTGCCACATTATTACATTACATTGTTACTATACATAAAATTAATTATGAAAAATGCATCACGCTTTCCACACAAACATGAAGCAGCAATAATCAGAAATGTTTCTTGAGCAGCAAATGATATTAGAATTATTTCTGAAGGATCATGTGACATTTAAGACTGGAGTAATGATGCTGAAAATTCAGCTTTGATCACAGATACATTTTAAATCACATTTTAAAATATTAAAATAGAAAATAGTTATTTTTTAGTTTTTTACTTTTTGTTCAAAAAGTCTTAGTGAGCATGAGATTTATTTAAAAAAATATTACAATCTTACTGACCCCAAACTTTTGTGTACATGTAATATTTAAGTTCGTGCAAGTAAATTTATTTAAACTGGCTGTTAAAAGTTCAAATGGATTGTGTTATGTTCTGTAATTGCTGTTAGTAAATCTGTCAGAAAAAAATAAAAATAAAATAAATATATATAAAAAAGTGAAAAAAAAAATTACAAATTACTATTATGAACTGTCTTTTACGCAGAAACACATTAAATCAGACAAAAATAAATAAATAAATAATCTATAACAGATACTCTGTATATAACAATTATGTCTGATTCTCCAGCTGCTATTGCTGTGTAGAGTCCACTGTCTTTCTTCTGCATGTTCTTCAGTGTTAGAGAGAAGGTTTTATAATTGAAATCCATTCTGTCGTTGTAGGAAGAGTGAAGTCTTACTTCTTCAGTCCTATTAAAATATTTAACTATTCCCTATAACTATAAATATACTGCATTTATAATTTTTCCAGGATAAATCAAACTCTGGTAGTTATTGTGTCTGTATATCCATTTGAACAGAAGCTCCCATCTGAACAAACACCGAGATCTCAGCACTGAACCCTGAAGAGAGAGAGAAACACGGTTTAGAACATTTTACATCTCCATCTCACCCCATCTTATCAACTCACGTTCCTGTATTTGGTTAAATAAATCTTAAGGATCATTAGTTCAGCAATTTGTTAGGCCTGTACTCAGTAAAATAAATGTTATATAAAGACAAGACAGAGGCAGATTTATTATCGGTGCTCGTTTATGAAGTAGGAATATCTGATATATGGCTTTGACTGAAACGTAATATTAGGATCTTGGTCAAAGACATGGACACATCATATCAAGTCTATTGTAACAAATCACAGTGATTTATCAGTCAACAACCTGTGTGTTTTTTTTTTTTTTTGTTTTGTTTTTTTGCACAATGACAGCCATTTAGAAGAGAGAAAAAAAAAAAAAAAATTCACCATGTGTTTTCAGCTTTTTGGCACTATACGACACTCCAGACTACATGAAGTATAAATAGCACATGTATATGTACTATTGTAAATGCACATTATGTAGGCCTAAAATCTTTAAATCACACATGGTTCATGCAGTATAACCAAAGTTATACTTTTATATACCAAATTTTATATGAATTTTATAAAATTTCTGCAGCTCTAGTAGCATTTTTTGCTTTAACTCCTAAACGGTGTTTCAAGAAACAGGAGACAAAAACATTTGTCTTCCTTTCCCCTAATGTAACAGAAATTATTTGTAAAAACTCTAGTTTTACAGACTAATCTGCCTGCTTTCCTTCCATGTTCTTGTTTGTTAGAAATATTTTTAGAACTCTCATCATATTGCCTCTATATGATACTCTATATCTATATTTTCAAAAACATAAAACATTAGATAATGACAAAGCTATAGTTATTAATCACCATAAAGATAATTATTAATAAGTAATTGAATTAATCATTTAATTGAGTTTATTACCTGTATTACTGATGAGAAGGATGAAGGATGCAAGCAGATGATCTACTGCCGTTGTAACAAACATCACAATGACTGGTGTTGCGGTCCTAAAAAAGGAAGTTAAATGTGTAAAATGACACTCGGTTAGCTTTTTCCGACCACAGACAGTTAGATCAGCATTTTTAATGATTATCTTCTGGACAGTTATTAGTTAGTGTAACAGTTAGCCAACTGGATGCGAGCGTAGTAAGAACACATGTGCAGCTTTATTTACAAAGTGATCCAAAATACAAGCATAATCCAAACAAACGAAGACTTGACTTGAAACAGACTTGGCATGAAACAGACTAGACTCACCGACAGCAGGTTATAACATCACACGACCAGGAACAATGGCAACATGATGGCTACCTATAGCAAACAATACAGGTCACATGACAAGAACCAACCAATGAGAGACAGTAAACATGACTAAGACAACCAATCAGAACATGACAATGAACAAAGGAACCAATAGCCGGAGTACATGAGGGCAAGGGAAGCATGACACAAACAGGGACCATGACTAAACTACAGAATAAAAGACATGAAAACATGAACATGAAACACAAACAAAACCCAAAACCCAAACCCCACATTACATAGGAGACCACCAGGTCAGATCTAGAGGAGCATGGAGCCATGGCAGAGCAGGAAGCCATGACGGAGCAGAGGACCACCAAGTCAGCAGTGCAGAAAGGAGCGGAGATCCCCACAGTGGAACAGATGACCACCACAGCAAAGCATGTATCCACCAAGGCGGATCAGGCGGAACTGAAACAGAGAGCACAGAGAGGTTAACAGAGGCCTCTGTGGCTGTAACAGGACAGGTGGTCAGTTCAGAAACTGCATCCTTGGCCGTAACAGGGCAGACGATGAGTTCATGAATGGCCTGCTTAGCCATGACAGGGCAGACTGGGAGTTCATGAATGGCCTTCATGGCCATGACGGGACAGACAGTGAGTTCATGAGTGGGCACCACCGCCTTGGGAGGTTCTGCAGCAGCAGCCACCACCTCTGGAGGCACTGGAGTGAATTCATGGACAGGAGAGGCCTCTGAGGCAGACTCATGGGCAGAAGAGGCCTCTGGGACAAACTCATGGACAGATGAGGCCTCAGGAGCAGATTCACGGACAGGAGAGGCCTCTGGAGCAGATTCGTGGACAGGAGAGGCCTCTGGAGCAGACTCGTGGATAGGAGAGACCTCTGGAGCACAGTGTGCAGCCCACACACTCAGCATGGTTACCGCCATAACTGGAAGTGCTGAGAATAGGGGAACAGTCTCTGTGATAGCCCGTGCTGAGGCGTTGGGGATGCCTGCACTGAAATCAATGGTGGATCCATCACATTAGCAATCAGTTCTGGCCCAAGTTCCGCATACGCAGGAGCTTGGGTACTATAGCCCCCCCAAAAAAAATCCTTAGGGGAAACTTGCTTGGCAGCCGTGGCATGGCGAGGCTAAGGCGTGGCGGCCATCTTGGCCGGGGACTCAGGCGTGGCGGCCATCTTGGCCGGGGACTCAGGCGTGGCTTGAGCAGATTCTGGAATGGCAGCCATGTCGTGACGAGGCTCTGGAATGGCGGCCATGACGGGACGAGGCTCTACAAGTCACCATCCCCCAGCACTCTGGAGAATCAACACCTGGCAGACGGTCTGAACGAGTTCTATTGTAGGTTTGAAAAAACACCCCACACCCGCCCTGAACACCTCTCCACACAACCATTCACACCTCCAGCAACCCCCCTCTCCCCCACACCTGCAATTCAGATCAGCGAAGATGAGGTGCGCCAGGTCTTCAGGAAGAACGAAAGAAGGAAAGCACCAGGCCCAGACGGTGTGTCACCAGCCTGCCTAAAAATCTGTGCTGACCAGCTGGCCCCCATCTTCACACAGATCTTCAACAGATCTCTGGAGCTGTGCGAAGTCCCCTCATGCTTCAAACGCTCCACCATCATCCCCGTCCCAAAGAAACCCAAAATTACTGGACTTAATGACTACAGACCTGTGGCCCTAACATCTGTGGTCATGAAGTCATTTGAAAGACTGGTTTTGGCTTATCTGAAGTCCTCCACTGGACCCTTACTGGACCCCCTGCAGTTTGCCTACAGAGCAAACAGGTCTGTGGATGATGCAGTCAACATGGGACTGCACTTCATCCTGCAGCATCTGGACAGACCAGGGACTTATGTGAGGATCCTGTTCGTAGACTTCAGCTCCGCTTTTAACACCATCATCCCGGACACCCTTCAGAACAAAC
This sequence comes from Spinibarbus caldwelli, assembly GCA_039654775.1. Lineage (NCBI taxonomy): Eukaryota > Metazoa > Chordata > Actinopteri > Cypriniformes > Cyprinidae > Spinibarbus > Spinibarbus caldwelli. The sequence continues at coordinate 31,995,412 of CM077235.1, read as the reverse complement.
TAACTCAGCTCTCCGTCCCCACCTCCGTCTGTCAGTGGATCTACAGCTTCCTGACAGACAGGCAGCAGCTAGTGAGGCTGGGAAAATACACATCCAGCACCCGCACCATCAGCACTGGAGCTCCTCAGGGCTGTGTTCTCTCCCCACTGCTCTTCTCCCTGTACACTAACGACTGCACCTCTAAAGACCCCTCTGTCAAGCTCCTGAAGTTTGCAGACGACACCACACTGATCGGCCTCATCCAGGACGGTGACGAGTCTGCCTACAGACAGGAGGTTAAGGAGCTGGCTGTCTGGTGCAGTCTTAACAACCTGGAGCTCAACACACTCAAAACTGTGGAGATGATCGTGGACTTCAGGAGAAACCCCCCTGCTCTCCCCCCACTCACCATCATGAACAGCACTGTGACTGCAGTGGAGTCATTCAGGTTCCTGGGCACCACCATCTCCCAGAACCTGAAGTGGGACAATCACATAGACTCCATTGTGAAAAAGGCCCAGCAGAGGTTGTACTTCCTTCGCCAGCTGAGGAAGTTCAACCTGCCACAGGAGCTGCTGAAACAGTTCTACTCCGCCATCATTGAATCCGTCCTCTGCACTTCAATAACTGTCTGGTTCAGCTCAGCTACCAAATCTGACCTCAGAAGACTACAGAGGGTAGTCCGGACTGCTGAGCGAATCATTGGTACAACCCTCCCCACTCTCCAAGAACTGTACTCATCCAGAGTGAGCAAAAGGGCTGGCAAAATCACTCTGGACCCCTCACATCCAGCACACTCCCTCTTTGAACTGTTGCCGTCTGGTCGACGCTACAGAGCTCTGAGCACCAGAACGACCAGACACAGGAACAGTTTCTTCCCTCAGGCAATCCATCTCATGAACACTTGACATTAAAAGTGGAACACACAACACTATTATAAATTATTTATTCAACACGCATACTTATTTTTTCATTTCAGATTTGCACATATTAGACCTGTACACCATAATTGTCTATATTATATATTGTGTTTTTGCTTTTTGTACATTGCCTATTTGTATATTATTCTTTTATTATCTGTGTCCTGTCCTGTTGCTGTCTTTCTGTTGCACTGTAGAGCTTCTGTCACAAAAACAAATTCCTCGTATGTGTAAGCATACCTGGCCAATAAAGCTCATTCTGATTCTGATTCTGAATGGCGGCCATGACGGGACGAGGCTCTGGAATGGCGGCCATGACGGGACGAGGCTCTGGAATGGCGGCCATGACGGGACGAGGCTCTGGAATGGCGGCCATGACGGGACGAGGCTCTGGAATGGCGGCCATGACGGGACGAGGCTCTGGAATGGCGGCCATGACGGGACGAGGCTCTGGAATGGCGGCCATGACGGGACGAGGCTCTGGAATGGCAGCCAAGTCAGGACGAGGCTCTGGGCTGGCAGCCATCTTGCGACGAGGCTCTGGGCTGGCAGCCATCTTGCGACGAGGCTCTGGGCTGGCAGCCATCTTGCGACGAGGCTCTGGGCTGGCAGCCATCTTGCGACGAGGCTCTGGGCTGGCGGCCATCTTGCGACGAGGCTCTGGGCTGGCGGCCATCTTGTGACGAGGCTCTTGAGTGGCCGGCATGACGTGAGCAGGCCTTGGAGTAGCAGGCATGACGTGAGCAGGCCTTGAAGTAGCAGGCATGACGTGAGCAGGCCTTGGAGTAGCAGGCATGACGTGAGCTGGCCCTGGAGTAGCAAGCATGACATGAGCAGGTTTTGGAGTAGTAGGCATGATGTGAACAACTCCAGACAAGACGGTCGGGACATGAAAATGCTCTGGTGCAGAGGGTATAGCACAGTTGCGGGGCTCCTCTGCAACTCCCACAGTAAAAGGTGAACTAGCCAGCAACAAAGCATAATCAATATATTCCTCTAGTGTGGCAGAGCATGTGTTGTCTGGCATAAGATCATATAACCAGCCTTTCAGTCCATTACAAAAAAAATTCCCTTAAGGGAAACATGATTAAATTCCACCAAATGGCATACCTCACAAAAATCAGAGACAATCCTCTATAGCCCGGTCGCCTTGACAAAGGGAGAGGAGGTGAAGAACTGCTAGATTCACTGTACTAGACGTGTATTCTGTAACAGTAACTGGAGGTGAGCATAGTAAGAACCCATGTGCAGCTTTATTTACAAAGTGATCCAAAATACAAACATAATCCAAACAGATAAAGACTTGACTTGAAACAGACTTAGCATGAAACAGACTAGACTCACTGACAGCAGGTTACAACATCATCACACGACCAGGAACAATGGCAACGTGATGGCTACTTATTGCAAACAATACAGGTCACATGACAAGAACCAATCAATGAGAGACAGGACACATGACTAAGACAACCAATCAGAACATGACACAATGAACAAAGGAACCAATAGCAGGAGTACATGAGGGCAAGGGAAGCATGACACAAACAGGGACCATGCCTAAACTACAGAATAAAAGACATGAAAACATGAACATGAAACACAAACAAAACCCAAACCCCACGTTACAGTTAGATTTGATATATTGGTTTCAATAAAAAAGCTCCTTACATGCATGTAGTTGAGATCAAATCTTTAATTTGAACCAGGTAGAAACTAAGACTATAATATCAGACTAGATTTAGACAACCTCCCTACACACACACACACACACACACACACACACACACAAGTACAATGACAGTTGTCTAAGCCAAAACAAATGAAGAGAAGAAAGGACTGACCACGACCTTTTTTAATCACACTAACACATACACTTCTGTGTATGTGGTTTGATGTTCTGCAGTCAAACACTATTCACAGACATCAGTGAAGACTTTACTTCGAGTTACTGAAATTGGTCTCATGCATTGGCATCACTATGAGGAACCAATGACAATCTTCTTGAATCTACAGGGTTATTTTGGGCTGTGTTTGGATTCTGAAGGAAGAGAAACAGACAAAACTTTTTATAATGAAGACAGTGCAGCATCATTACTCAAGTAGAAAGACCTTTCAAGGAGACATGGTACACCCCCTGACAAAAGTCTTGTCGCCTATCCAAGTTGTAGGAACAACAAATAATAACTTGACTTCTAGTTGATCATTTGGAATCAGAAGTGGCTTATATGAAAGGCAAAGGCCTCTAGATTACGTTTATTTTACCAAAATAAAATCTTATCATGCCTTGATTTTTAATTATTTAATTAGGACAGAAAGGTCAGACTTTGCTTAGACAAAAGTCTTGTCACAGCTTTAAAGGATTCAACCAATCACAGATTAGAGCGTCACCTGTGACAAATACTATAATTAACACATTCCCAGGTGTGTAGAAGAAGAACCCCAGTACACCCAACTTTCATTTGAAATGCATCCTGACCTCTGACAGCATGCCAAAGATTCAACCACAGACCAAAGTGCTGATCATCAAGAGCCTGAAGACCAAGTCTCCTGCTGATGTGGCAGACATCTTTAATGTATCTAAACGTCAAGTGGAGAGGATAAGAAAAAGATTTGAAGAAACTGGTGAAGTTCATGACAGGCCCAGGTCAGGCAGACCCCGTAAGACAACTGTTCGAGAGGACCGTTTGTTGGTTCGACAGTCCAGGGCCAGCCCTTTTTCAACTGCAGCAGAGCTACATAACAACTGGTCACCAGAAACCCCTGTATCTACAAGAACAGTTTGTCGAATTCTCTCACGCAGTGGTCTCAATGGCCGAATTAGTGCTCAGAAACCAGCATTAAACAGAAGACAACTAAAAAATCGTGTTGCATTTGCCAAGGCCCACAGCTTGCAAGAAGGATGGACTGTGGAAAAGTGGCAGAAGGTTGATTTATTTATTTTTTTCCGATGAATCATCTATTGAACTGCATCCCAATCGTCGCAAATACTGCAGAAGACCTATTGGAACCCGCATGGACCCAAGATTCACACAAAATAGTCAAGTTCGGTGGAGGAAAAATCATGGTTTGGGGTTACATTCAGTATGGGGGTGTGCGAGAGATCTGCACAGTGGTTGGCAACATCAACAGCCTGAGGTATCAAGATATTCTTGCTGCCCATTACGTTCCAAACCACAGGAGAGGGCAAATTTTTCAGCAGGATGGCTCTCCTTCTCATACTTCAGCCTCCACATCAAAGTTCCTGAAAGCAAAGAAGGTCAAGGTGCTCCAGGATTGGCCAGCCCAGTCACAAGACATGAACATTATTGAGCATGTCTGGGGTAAGATGAAGGAGGAGGCATTGAAGATGAAACCAAAGAATCTTGATGAACTCTGGGAGTCCTGCAAGAATGCTTTCTTTGCCATTCCAGATGACTTTATTAATAAGTTATTTGAGTCATTGCCGAGACGTATGGATGCAGTCCTCCAAGTTCATGGGAGTCATACACAATATTAATTCTTTTTCCACTGCACCATAACTTTATGTTCTGTACTGTACATTATTTCTGTTAAGTAACAATACTTTTGTCTAAGCAAAGTCTGACCTTTCTGTCCTAATTAAATAATTAAAAATCAAGGCATGATAAGATTTTATTTTGGTAAAGTAAGTGTAATCTAGAGGCCTTTGCCTTTCATATAAGCCACTTCTGATTCCAAATGATCAACTAGAAGTCAAGTTATTATTGGTTGTTCCTACAACTTGGATAGGCGACAAGACTTTTGTCACGGGGTGTAGATGAGATAGTAGTGTTACAAATAACAGCAGCTCCAAAGCGTTTATCAGTTATGCGGTGCAATTTTACAATGAAGCTGCATATCAAGACTTGTTTTGTTTTCAGAAAATCATGTGATGGATGACTCACTTTCTGTTCAACCACAGGTTTCACTGTACATGTCCCAACTTTACTCCAAGGTGGCACAGAAGCGTAGTGTACTTTTCAAAGTTTAATTAATAGGTTGTCTTTAACTGATCAATAAAGTTTTTTTTTTTTTTTTTTCTACAGTTGTTTTGGAATTTTGATTTTTTTTTTTTTTTTTTTTTTTTTTTGACAAAATCTAAGAAATGCCAACTGCTAGAAAAAAAAATCCTTTAAGTAACATTTTCAGTTGATGCTGTACTTTAGGCTTTATGGCTTGTGTACATTTTATGAGCGAGCAGATAGCGATGTTGTCAATACCAGGGAACCATTGCTTCAAGAGGATGAATGGGAATGCTATGGGAATAAACAGCTTTCTCCAGTTTATTTAGAGCTCTTTGTTTTACCTTCTGTGATGTACACATAAATGGTATAGATTGTTTCAGTTGCAAATTTTATGTATTGTACTGACTTAAATTGAAATGACAAAAACAGTTTAAACATTCTACAAATATCTTCCTCTGTGTTCTACAAAAGAAAGTAATTCATGCAGATTTGGAACAACATTTGGGTGAGTAAATAATGACAGAACATTCACTTTTGAGTGAACGATCCCTTTAGGCAAGGCAAAGCAAGTTTATTTATATAGTAATGTTAATTCAAAGGGCTTTACATAAAAGAAACTAAAATAATCATAAAATAATCACAACAATAAAAGCAAGGAATTAAAAGTTTACAATGATTTTAAAATGATTTAAAATGAATTAAAACAGTTAAGAATAAAAGATGAGGATAAAATATAGTTCAATCAACCAGTTTAACCAGTTTAGTTCCACAGAGATTTTAAAATCTCATGTTCATCAGCAACCTGGTCAAGAAAGGCAAATCCAAACAGCACAAAAGCACACATAAAGAGTGTGATCACATGAAACTATATTTAGGTAGGTAACCGTGGTCCATGCATCTCCTGTCATCTTCTGAGAAATAAAACAAACCATCACAGAATGTCATGTGAAACAGTTAATATTCAGTATTGACTTTGAGGTGACATTTATTATCTGACATCTGCAGGAATAGAGCTGAACGGTCATTTGAATCTCACCTCAACATCATCGTAGTCTGTATCATCAGCCTGTTTGACACCTGAAAGGTCAGAATATAAGTTTACTGCACAGATTACAGGTTGTGTGGAAACATGTTTGCATTTGATTCTGTCAGATTTTAGATTGTTCTTGAACACTAGTTTTCAGTAACAAAGATTTAAGGTGTAAGTGTGAGATCAGTTTTTCCAGTATGTGCGGGATGGACAAACCTGTTTTATTCTTGCAGCAACAGTAAAGGGCCAAACCACCAAACACTATCACTCCCACTGCGATGACAGTATAGACTAAAATAATGGGAAATGTTGAACTAAGCTGGATTTGCAGTATTTCATTCTCTGGAAAGTAAGAGATTAAGAACAGCATGAATTAGTCTATTCATAGTAAGCTTTAAAAGTCCCTTAATTATCTATAAATAACATGCCACTTGCAATTTACAAACCAAAAGATGATTGATTTGTGGGATAAAAAAGACTAGTAGATATTGCACATGGTGTGTATGTGTGCAAAATACATGTCTTGAATAGAAGGAGATATTTACCTTTATTATTGAGTTGTGTGATGTTTATTCTGTCTTGTTTTCAGCTGACAAGGTTGCTATGGTTACAGATGATGGATTTCTCCCTGCAGTACAGGATGAGAGTGTTGATCTCATGTGATGTCACTTCCTCTGGAGAGCATCTGTTGTTCTGATAGCTAGAGTTAATCATGAGCTCATGAGCTCTGCATGTGAAGTTCACAGTACAGGAATCACTGCTGAACCAGTTTGAGTTCACAGTCAGGATAGGAGCCTCCACAGCATCCGAAACACACATTTACTCCAAGATCACAATCACATTCACAGTTTACAGCTCAGTGGTTTTAAAAAAAACATTTAAACATTTGTTTCTAAAAAAAACAACAGTAATGATGCTGTAAATGGTACATTAAAATCTAAACACAATACACAGTGTAAACATGATCCAAAATATTTTTTAACCACGTTATTTATCTGTATTCTCTATGTAAAAGGTTTTGAGTAAAAATCATCACAAGAAGGACTCCAGCTGTTGTTTTTGCTTTAATTGAAGTTACAGAAAAAAAATGATCAATTAAAAAAAGTGCAACAAGCTGGTTTAAATATAAAAGTGAAAACAATTGCTCTTATGATTTTTAACACATTCAATCAGACAAAGAAATGAGACTCACCTATAACAGATACTCTGTAAGTAACAATATTGTTGTCTGATTCTCCAGCGGCTATTACTCTGTAGAGTCCACTGTCTGTCTTCTGCATGTTCTTCAGTGTTAGAGAGAAGGTTTTATCACTGAAATCCACTCTTCCTAGAAGGACAAATAAAATTCAGCAAACACGTTGAACTTCTTTTTCAGAATGGCTGCCAATGGGCAATAAAAAATATAGGTTTATTGACTATTTGAATAAAACTCTGAGACACTGTAAGAATATTTTTGATAATGACTGAAACATTATACATTATAAAGCATAAAACAAGAAACACCGTAAATCATTAATGACAAAACTTAGTCTTAGCAATTCCAATTGTTTAATACATGAGAGACTATACTGTATATATTTATTGAACAATAAATGTTCAAAACCACGTAAACACTGACCTGTGCAGCAATCACCATAAAGACAATCATTAATATGTAATTTAATTAATCATTTATTTTAATGATATTTTTATCATTTATTACCTGTGTTACTGATGAGGAGAAGGATGAAGGATGCAAGCAGATGATCTACTGTCATTGTAACAAACATCACAATTACTGGTGTTGTTGTCCTAGAAAAGGAAGTTGTATATAGGTAAAATGACACTCGGTTAGCTTCTTCCGCCCACAGACAGCTAGTGCAGCATTTTTAATGTTTATCTTCTTTTATTCATTATCTGTTGGATTTGATTTATTCCTGTCAATAAGAACAGCTCCTTACATGCATAGTTGAGGCCATAAACTATGAAAACTAGCAACTGAAAGCAGTGTATAATGTATTTGAACCAGGTAGAAAATAGACAATAATAACAGACTAAATTTTGCATCTTGAGCAGGTTTTAGCAGTGGGCAGGAACGAAGAACATGTAATATGGTTTCTTCAATTACTTCAGATTACAGTTACACCTGTGTGTGGATTCTGAAGAAAAAGGAACAGACAGATAAAACTACTTACATTGAAGACAGTGAAGCATCATTCCTCAGTTGATCACATAATGAAAGACCTTTCAGTGGGATGTATGAATAATATTAGGTCATGAAGAGCAAAGCCATTGAGGGAATAATCTACACAATTTGGGCAACAAAACACCAGTTGAAGTGGAGACTTCTCTGAGACTTCTCTGATTAGCATGACCCTGTTAGCCCCTGCTGGTAGATGTTGTAACTACATCATCTAACTGCAAAAAAACATCTTTCTCCATTGACTTACACTAAAAAAAGAGATCAGTGTACAAAAAAACAAACAAAAAAAATAAAACAGCAAAGATGGCATCATTAATGGATAGCTTTGTCCAGCTGTTATTAAAGAACATGAATTGTCTGGTCTGTTTCAGTTACAAGGTTATTCACTGAATATTTAAACTTGTAATTAACCAGGTTAGTTCCAATTTAAAATCTCTTGTTCAAAAAAGACAGCAAACAAAACTAAATAGCATAAAAACACCAGTATGCTTATGAAACTATCATGAAACTGATAGGGAGATGAGGAAGGCTTTCAGTTTTCACGTTTCAGTTTTATAATTTGTCATGATGCACTGAAATATGCCAAATTGTGTTGCCGTCAATTACTGGCTAAGTGGTCATAAGCTTGCTGTCATTATTCCCAGCCTATAATTTAATAAATCAATCAATGTGGCAGGTATTAGCTATATTATGAGATGTTATTTTAAGATTTACTGAAAATGGCTAGGTGGAAGGAACTGTCCTCTGCAAGCAGGGAGGATATTGTTAAAATGGCTAAATCAGTTTTGGATTTGGATTGATTGCTCATGTGCTGGATGTGTATGGTAACAAGGTCCACAAAATTATTTAAAAACATACTGGGACCGTTACCATGCAGAATATCAAGTGCTGTGACTGAAGGAAGACTAGTGAGCATTTTGACAGAAGGATAAAAATCAAAACAGCTTCTAAAGACCTGGATGAGACGTGCAATTGTAAGGAATCTGATTTTCTATCAGGGTCAGAGAATTACACTGCATAATATAGTCCACTAATTTCCTAGTATGGATCAGGGGGAGCAAATATAGTCACTTGATCACACTGCAACAAAGCCTGAGTGAAATCAGCAGGGTTTTGTGTTTTTTATTTTATTGTCTTTTATCAATGTTTTGTTAAGGTGATTATATGATATTGGATAATCACAAGAATAAAAAAAGAATAAAAAATTAAAAGTCTGAATTTAAAGTTTATAATTCTTTATTTTCATAAGCTGAGGGTCATTTTTTGGCAGTAAATCATAAAACATCTCCCATTTTAGCATTGTGGCACCGTTACATTGTTGGTTTCTCTACTTTGATAGTAATGATCAAAGCATGTAAATAAAAATGCTGAGCAGTGAAAAATTATTTATTATTTATACAGGTGCATCTCAATAAATTAGAATGTCGTGGAAAAGTTCATTTATTTGAGTAATTCAACTCAAATTGTGAAACTCGTGTATTAAATAAATTCAGTGCATACAGACTGAAGTAGTTTAAGTCTTTGGCTCTTTTAATTGTGATGATTTTGGCTCACATTTAACAAAAACCCACCAATCTCAACAAATTAGAATACTTCATAAGACCAATAAAAAAAATTTTTTTTAGTGAATTGTTGGCCTTCTGGAAAGTATGTTCATTTACTGTATATGTACTCAATACTTGGTAGGGGCTCCTTTTGTTTTAATTACTGCCTCAATTCGGCGTGGCATGGAGGTGATCAGTTTGTGGCACTGTTGAGGTGGTATGGAAGCCCAGGTTTCTTTGACAGTGGCCTTCAGCTCATCTGCATTTTTTGGTCTCATGTTTCTCATTTTCCTCTTGACAATACCCCATAGATTCTCTATGGGGTTCAGGTCTGGTGAGTTTGCTGGCCAGTCAAGCACACCAACACCATGGTCATTTAACCAACTTTTGGTGCTTTTGGCAGTGTGGGCAGGTGCCAAATCCTGCTGGAAAATGAAATCAGCATCTTTAAAAAGCTGGTCAGCAGAAGGAAGCATGAAGTGCTCCAAAATTTCTTCGTAAACGTGTGCAGTGACTTTGGTTTTCAAAAAACACAATGGACCAACACCAGCAGATGACATTGCACCCCAAATCATCACAGACTGTGGAAACTTAACACGGGACTTCAAGCAACTTGGGCTATGAGCTTCTCCACCCTTCCTCCAGACTCTAGGACCTTGGTTTCCAAATGAAATACAAAACTTGCTCTCATCTGAAAAGAGGACTTTGGACCACAGTCCAGTTCTTCTTCTCCTTAGCCCAGGTAAGACGCCTCTGACGTTGTCTGTGGTTCAGGAGTGGCTTAACAAGAGGAATACAACAACTGTAGCCAAATTCCTTGACACGTCCATGTGTGGTGGCTCTTGATGCCTTGACCCCAGCCTCAGTCCATTCCTTGTGAAGTTCAAAACAAAGATGGCCTAGGCTATAAGAAGATCAGTAACACCCTGAAACTGAGTTACAGTACAGTGGCCAGTGTCACACAGAGGTTTTCCAAGACGGGTTCCACTCGGAACAGGCCTCGCAAGGGTCGATCAAAGAAGTTGAGTCCTCGTGGTGTACGTCAGGTGCAGAAGCTGGCTTCAAAAAACATACGCATGAGTGCTGCCAGCATTGCTTTAGAGGTCACAGAAGTGGAAGGTCAGCTTGTCAATGCTCAGACCATACGCCACACACTGCAAGAAGTCGGTTTGCATGTGCCATCGTCCCAGAAGGAAGCCTCTTCTGAAGCTGGCTCAGAAAAAAGCCTGCAAACTGTTTGCTGAAGACAACCTGTCCAAGAGCATGAATTACTGGAACCATGTCCTGTGGTCTAATGAGACTAAGATAAACTTGTTTGGCTCAGATGGTGTCCAGCATGTGTGGTGACGCCCTGGTGAGGAGTACCAAGAAAATTGTGTCTTGCCTACAGTCAAGCATGGCGGTGGTAGCATCATGGTCTGGGGCTGCATGAGTGCTGCTGGTACTGGGGAGCTGCGGTTCATTGAAGGAAACATGGAGTCCAACATGTACTGTGACATTCTGAAGCAGAACATGATGCCCTCCCTTCAGAAACTAACTGTGTTTTCCAACATGATAATGACCCCAAACACACAACCAAGATGACAACTGCCTTGCTGATGAAACTGAAGGTGAAGGTGATGGAGTGGCCAAGTATGTCTCCAGACCTGAACCCTATTAACCACATGTGGGACATCCTCAAGCTGAAGGTGGAGAAGCGTCATGTGTCTAACATCCAGCAGCTCCGTGATGTCATTATGGAGGAGTGGAAGAAGATCCCAGCAACAACCTGCAGCTCTGGTCAATTCCAAGCCCAGGAGGATTAAGGCAATGCTAGATAACAGTGGTGCTCACACAAAATATTGACACTTTGGACACAGTTTTGAAATGTTCACTTATAGGGTGTACTCACTTTTGTTGCCAGCTAATTTGACAATAATGACTGTGTGTTGAGTTATTTTCAGAGCACAGTAAATCTACACTGCTATACATGTTGCACATTGACTACTCTAAAATAAATCCAAGTTTCATTTTTATAGTATTGTCCCTTGAGAAGTTATAATAAAATAGTTGCTGAAATGTGAGGGGTGTACTCACTTTTGTGAGATACTGTATGTTTATAACACTATATTTTGTATTATATTGGCATTAAATTACAGAAAATTATTAAAGGGATAGTTCACCCAAAAATGAAAATTCTGTCATCATTTACTCACCCTCAAGTAGTTCCAAACCTGTATGAATGTCTTTGTTCTGCTGAACACAAAGGAAGATATTCTGAAGAATGTGGGAAACAGAGCAGTTTTGGGGCACCATTGACTTCCATAGTATTATTATTTTTTTTCCTACTATGGAAGTCAATGGTGCCCTAAAACAGCCTGGTTACAAACTTTCTTCAAAATATCTTCCTTTGTGTTCGGCAGAACAAAGAAATTCATACAGGTTTAGAACTACTTAAGGGTGAGTAAATAATGACAGAATTTTCATTTTTGGGTGAACTATCCCTTTAACATTGCTGCATGAGTGTTTCTAAAACAACGAGGAAGAGATGGCAAATTTGACATTTTTCTCTCTTATGACCAACTTAGTCTCTCAATATATCTTTTTTGTAAGGCTATAGAACTGCTATCATAGATTTTTGCTATTGGAGCAAATGGGATCGCAAAAAAATTATTTGTTGTACCTTCCATTCACCACTACAGAAGTCTACCCAACTATGACGACTTCCGTTTCTGAGAGCACTAGAAAAGTGAAAAGGGTCCAAAGGGACTGTTTGATTTGTTTACTTTTCCATGTATTTATCCAAACTCTCTAGAGCTTCCTCTTTTGTGTATATTTTCCATTCATCTGGAATCTCACCATCTCCCTGGAATGTTTTATTGTAGTGCCCTTCTAGATCTTTCTGAAATCTGCACACAAACCATTTCCAGTAGAGCAGATCACAGAAGTCAGGGGTGATGCTCCAATTAGCATAATTACAACCTCCTTTTCTGTATTCTTTCCAGGGGACTGCATCATCTGCAGAATTTGGATAAAAATATCGATCACTCATGACCGCTGTTGTGCATATTTCAACAGCCAAGTTTGTTGTTCTTCTGTAAGACCAGCCATTCAGACCAATATTGCGGTGGAAAGAAACGCTGTGATCTCCAGGATGGCCTTCCATTGTGTTGGTGCAGATGGCTTTACAGAAAGGACACTGAACCCAGCAGCACTGACAGAAGTGCTCAATCAAAATCTCATCTGGTCCCTTTCTGCAATTTTCCATTTTTATGTCATTAATGCTTTTAAAACTGATCTGAAGCTTTATCATCTTCTCCTTCAGACTGTCACTTAAAAGCTTCTCAAGAAAATCCAAATCTTTAATTTCACTGAGATCCACACACGAGTTCCCTGTGAATTTCAGCTCATCTGTTAGTGTTGTGGTGAAGCATCTGAACCACACGTTGCCATCTACACCCTGACTCTTGGCCTCCACTGTAGCTGCTTTCATTGCATTACTTACAATCTGCTCTTTTTGTTTTAGATTTTCCTTGAAAATGTTTAGAATTTTTTGGTTTTGTTTGGTGAAGTATCTTTTCACTTCATTTTTTATAAATAGTTTAAAGTATGCTCTGGGATTATGAATATATTTCATATAATGCTTGAAGTCCTCCCTTTCTGCAAGGGATCTCATAATGTGTTTCTCCAGATTTGGTCTGTTCTCACATAATGCTTCTATGTCTGACCTCATCTGTGCTGCCAAACCAATAGCAGTTTCATTGTAAACTGCCTGTAGGATGGACGGTTCAAGGTTGCTGCAGATGAATTCACTCTGTATGGTTGCTGTCGCTCCTCTGTAGAAGTTCATGAAGACATTGCAATACTGAGTTTTTTGCTTCTCAAGATAAAGTCGCGGGTCATTTGCTTCTCTGAATTCTTTGTGGAGCTCAGTAAACTCCTGTCTTGCAATGTCACACACATGAAGACTGAGATCTATGGTAAACTCCTTTTTCAATATGTAACTTTGGCTCTCTGATTGATGTTTCTGTACAGACTTTTTAACACAGTCTGTTATCTCTTGAATGTAACTATCATTGTAGCCCCGTCTTCCAACTGGTGAATTCTTTGTTATTTTCTCAGTTTCCTGAATAATTTTATGAATCAGATCCTTTATTAAAGACTGACATTCAGCATTTAGGCCCTTGTTGTCTGGTTGCTTTTGAGCCCCTTTAAAATATTCCATGCCTGACATCAACATTTGAGCAGGATACATTACAATCCACTTAAGTGTCCCTCTCTTGCTTTTCCAAGAGCTCTTACCAGTTTGCTCTGAAGATGCAGTATCAGAATATTCTGGATCCTTCTTTAGCATAATATAGTCACAATAATCACTCCGGCGATCTATCAGTTCATAGTCTTTCTGATTTAATCGCTCATGTACAAAAGCCAGTTCATGGTTTTCAGATAAGATCTGCATCACATCCTCCCAAAAGTTTAAGTCTTCCAGTGGAGGAGTATCTTCTGTCATTTCAGTGACCCATTTACTCCACATTGTGTCAAACTCCTCCTTCAGCATAAGTTCATCTGTTCCTTTATTTCTCAGGCTCAAAGCTAGTTCCTTGCTCCGACTGAAAAGCTTGCTTTCATACTCTGTCCTTTTCCTATCCAGTTCCTCCCTGGTTTTTTTCTGTTCAATTGCTTCATCCAACCTACGTTTTGTTCCCTTCACAAGGTCATCATGAAGATCTTTGACTCTGGTTTCAAATCTTCCTCGCCACTGACACAGAATTTCTTTATCTCTGTCCTCCTTAAAGTAAGACATCATTGATTTTTCAACTTGCACTTTTGTCTTTCTCATTTCAGTCAACAAGTCATTTTCCTGAACCTTAATGTTCCCGTTGTCAATTCTGTTATAGAATTTGTCTTCAACACTCAACATGGCGCTTCTGAGGCTATATGTCCAGTCACTGTACTTAGTTTCCAGTTTTCTGTATACTGTAATCTCAAGTGTGTTCTTGAAGCTGAACACAAAGTTTTCATTCAGCAGTGCATTCCAAAGATCATTAATACGCATTCTGAACTGAGACAGTATAATACCGTTAGATTCAGAAGCTTTTGAGAGAATGGTGTCCTTCAGCTCCTGAATATTTCTGCTGTAGTCAGGGTTTGGTGGTGCCATTGGCGGGCTGCCTTCCCAGAGCTGTGCAAAATACTTCACATCTTTCTGAATGTCAAATGCAATGACATCACTGAAAAACTCTGTATCATAGTCTTCCTCCTTAGCAGCAAGTTTAGTCATCTCATCCAGTTTCTCCTGCAGTCGCCTCCTTCCCTCCATGTTTTTCTCTTTGGCAGTGACATCTGAAACATTCTGATGCACAATCATGCAGCTTGGATTCAGTTTGATCTTTTTCATCCTCATGAAAGCCTGAACAACAATCTGAAGAATGTCTTGCATCTCAGCTGTGTTTTCTCCAAGGATGTTGATCAATGTCATATTTCCAAGACCAACAACAAATGTGGCCATTTCGTTGTCATGATTTCTTGTTGACCTTCCGGCCAGTTCTAGAGCACGAAGTCCCTCAGTATCAACAACCAGAATATAGTCAAACTTTAGCTGTGCTTTCATCTCCTCTGACACTCTGACCAGCTGCATGAAAGCTCCTCTGGTGCACCTGCCAGCACTGACAGCAAACTGCAGTCCAAACATGGCGTTCAGCATGGTGGATTTCCCAGAGCTCTGAATCCCTAAAACTGACAACACATAGACTCTCTGGTCTCCCAGTTTCTGGATGAGTGCATCAAGAACAGCAGTAACCCAGATCAGAGGAACATGAGCAGCATCACCATCCATCAGCTCCAGTGGAAATCCAGAAATCATCATCTCTGCTGCAAGACTTGGAAAAGAAGAGAAGTTAAACATCAGGTCTTTTTTGTTTTTCTTCACAGATGAAAATGATTCATATATCTGACCGATCTCTCTCAGTATGTGCTCCAAGCCAAAGGTTGCAGATAGTAGTTTCTCAGATACTCTCTCAAGTTTGACTTGTGCAGCAGTCATTTGCTGTGATTTATCATATTTCTTTTTAAGGCTTAGGACTGTTGACCACTTTTCATGATACTCATGATGAAGGACTGAGACATTTTCAGTGGTATAATCATCCAGGAGGATGCCAAGCCATTTCAGAAAATATACCATCTCTTTTACTGGTTGTGAATTCAGTTTTTGAATGAAGATTTGGATAAACCGACTTAGGTCAGAGGTTTGCTGCAGTTCACGAATTTTCAGCATTTCTGATTGCTTAGAACTTTTGTTCTTTTCTATGTTGCTTCCCTTATGTAGTTCTCCTAATGTCAGTCGATGAAGTTCTTTATTCTTCTGGCACCACTGATGCCACAGGTTTCCCTGACATGGCAGGAATGATTCTTTGATTTCAGTCAGATCTTTATCCTTCAGTAAACTCATCATTTGCTGTGCTGCCTCTTTTCCTTTCCTGCAGTCATCATCATCAACCTCATCTACTGTGATATGGGAGTGTTTGGCCACGTCTTCAAGCCTGAAAAAGGAACATGATTCAGTAGAAAAGAGCCCATTATTTATAGCTCTTCTGATTTCTTCAGATACAATTGGGAGATTTCTGTCTTTCAAACCAATTTTGTATTTCCCTTTCCGTTTTTCTGTAAGAGCTGAATCATTGTCAGTAAGAAGGCAGATGAGTGGCTTTGAGTCCTTGTAGAAGTTTTGGATTTTGGTCATGCTTTTGTCTTTCTTGTCAAGTTGTGGTAAAATAGCAACATTTACAGAGGCCATTTCAGTCAGGATATCAAGCTGCGTTTCATGGGCTCCTGCATCACCATGGAGGTTACAGAATGCAACACAATGAGTAAATCTGTCTGTTTTCTCTCCAGATGGACAGTACCAGGCAATCTCCACCACTCCATCCATCAACACTCTAGTTTTGCTGCTGCCCGGGCAGTACCTGTGGAAGAATGTATTGTGTTTCTCATTGATCAGGCTGTTCATCAGTTGAGACTTGGATGAAGATGCAGGACCAAACCTGAAGAAAGCCACCATAGGAGTTTCTGCCTTGTAGACTGGTTGGAATTTGCCAGAGTTTTTCCTGAATCATCAGTTGTCTTCCAGCTCTTGTTAATTTCTCTAAATGTCCAGAGTGGGAACTCAATCTGTTGTGTGAATGGATTGGGTACAAGCAGAGGCAGAGCATACTGACACTGTGAGAGTTTAGTCACTAGGAGCTGCTTTAGGAAACAATCAGCACAATGAAACACTGCCATCTGAACATCCATTAAGTGGACAGGATCTGATTTGTTCATTTCATCAGCCGGTTTGGCAGTTTCTTTGAAAATATCCTCATAGGCATCACCGACATCCTCAAATGAGTCAACGTCTGTTTGATGTGTGTGATATTGTTCATTGTTCTCTTTAACCTGGAGGTCTCTTGCTCTGTAGTCCATCATCAGCAATTTTTGTAGAAAAATTTGTGCCAACTCGTCCTCCACACAAAACTCTTGGAACTGGGGTTGTACAACTGAATGAAGGAAATCAACAGCTCTTAGGAGTTGGTGTTTGCTTTCGAGGTGAAGCCTTTTAATAAGCTGCTCTGCTGCAAGCTGAAAAATATCATGATACATGTAAATAGAATAATTAGTTAATAAGATTTCTAAAGAACATTTAGAAAACATGACAAGTATGTATTTGTAGAAAATAAGACCACACTGCAAAGCACTTAGGTAAATTTGAGCAAACAAGCGTAGTTCGTAAGTTCACTATGCTTGCAGAGAACTATTTGGAGTTTAACAGAATAAATTTTAGGGAATAGGGTATTTAAAGTTTTGTAAAATGTTCAAGGAAACGCCATTTAAATACTTTCTTTATGGCATGCTCTACTTGTTTCTCATTTTATTTGCACTTTTTCTACATTTACACTTTTAACTCTTGTTCAGCTTCCTCTTCACATTTATACAACAGTTGGTCCTGGTTCTCCTATCTGATTGGACGAGAGTCGTACCAGAGGTGCTGATAACAGCACTGGGACTTTCAGGCTTTCAGTCCGTGTATTAGTGGTGGGTATTTTTCACTGACTTGAGGTTATATTGTTAGTGCAGTGCAGGTTACATTGTTACGCCATTAGGTGGTGCCTGGTGACCGTCTTTATGACTGAGGCATTGAACCATTCAATCAACTTGAACAACAGCACATGGTGCAGAATGAGCAGAGCGGAGCGAGTGTTTCAAATCATTTATGGGAGCCGATCAGCACCCTAAAGTGGTGGATTGTAGGACTTACAGCATGTGGCTTGGGCACATCTACTGAACTATCAACAACAGATTTGATATTGCAGATATGACATTGCTCATAAATCTTTCAGTTCTTACCTTTTGTCTGTGTCCTTCAGTTTCAGTTTGGATCAAGCTCCCAAAGAGCTGTGCATTAGTTGCTTCTGTGTCTGTGCCTTGATTTCATGAAAAAAGAGGCAAAGACTTTACAATAAGTTTTCATTTGTTAACATTAGTTAACTACATTAGTTTACATGAACTAACAATTCACAATACCTCTATAGCATTTATTGATATTAGATAATGTTACTTTTAACATGTACTAATACATTTTTAAGATCAAAATTTGTATTGGTTGTATTAGTTAATGAACTAATGTTAACTAATAAGACCTTATTGTAAAGTGTTACCAATTAATTTGGATTTGGAACTTCTTAGAACTTTAATGCCAAAGCCTGGATTTTACTGCATACTATATTCCATTAGTAACTATACTGTATATTCCAGAAAAGTACAATAGGCTTTTCCATTAGTAAGCAATCAATCAACATCTGACTCAGGTTTACTGAACTATTTTGAAATTAATGTTTTGAAATTAAGTTTTTCTTGAATGAAAATGTTAAAATGGAGTCATGGTAAATGAGAAACAGAATCCATGTTCTTACCACTCTGATAGTCACTGTTTTGCAGGTCTTTTAAAGTTGTGTACATCTCTCTGGTGTAGCACTGCTGATTATTTTCAGTGAACAGACGCTTGATTCTGTCCATCAGTTCTCTCATCTCTGATTGGTTGTTCATGATCTTGCTGCAGGTATGATATCGTCCTCCACATTTCTCCAGCAGTTGCTCCAGAACAGAGTTGTTCTTCAAGTCATCTGTTATAGTATCACACTCTACCTCTTGCTCATACGTGAAGAGAGTAATGACAAATGAAAGAACTCGATCACCAAAAAATCTCTGTAGCCATTCAATACCCATTTTATCTTCATCTGTTAACTGACCCAATCGCACAACAAAGATGAAGGCATGGATTTCATTTTCATTCACTAGTTGATCAATAACATGATCGAGAGGTTCAAGATCAATCTCATGTGAGCCAATCATGCTGATCACAGAGACACGATGTTCTGATATCTTCCTCTCTAATGGAATGATCATGCAAAATTTTGCATTTTGAAGTTTTCTTTCTCCAAGTAGAATGTTGTCACATCCAAACTGGACTGCCTCAGAGCTTCCAAATAACGCAACAGTCAAATCAGGTTCACTGTGATCTAAATTAAACACCACAGAACTGTTCTCAAAAATACAATAAGATCACAAACAAACAAATAAAATATAATTTAATAGTTCTTCTTTCTGGTGTGGTAGCAATTCTCACTTCTTACCCATGTAGCTGTGAGATGAATCATTGAAGTCTGCTACACTTATGTTTGCATGACCATCAGATCTAGAGTTACTCTCTCCTTCTGGTTTCACATTATCCTGGAGACAATAAATTATTAGTTTCTTTTTACCAGTAAAACATTTCTATAAATAAATGCTACTATCAAATTCTATTTTATTGGTTGAGTCTGGGTCGTAATTGTCTTTAAGGTTTCTGTAAATTTTTCATCATGTGTCAGTGGAGGATTATCCATGAAATCATCTGGATCTCGATCATTTACTTGAGGATTGTCCATAACGTCATCTGGATGTTGATGTGTCACTGGAAGAATCTCATCATCTGGATCTCTTGTTAAGATGTCCATGACAGGTTCATCTGTATCTTGATCCATAATCATATGACTAAAAAGAGAAATGAACATTGAACCATTGAACAAATGAACCAGGTCTGATGGATCTGATAGATACAATATAATGTTTTCTGTGGTATTAAACTTCTCATATGCCACTGTTATTAGTAATATACTAATGCCAACTGCCAAATATGACACTTACAAAGTAATATAATTTATGAACGAATATAGAAAAGAGAGAAAGTTGGGAGTTTTTCTGTTTTCAATTCAATAAAAACTTTCTTTTTTTTTTTTTACAATTCATAAAACTATTTTTACACGGGCACACATTGCGGGCGATAACCTCCCTGTGCTGATTTGCATGGCATCATGTGTCGATGATAGCCAGAGATAAGCATCAAAAATTGGCAATATTAAGAGGATTTAGCATTTCCAATAAATGTAGGCCTGTTACATTCTTCTTATTATTAGGCCTATTATTATTATTATTATTAGATTACTTTTATTATTAAATTACATGAAATTATTGCCCCGGATAATAAAATAGGCTAGCTTACTACTCATTGAAAATGTTTTTAAAAAGACTTTTTAAAACAGGTCTATTAATTTATACAATGAATTATAGGCCTATAATTAAAAATTATTAACACTGCAGTCATCAATGACTATTCAGAGCAGCTGTCACGAATGCGGTCTATGAACTTCCGTTCACTCACCAGAGGTCACTCGCTCACCACATGGACTCTTGCACTACACTACTGTTGCACTTCACCAGACTACAATTCCCATCATCCATTGCACTGACGACACACAAAGCTGATGGCACTAATCACACGATCACACAATCACACACCCTACATAAACCATGGACTTCCCTTCACAGATCGCCGAGTATTGTTCTGCGTATAGCACTCCCCTAGTGATAGCTGCTTTACTGAGTCTAGTGTCCAGTCCTAGTTAGTCTTGTCATTCCGTGTTGCCTTGTTTCCTGTTTCCTTATTCCTGCCAGTGTATCTTGGATTAACCCTTGTCTCTCCGTTCGGACTCTGTTTGCACCTCGCTCAGACTATTGCTCTTGTACCTGGATTATCTCTCTGCCTTAACCTGTTGGATACTGTTCGCCGTAGACCCATGCTTGTCCTAGGATTACTCTGTGTCTTGCCCATGCCATACCTGTTTGCCATTGTTCGACCCTGCTTGTGTTTATGACCATGTCTCTGTCTAATAAAGCTTTGCACATGGATCCACACGTCTCACGTCTAATTTGCACCGTTACAGAAGCTTTATTTCAGGCACTGATTTTCAAAAACAACCTGTTTAACACGAAATACGTTTCTTCTCATGTTTTTCACTATACGAGCCACAAAAGAAATATTAAGGGAATAACTTAAGTAACTTAAGCTGATAACGCTTATATACCGTTGTCAGCTTATGTTACACTCTTTAAAAAAACAATTTTGGTTCCCTGAAGAACCATTTTGTGAAAGGTTCTTTAAAGAACCGGTGTTTTTCATGGTGCCATAAAGCACCTTTTCTGGTACTACAAAGAACTCTTTTTAAAGGTTCTTCAAAGAACCACTGATGAATAGGTTCTTTATGGCCCCATTTCTTCCAGATCAATATCCTTACATTTATCATACTATAAATTTTCTTTAATAGGATTGTTCATAAAATAATAATAAACTAAAGAAAATCCAGAAGTAACAAGACTTGACAAGATGTATGATTAAAATGTTTATTGTATTTACCGTATACATCAATGCAGTTTACATCATACCTCAATACTGTGTATATGTGTTTAATAGGGATGTGCACAAGTACTAGAGTACTCAGACTTGACAATGATTGATCATTTTTTAAAGTCACTGCAATCATCGTTTTCATGATCAATCATCGCTGTCAAGTCTGATTACTCAATGATCACCTGACTTTATATATTTCTCTTTTTCTGATTGGTTATGGCAGCATTTTGGATGGTACCTGAGCACTGACTAGTTAGTGTTAGGACAAACAAAGATAATAAAAAGATAATGGAAAGGTATTTTTAAGCTGAACAGCAGTAAGAATAGAAACAAAATCAAAGTAAGTCAAAGAATTTTGGAAGATCATCCATCCATCTATTCACTCTCCAAACCACTTATCCTCTCTAGGGTCATGGGGGATGAAGCCTATCCCAGCATCTTTGGCCACAAATGCATCCAATTAATGGTATTTAAGCAATATAAGCACTAGGTAACAATGTTATACAGTACCTGTCAAAATTTTGGAAACATTACAATGTTTTTGAAAAACAAAAACAAACAAACAAACAAAAATCTTTTCTGCTCACAAAGTCTGCATTTATTTAATCAAGAATACAGAGAAAATAGTAATATTGTAAAATATCATTACAAATTAAAAGAACTGTTGTCAATTTTAATATACTGTAAATTATAATTTATTCCTGTGATATTTGAATTTTCAGCATCATTACTGAATTTTGAGCATCATTACTCCAGTCTTCAGTGTCACATGATCCTTCAGAAATCATTTTAATATGCTGATTTGCTGTTTTTTTAGCATTTCTTATTCTTAAAACAGTTGAAAACAGTTTTTGCTTTTTAACCGTTTTTGTGGAAATGGTGATACCTTTTATGAATAGAAAGAACAATGAGCAGCATTTATTAAATTTATTAAACAATTTAGTAAATAGAAATCTTTTCCAACATTATAATTGTCTTCACTGTTACTTCTGATAAATGTAATCCCTTGATTAATAAAAGCATTAATTTCTCTCTCTTTTTTTTTTTTTTTTTTTTTTACCACAAATGTATTCATTTCTCTCTTACAACAAATGTTGGAATGGTATTGTTTCCATAAAAATGTTAAGCAGCAAAAACTTTTTTCAACATTGGTAATAATCAGAAATGTTTCTTGAGCTGCAAATCAGCATATTAGAATGATTTCTGAAGGATCATGTGGCACTGAAGACTGGAGTAATGATGCTGAAAATTCAGCTTTGATCACAGCAATCAATTACATTTTAAAATATATTCACATAGAAAAGAGGTATTTTAAATTGTAATAATATTTTACAATATTTCTGAGGCATTTTAAATTGTAATAATATTTTACAATATTTCTGTTATTACTGTATTTTTAATCAAATAAATGCAGTGAGCAGAAGTCTTACATAAAAAAAAACGTTCAAAAAAACATTTTTAAAAAGTCATACTAATCTCTAACTTTTGAACAGTAGTGTATGTTTGAGGATTTACTTACAAGTCATATGGTTCATAGCGCCTCAACAGGAGGTCTGCTCCAACTCTGCTGCACGGCCATCAGCATAGAAGAATCTAGAAATATAATATGCCATTTATCACAGCAACAATATTTAGTATACAGGCAGGTTTATTTAAAGGAAGCATGAGCAGAAGTGAAATGCAGAAAAAAAATAAAATAGTTTTATATATATATATATATATATATATATATATATAACACACACAAACCAGTTTCTTAAAATAACAGAATTAACGTTAATGTTTTTAGGTTTGTGACACTCAGGTTTGGATGTCAAAACCTTCCTAAAATAACTGTAATATAACAGATGCATGGTGATAGGGGTTGAATGACTTCTGATTTTTTAAAGTCGACTTTTATGTGATGAAAGTCGAGTCGAAGTCGACTAGTCGCCGATGACGTCGTTAATGAACAAATAAGTCTGGAGCTGTGACGAACACCTTGTGCACAGCCATGGCAATATGACACAGTGCTGCCCACATAGCTATTGCTCCTATAACAGCTCATTTTTATCAGTTCTTTTGTCTTTGGGTCGTTATATTTCTCACATTTTTCTGCTCGTTCTAAATCAGATACAGATAAAGTAGCACAGTAAAGATTACATTCATATGAATGCATTAGTGAGAGCGATTGCGTGTGTGAATTAATTCTACCTGGCAGCGACTCTCTACTAGTAGTGAAGCTGTGGGATTTAGTTATTAAGAAATATATGCTTGAACTTTTCAGTTTCTAAGCTATTTTACTTAGAAATCACAGAACAGTGTTGACAATACATTTCCGCGCTGAACGATTCTGTCCGCGCGATCTGCGCGTGTACGCGCTACAGTCTGAAGCCTATGTATGTGCGTTACAGTGCAGCAGCACATTATATTAGAACGGCGATTAACTGACCTGTACTATAAGCTGTTTAAAACGTGCATTCTCCCATTCAGTTTCGAGCATCCAGTAATATAATCACACATGTCTTGTCGAGCGCTTTCAGAGTATGCATTTAGGCTATTTGTCATTTTAAATGTTTGGAAACGCAGCGTAAATGTGGAAGTCCTTCAGAGATTTCTTATACTCTTGCGCCCTCTACAGTACCAGCGACTAGTCGACATCAAGCGTCATGGCAGAGCATTAAAGTCGACTAGTCAATTAGTTGGTGCAACCCCTATGATATATATATATATAAGAAAATATGTTATGAGAAAATGCATATGAATGTATTTAAAGAGCTTTCTCAGCTCACCTGTGTTTCCTGCATTTCTGTCAGCAACCCCCTTCAGAAATTTAGGAGCTTCTCTTCTGTTGTAGAGAGATTACATTATCACTCCTGAAACCACAGAACAATTTTTATCAATATTTGTTTACCATGAAAGATAGAAACACGTTTGAACTAACGTTAGATTCAGTTAATTCGCGCTCCTTGTAAGTGACATCACTGATTAACAGTACAGCGCATATTTTAGGCTAAAGAAGTTAGACAACTTTCAATAAACCATTGACAAACTGACAGCAAACCCTTTACAAAGCTATCAAAACCTCTCATCTACACATAAAGATGTGATTAAAAGCCCAAACTCTCATAAACAAGAGCTCAAGCTATAGAGTTAGAGTTTTTAGCTTAATTTACCTCGCCTGAAAACAGTTGAGATGCTTACGGATTTTTTCGAAGTTTTCTGTGAAGTAAATATTCAACAGAAACGTATCAGTTACATGTAAGAAAGTGTCTGGAACAGTTGTATCTGATATTTGTGTGATTTTAGGGACTAAACTCACCTGAAAGCAGTGAAAACAGCAGCGGAAGACGGAGATTTAAGGTTTGTCAGTTGGTGTTGTCGCCCCGTTAATGATTTATTTAATCATTGAAAAAAAAAGATTTTATACTGTTGTCACAATACTGGATTTTTTAACTTCGATATGAAAAAAAATTATCGATATTAAATACCATTTTCAATACAACGAGGAAAAACCGGCACAACATTAGGGGCATACAATTTTAGATTTTTATAAAAATATAAATATAACAAGGCAAGAACATGACAATGAGGCATATTTTTACATTAATGAGAACTTCCTGAGGTGGTAAAACTCTGGGGAAAACACACTGGACACACAATAAAAGCTTTTGGATTTGCATTTTTGTTTACTTCAAATTTCTTTAGAGAGAAGTTTTTTTTTTTTTTTTTTTTTTTGCTAATACCCATCAGAATAGGGTAGTGTGAGCATTATGGAGCGCTGTAAACACATGCAATGTATGTTTCATTCATACTGGAAACCGGAGGGCGTCTTTGCACAGAAACTCCAAATATGCCTCACAAAGTAATATAAAGTCTATTTAATGCAATGCTAATAAACAGAGAATTTAATACAGTATAGAATACTATAAAATAACATATTTTCTGCCTTATTCTGTGATAATAAGCCACATCAGATCACAAAAGGATGTTATTTCAAACCTTCGACTTATGTTATGAAATGGGTTTTGAGTATTTTGTTGCACAACAGGTTTAAAATGCTTCTCATTACTCTGCGGTGTGTGTGAACTCATTATCGAAGAGAATGAGAGAAAGCACAGCTGGTATCTGTGTATCGACACTGCGCATAAAAAAAGTAGCCTATTGAAACCATTGCGTTTTTGACAACACTATACATATATTAAAATTACTGCATGCGAGTGTGATAAATTATCGCCATGTGAACAAACAGAAGAAACACTGTTTTACAGCTACTGATATCCATCCAAGCATACACTGCTGGTGAAAAAAGCGTGATTAAATTCTCACTCAGAGAGCCTCATTGTATCATAGCTTATTATAACGTCCATACTTACAACTTGTTAAACTGATGGAGCAACTACAAACCGAAAGTGTGAGCTAAATAGAGAAGATTTCCTGTTTTAAAAAAAATCACGATATATTTGTCCATAAATTGTGTTCGACAAATTTCTCAACTGTACCTTTCCTTAGGCTACTGAATGGGATTAGCCGTTTGTGTAGCCTATGTTTATGAGAAAACACATATAAAAATGAGCAGAGCAGGTTAAGATAAAGATCCTTGAGAAACAGCTTCTTACCTGCATGTAATCGAGAGTAGAAACTATGAAAACAAAGAAAAAAATACATTATTTTAAACAACAACACACATAGACTGACAAATACAAAATGTATAAGCATAACGTGAATAGATAATTCTGGTGTTATAAACAGCGACGACGTGTTTTGTGGGCGGAACTTACCTAGTGGCAGAATGTGACGGTGGCTGCGTCCGAAACCGCCGACTCAATGAGTAGGTACTTAATTTCAATAAGTACTTACTTAGCGAGCGCTAAAAGAGTACGTACTCTACAGCCAAATCTCGTTGAGTATGAATGCGATCCGCCATGTTGACGTTATCATGTGACCTATGACGTCATAACAAGCGCCCTGATTGTAGTACAACCAATAAATTTTGGGTTGATTTAAGTTTTTATATTTTTAACTTGACTAATATAACCCACAGTTTAATCCTTAAAGATATTATTTTTTATTACGAAAAACCAAGATCGTTATCTCTTGAATATGTTATTAATTTCTTAATTTTATGTGCAAAATTGTTCATCCACACAAAACTGGCTTAAATCTCCTTGTTTTCCTTTTTCTTGTTGAATGTCTCTCTCGTTCCATCCCTGAGGCTTTTAAATAATCAAAAACAAATGCAATTTTAATGCATTATGATTATATTAATTTTATGATTATTCAAAGATATTTGATCTTTTTTTTAGATATTTGATCATACTATGATGTACGCAAACCCATTATAGTTATGTTTTGTTTTTTTGTCGTTATGATTGTTCATTGTTAAAGATACTACCATCTTTCCCTGAGCTTGTGTGTAATTATAAGTTCTGCAGTAATAATAAAAGAAAATAAGAGCAACAGGTGCACAAACACCTCATAGCATCAATAAATCCACAACCCTACCTAGTACAGTTTTCCTCCATGTTTGTAATATCTGCACAAAGGAGACGTCGATCAGCATGACAATAAATAAACACAAGTCAACAACACATGAAACAAAGCTTTATTCAAACATATTGCTCTTGACAATCATGTATTTACAAGGGGTGAACCCACATCCTACTGCCATCTCAACACAGCTGAGCCAGTTCTGCAGCTTTATTCTGATGAAGCAGCTGACCACCGTGTCCACCTTCACTTGTCTCTGCTGTCCATCACGACCATCACTGCTGCAGTCAGACTGAATCTGATCATGGATGAGAAAGGGACATCGAGGCTATCGTTGCCTGAGTGCACAGAGAGGATGAGGCCCCCTGTACCACAGAATCTTGAAGCAAGAGCAGGAGAACACATGTGGGACAATCTGGCTGCTGTGTCTGCTCCAAACATTTGTGTGCCTGCTCTCTATGAGAACAACTACCTGTAAAACATTTACACAGAGTAAAAAAAAAATTACATCTCATGTTGTCAGCATTCCATTTCTTGCCAAATTTCATTTCATATGTTTACAATTACATGCAAATTTTTTTTATATAGCTTCATTACTGTAACGGGGTTGATGAGACGTGAGACGTGCGGATCCATATGCAAGCTTTTATTTAAAGACATGGTCATAAATACAGGCAGGGTCGAAACAATGGCAAACAGGTATGGCAGGGACAAGACAAAGAGTAATCCTAGGGCAAGCGTGGGTCTTCGATCGGCGAACAATATCCAACGGGGCAAGGCAGAGCAATAATCCAGGTACACAGCAATAATCCAAACGAGGTGCAAACAGAGTCCGAACGGCAAGGCAAGTGTTAATCCAGGAAACACGGGCTAGAATAAAACACGGGAAAACAGGCCAGGCAAGACTAAGACAACTAAGTGGGCTCCGTAGAGTAGCTATCGCTAGAAGAAGGATATGTGCGTACAATACTCGGCGATCTGTGAACGGAAGTCCATGGTTTATATAAGGGGTGTAATGGGAATCAGCTGTGGGATCAGTCTCAGGTGTGAGCGTGTGATTAGTGAAATGGCTGCTGGGAAATGTAGTCTGGAGATGACGTGCAACAGTAGTGTAGTGCAAGAGTCCATGTAGTGACTGAGTGACCTCTGGTGGTGAGTGAACGGAAGTCCATAGACCAGATTCGTAACAATTACTTTCGTGGTGTAGTGAACTGGTATGCAGAAGGTTGCTGGTTCGATCTCCGCAGTTGTCACCACCGGTGTGTCCTTCAGAAAGCCTCTTTACTCCAGGTTGCTGTAATAAGAGCACTGTAAGTCACTTCAGATAAAAGTGTCTGCCAAATGCATAATTTTAAATAAAAAAAAAAAAAAAAAAAAAAAAAAATGTAAATGTAAATGATTTTTTTGTGCCTTGGGCATAAACGCTCAATAAAGCTGCTTATTTCTTAAAGTTTATTTCTTCAAGGTACTACTATAATATAAATGCTTACATATATTTCATACAATTTCTCTTTGGGGCTTTAAAGGGTTAGTTCACCCAAACATATAAATTCAGTCATTATTTACTTGCATCCACGCTGTTCAATCCTTGTTTGTGTGTGTGTGTGTGTGTGTGTGTGTGTGTGCGCATGTTTTTCCCACAAAAGGTGATTTTGGTCAAGTTTGTCCTGCTGGTTTCTGTTCATACTATATCAGTCAATGGAGCATGACTTTCAGATTCTTGATGAAATTATTTGATGATGATTTTGAAGCTTCTGAAACATTTCATTGACTGATGCTGTATGAGCAGAAACCAGCAGAACAAACTTGAACAAAATCACATCCTCAGTGTCTTTTGGTCTTTCTCTAGATGTTCTCGCTGGCTCTGAGCTCACTGAGGATGAAGAGACCACAGCAGCATCCGGCCCAGATGAGGCAGTAAGGGCAGGTGGAGTGATGGAGGCTCTCATCCATGGCACCAGACCATTTCTAGGATGCTGCTGTTGACTTCTCCATCCTCACTGCACACAGCAGTCTGTGGACATTTCAGATCCTACAAAACTGTACAAATATAATACAAAAGCAGTCATTTTAGCAGCACAATGTAATTTGATTTCTGTATTAGAAGTAACAAAATGATTTCTTACTTTTTCTTAATTTATATTTTTGTTTCAGGTTTTCCTTTTTTTTTTTCCACAAATGCCACCGTCACCTGCTCCACCACCAAAGCTCTGCATCAGATGTACAGGAATCAAGAATCGGAAAAGCGCTGTAATAGCTACGTTTGAAATTACAATAATTAAAATAAACTATAACTTAAAATTTAAAATATGTTTTATTGATGTCTGTAGTGTACTCACCGAGAGCCTTTCATGGCAGCATTCCTTCATCAGACACTCTTCACCGGATAAATACGTGTCTCATCTGTCCCTGTAACATCCAGACAGTTGTGACCTCTGTGATTTATCTGCACAATACTGCATTTACATGTTGAGGTAGTTGCTGATGCGTTAACTCACTTTTTATCCAACACAAATGTTCCTCAATACATCGTTAAATACTAATGGACAAATAAAATAGGTAACTTTTTAGTTACTCCATGTAGATTTGTTTATGTACATTACTTATATTCATCTAAGGCAGTGTTGAGAACAGTGAATTCTACTATAATAGCACACATACATCACTCACTCAGATGTCTTCATGTTGTGATGTGCTCATATGCAGTTCTTTTAGAAGATTTTCCTGTCTCATGTTAAATAGACATTTAGTAATCGTCTTTAAGATGTATATGGTTTATGTAAATCCACTCTGGTGACGTACGTGTGCTATGGGAGCTCCCCTGTTCGCTATACATAATAAAACAGCAAAATCACAAATAGTCTGTAACGTTGCTGTCTAGCGTCTTTACACCTTAGCAAATCAACAGTTTACTATACAGTAACTCAACAAATGCGATTTTAACACAGGTAACCGTGTTTTTGATTTATAATACATTTGTAAACACCCTCGTAGCTGTTCTCCATCACGTTCGATGATGACGTATTGAACTCCCGTGGGCTTCTGGGATAGAAAAGTATCCATCGATGAGCACTCAAGAATCTACGGTGCGTTCCAAACGGGATATATCGCCCTCCGAAGGGCACTTTGGAGTGAAAACAATCATGGCCGCCATATTGAAGGGTCGTTCCAAACCGAAGTGCTCAAAACTAGCCACTTCAAAGGGCCCTTCGGAATGAAGGATTTCGAAGGGTACAACTGATGGACACTTCGGGCTCCCATGATCCTTTGCACAGATTCTTTGCATGATGATGGCGCTTCCGTATGATGACGCAGAAGGGCACTTCAAGAAACAGTTGTTTGGTCCCCTACACCCTTCAACCCTTCGAAGCTCTCACTACGGAGGGTAAACCCCTTTGAAGGGATTAGGGCATAGGGATGAGCCCTTCCGAATGGAACGCAGGGCTAGGCTGAAGCAGTAGGACATCCGGGAACTTCTCGACTACTGAGGTTTCAGACATACTTATTCGCTCGCCTACTGCTTTTCCCCTATATAGTAGGTAGGCATATTCGGACGCACTTTAAGTAGGTGCACGTCCGAATCTCGCGAGAATTGGAACGTCACCCAGGTAATTCTCGCCTACTTTTTTATAAATACTAAGGATTCGGACATGTTTAGTCGCTCGCCTACTGCTTTTCCCCTACTAAATAGTAGAGAAGTAAGCGGTTTCGGATGCAGCTGCTGTTCTGCAGCAGGAGTCTTTTTTCGGTTTTTAGTTTTGTCGTGGCCACGACATACTAGGCTTGTTTGAGATGAGTAAAATCTGCACAGAACCGATCACCGTGAGATGCATGCCGGTTAGAAAAGTGTCCGACCCTGCGTCCCAATGTTCATACTATCCATCCTAAATAGTATGTGAGATTAGAATAAAGGCCATTGCACACTGAGTCCAAAATTTTCGCATGCGTTTTTCCGCTTTTTCGTATTCGTCATCCTTTCCTATTAAAATGCATGCTACGGATGCGAAAACGCAGAAAATCTAACCTGATCCGAATTTTTATGATGAACGAAAGTTTCGGAGGCAGTGTGTAAACGTGATTGACACAACGTGAGGTCTTATTTATTTTTCAACGTGCGAAAATTTCGGACTCAGTGTGCAGAGACCTTAAGTGTGTCCCAAAGCATAGTATGTTGAAAAGAGTATGCCAAAAGTCCCCGGATGGTCTACTATTTCAGGTCGATTTTTAAAGTGTGGATCTGTGCACACTCTAAAAGGTGCGTTCACACCAGACGCAAATGAAGCGTCAAGCGCGAGTGATTTACATGTTAAGTCAATGCAAAGACGCGAATAGACATCCTGCGGCGCGAATGACCCGATTCGCGCGAATTACGCGGCGCGAATTGAGCGTTTCGGGCGTTTGACGCGCGTAACGCGTGATTCGCGCGAAACGCGCGAGTTGAAAAATCTGAACTTTGGCGAAAATTCGCGCCGTGTTAACCAATCAGGAGCTTGCTCTAGTAGTGACGTAGCAAGCGGAAGCAGAAATCCGAAACAACAATGGAGGACAAAATCATCGTCGCTGTATGTGGATACCCGGAGCTGTACGATACATCTTCATACTTTTATAGAAACAGGAATAAAAAAGGATCTTGCTTGGAAGAAAGTGAGTGAGGACAATCTTGTAAAAAACACTCTTTACTCAATACGAGCTATATATAAGCCCCTCCCATGACGCAAATTCGCGTCTGTTGTGAAGTGAATTTCACGCGCGAATGAAGCGAATTTCACGCGCGAATGAAGCGAGGAAACTCAAAATGTTCAAGCGTCCAACTACGCGCGAATAGCGCGATTTATTCGCGCAAGTCGCGTCTGGTGTGAACTGAACTGTAATGACTGATATCGCCCACAATCCACTGCGTTTTGGCGAAGGTTTCGGTCCAGAGCTACAAACACGAATAAAACGCGTTAAAAAAACTACAAACATGGCGGATGTGTGCGACCGATGGTTAGGTAGAGAGGTTTAGAAAAAGGGGTTTGAGTTACTAATAATAAACATTTAACCTGGTAAAAAAAAATATATTTAATGTTATCTGTGTTATATTTAACCTGCAACAGCAATGTGAACTTTTATAAACATCCGATTCGTCGTTAACTTTTAAATGCATTATTATGCAGAAAATATGAGCAGAGTTCTCGGCATGAAAGACCCACGACTGGAAGATCAACGTGCTACTACTTTCTCTCCAATACGGTAGGAAGTTAAATGAAATGTGGAGGATGTTAACTGTGACAGGATGATTGACAGGCCAGTTTACAGTGACGGTGCGTGTAACAGGTGCGACAGAGCGGTCCGTTAAAGTCGGCATGAAACGGAAGTTGCGACTGTCTTTTTTTCTCTACTGTGACGTATATCCGAGTGAAACGGCATCTGAAATGAGAGGGCGGGACTTGATTTCGTCCTTCGAGAATTGATTGGATCGTTGGAAGTTGGGGTGTTACTAACAAAATGGAGGCAGATCTGAAATGCCAGTTTGCAGTTAGTGGTGGGGGATTTTCCCCTGTCATTTATCCCAGCGTTTACTCCTTACGTCACTAGCTCCGCCCTTGCGCCATCACTCGTGACCAGAAGACTAGAGGAGTCGTTTTGAGGGAGAGGGGAGGTTAACATTTTTGATTAAAGATTACGAGGGCACATGAATTTTAAAAAAATAATGAAGTGCACGGATAAATTATTTATAATAAACACTACAGTATTCCATCAAAAAATAAGAATATTCAATTTTGATTTCATGCCGACTTTAAAGACGCAGTTGTGTGACGTGATAGTATGTCCCAAAGCATGCCTACTCTTCTACTACACACTCAAAAGTGTGCACTTTTTCTTCACCAAAAAAGTACATCCGCCTTGCTCTGATGTCATGCTGACGTGTGCCAAAAAACTCTTGCGACGGCGAAGCGGCTGTGTGGGATTGAGCAGTCGCGCGCCACCGACTGCGCTGACCTGTGGCACATGTAAACTGATGGCAAACATCACGATGTGTGCTGAATGAGACTTCTTGAACGTGATTTCATAGCGATAAAAACATCTCCTGCCCTTCGCGTCTCTGTTTGACGCCAAATGTTTCCCGTTGAAATCAATGTAGGTCCGAGCTCGTCGATATAGCGATGCCGAGGGGCACCTCTGGCGTCTTCATAGTGCCGCTAAAGGCACTTGACCATGCTTCAGTTTTTGACGCCCTGGGAGTGCGAATGGGTTGGTAATATGATTCCTACGCTGAATAAAGAGCTTTTTTAGAGGAAACAGCTCATCATTTAATGAATCGACAGCCTATCTGCTAATCTACAACATGTTTTACACTAAACAATACTTTTGGATTGAACTATTTTTAGAGTTTACCAAGAAAAAAATGCTGTTTTATAAGAGAAGTCACTGACTTTTTGCGACAGGTGGTATTCAGCTTACGGCATTTCCCATTCATTCCTATGGTATCCGTAAACGGTGATTGAGTGTCGCACATCTCTGACTGAAATTCAATGACGTCAAGTCTGTAATGTGATTGGTTATTAAGGCTCACGTGATCCAAGTTAGCCGTTACGCTTTCTCCAATAGTAAGTAATACAGACCCTCTCATCTCCCTATATTAAGAAAATCTCTGGAGCAACTGCGCGCGACTGCTCAATCCGACACAGCCGCCTCGCTGTCGCGAGAGTTTTTTGGCACACGTCAGCATGACATCAGAGCAAGGCGGACATAACTCGGACACTTTTCTAACTGGCATGCATCTCACGGTGATCACCGGTGAACGGTTCTGCGCAGATTTTGCTCATCTCAAACAAACCTAATATGTTGTGGCCACGACAAAACTAATGGTGCTTTTCCACTGCATGGTACGGCACGGTACGGTTCGGTACGGTTCGCTTTTGGGGGGTTTTCCACTGGGTACAGTACCCGGTACCTGGTACTTTTTTCAGTACCACCTTGGTTGAGGTTCCAAGCGAAGCGTACCGTTACCAAAACATGACGTGTAAACTCTGCTGATCACTGATTGGCCGGAGAAATTTGCCACTGCCTGCGTCATTGAACTTGCAACACAAGACACAACAGACCCGCTAGATTTAAATCAGCACAGCCAGCGAAGGATCGAACACAACTGTTTTGAATGAGCGCACCTTTATTTTATTTTGTTGTTTGTTGAGGAAGTACAGACGTTCCTCTCGTTGATAGCTGAGGAGCGGATCCAGCGAGAGCTTGATGGAGCGACGCGGAATGAAAAAGTTTTTCAGGAGTCATGACAGTAGAGGCGGCGCAACTATATAACGACATGTGAATAATCCTGCCCACTCTAAAGCGGTACTAAACTGCAGTGGAAAGGCAAACAGAGCCGAACCAAGCTGTGCCGTGCCATACTGACCCGTGCCGGGCCGAGTCGTACCACACAGTGGAAAAGCGCCATAAGTGAACCGAAGATGGCCCCTCCCGGGCACCGTAATAAAGGACATTCCTACTTGGTCTTGTAAGTATCTGTGTTTTCGTTTTTACATGTGTTCATTATTTATCTGTATTATTTGTTATCATGTGTAGGAACCATGACATTTTAGTGAAGGGAGCAGAACGTAGTTGATAGTGATCCGTGACTAGGCCCCACGGTTCAGCATGCATGTGTTCAGAGGATTAATTGCAAAATTTAATAGATAATAGAGTAAACGTTTTATCATTTGTTCGTGTTTACAAACTCAAGCGATTTTAAAACAGCACAAGAAGAGGCGAAAGAGCAAACAACAGAACAAACACAGCTTTGACAAAGATTCATCTATATTAATTTATACAGTGAACACACTCAGAAGAATTGGACAAACTGAGGAGGAGTTTCAACATCTGGAAAAGCAGCTGGAAATTGAGGAGATCCGGGCAGCAATGGTTAAAAAAAAAAAAAAAAAAACTCTCCAAAACAACATTTCCGCACTAAAGCTCTCATCTTTGTCTCATCTTTATCGTTTATTTTAATAATTATATTGAATTTATAACTGAACAATGGCTTGTTACATACAGAGAGAGCATGAGATAATTGAAGAGAATAAATTTGTCATTGTTCAAGTACAATAAGATTTATTTTGAAACTTCCAAATTGATAGTAAAGCTTAAAAATACAAATTATTTAAAATGGCAATATAAAATTATCAATTATAAGAAGTTTGCAGCAGTATTAAAATAGTGCAAATAGCTCAGATGTGCAATGCAGCATTAATACCTAAACAGTACAAACAGAATACACACTAACGCATATAATACTACCCGCCTGACATTGGCATGTGTTATTCAGGTGTCAAAGTTGTGCAGAATTGAAGGAAGAAACCTCAAAGACAGTGCCAGAAGGATGCTGGACAGGTAAAGCCTTCAAAACATGCCATATCAATCAAACATTGTGGTGTCAAGACTCAATAAGTTACAACGCAAATCAGAAATTTTAAAAATAATTCCTTTACTAGTCATTTTGAAATGTCAAACTTTGTCCACAATTGTTAACCACCTCAATCTGTATTATATTTTAGGGTTATAAAAAATTTCCTGATGTCCAAATTCAGCATGGAGGGGGGTGGTCCGCTGCAGAAGGAGGCATTTGAAAAGACTGCACTGTTCTCTGTCATTAGAGGTATTTATATACAACTCACAAACTTTACCAGAGAGCTTCTCTCTTTTTTTAACACACTGAATGGTGAAACACAATATATATCTCGTTTTTGTTTTTAGTAGGCATCCAATCAAAAGAGAATGACTCACTGTCACAATTAGTGTAATTAAAGTAAAAATTATGTCAAAAAAGCTTTTCTTATGCAATTTTCTTTTTGTTTGTTTTAATTTATTTATTTTTTTATTATTTGGCAGATGCTGTGATGACCAACTTCCCGGCAGCAATAGAGTTGGACTTGAGGAATGCAGTTGGGAAGCATTTTAAACAATAAATAAAACCAATAATTAATCATTTCCTTTTAAGTTCACTGTTGGTTGTTTTATTTGTTAAAATAAGTAAACCAACAAAAGGGTTAATCTTTTTTATGTTGTCATTTATCTGTAATGTTTTAATGTTTAGTGTGATAACATACTCTTTTTTTTTTTTTTTTTTTTTTTTTAATATCTTAAGTTATTTAAAATATTTTATTTTTCATTTTTATAATCTTAAAATCAAAAACAAATCCCGCACACTATCTATGCCAAAAATATATCAAATATTTATTAACGACGTTTCGGTCGCATGACCTTCATCAGGAACTTTTTTCTTTTCAAACATGACAGTCACAAAGTTAACCACATTTAAAAACAAATTCATGACCAATCTCTGTAAAGATCCATTGATTGATAACAACCCACCATAGGTACATCATTAACAACATTAACCCATATACATCTGCACATAAACACATCCTATACATCAAATTAGTTTTTGATATGTGTGTTAGCATGTATGTATAGGATGTTTATGTGCACATGTATATGGGTTAATGTTGTTAATGATGTACCCATGGTGGGTTGTTATCAATCAATGGATCTTTACAGAGATTGGTCATGAGAGCAGAATTTTTTCCTGAACTCTTGCCCAGATGTGTGGCTAGACACAAACCTGTTTCTGAGCTCTACAGGCAGTTCTTTTGACCTCAGGGCTTGGTTTTTGTTCTGATATGCATTATCTGCTGTTAGACCTTTTATTGAGACGTGTGTGCCTTTCCAAATCATACCCATTCAATTGAATTTGCCACAGGTTAACTTCACTCGAAGTGTAGTGACATCTACAAGCAATATTAATGCTCCTGAGCTAAATTTCAACTGTCCCAGATAAGGGTATGAATATTTATGCAATGGAATCATTTAAGTTTAAAAAAAAAAAAGTTTTTTTACTTTTTTAATAAATTTGCAAAGATGTTAAAAACCTGTTTTTTGCCATTATGGTGTATGGAGTGTAGATTGATGTGGAAAAAAAGTAATTTAAAGCAGTTTAACATAAGGCAGGAACATAGCAAAACGTGAAAAAATGAAGGGGTAGGAATACTTTTGCAAGGCACTGTATATACCAAACAATCAGGGTGACATGACAATCCAACCAATGAGGAACAAGACATGACTTGGACAACCAATCAGAACATGACACAATGAACAAAGGAACCAATAGCAGAAATACAAGAGTTCAAAGGAACCACATGACCTGACAGGAACCATGACTAAACTCCAAAATAAAAGACATGAGAGCAGAGAGCAAAGAACAAGAAACACAAACAAAACCCAAACACCACGTCACATATCCCCCCTCCCCAGCTCCAGATGCCCAAACAAAACCCAAACCTAACAAGTCCAGGAGGGTGGTAGAGCGAAGGCGGAACAGGGGGAGGGATGGAGGGCCAGGCCTGTGAAGGGGAACAGGACCTGGATCATAACATGGACCGTGGAACAATGGGCAAAACCATGGGTCATGGAGCAGTGGTGGACCTGGACCCTAGAGCAAGGGCAGGTCTAGACTGTGGAGCAGAGGTGGGCCTGGACTGTGAAGCACTGGAGGACCTGGGCCGTGGAGCAGTGGCAGACAGTGAAACTCTGGAGAACCATGGAGCAAAGGCAGACTGTGGATCAATGGAGGTCACGGGCCATGGATCAGAGGCAGACAGTGGAACAATGGAGCAGGAGACCACCAGGTCAGATCCAGAGGAGCATGGAGCCATGGCGGAGCCGGCAGAGCAGAAATCCATGGCGGAGCAGAGACATGGACCGGCCACTTGACTGTGACAGAACAGGCAGAGAGTTCTTGAGCAGCCTCCGTAGCCGCAACAGAGCAGTCTGAGAGTTCAGAAGTTGGCGCCAACTCTGGAGGTTCTGCAGCGTACGCCGCCACCTCTGGAGGCACTGTAGTAGACTCAGGGACTTGAGCAGGCTCTGTAGCTGACTCAAAGACAGGAGAGACCTCTGTGGCAAACTCATGGACAGAAGAGGCCTCTGAGGCAGATTTGTGGACAGGAGAGGCCTCTGGAGGAGACTCGTGGACAGGAGAGGCCTCTGGAGTGTAGTGTGCAGCCCACACACTCAAAATGGCCACCACCATCATGGGCAGCACAGTAGACAGTGGGATGCCCACTGGGCTTGAGTGTGTTGAGGCTGTGAGGCTTGAGAGCGTAAAGGCCCGTGGGATGCCAGCCACGCGCGCCGACATCAGAGGTGGATCCTCCACACTGACAACCAGTCTTTTCAGTTCTGCCCCAAGCTCCGCATCCTCAGGAGCTTGGGTGGTATGTGGTATGGTTGTTACAGGTACCCCAAAGACGTTTGTCATTAGGTGACACTGAATTATTTTGCTGTTACAATAAAATGTCAATACCAATTTACTTCATATTAAATACAAAAATTAAAAAAAAAAAAGAAAGAAATGTTGAACTTGTTGAACTGTATTTATGAACAGATGGCGCTGTATTAAGCAGTATATAAAAAGTGTTTCTGTTGCTCATAAAATGGTTTGTATTTGACAAATATTGCATTTAATTAACTTTATCTGTGATAAGAGTATGGAAACACCGTGCGAGCGTCACTACCGGGAGCAGAAAGTGTCTGACTTGACGTCTCCGCTTTTAATTCCGCCCCGACTGCAAGCGGTTCCTCTCACCTGCCAGTGGCAGGATAGTGTAGTGCATCTCGAACGCACCTAAAGGCTACATGAGGGCTATATATACCAAACAATCAGGGTCACATGACACAATCCAATCAATGAGGAACAAGACATGACTGGTGTTGCTGTACTAGAAAAGGAAGTTGTATTTAAAATGACACTTGTTTAGCTTCTTCCGACCACAGACAGTGCAGGAGTGGGGGGAGGTTGTTGAACTCAGAGCTCAAGCTGAGCCTTGGGTTTGAGCCTCAACTGGGGACACCAAGCCAAGTTTGTTTACCATTAACCATCAGGACTGAATGGGCAAGTGAAAAAAAAAAAAAAGAGACCACAATAACAGACTAGGTTTAGCCTACTTACCCACACACAAACTGGTGTGCAATGACTGTTGCCAAAGCAAAAAAAAAGGAACAAGAACGGACTAACCACCATTCTCATCACACTAACACATTTTGTGTTTGAAGAAACGCAGTCAAATACTATTCACAGACATCAGTGAACACTGATGCTTGCAGCCATTCTGAAAAAGACATTCAACATGTGTTTGCTGATTTTAGCACTATGTGACACTCCAGACTACATGAAGAATAAATAGTGCATGTATATACACTATTGTAAATGTACATTATGTATAAAATCTCAGTGATTCATGGTTCACGCAGTATAACCAAAATAGCTCAATATTTAATTGATTTTTTATTAATTTGCAAATACTATTCACAGACATCAGTGAAGACTTTATTTATAGTTACTGAAATTGGTCTTGTGCATTGGTATCACTATGAACCAATGACAGTCCGTAGTGAATCTACAGTGTTGTTATGGGCTCTGTGTGGATACCGGAGAAAGAGGAACAGACAGATAAAACTACTTATATTGAAGACAGTGCAGTATCATTCCTCAGTAGATCACATACAGAAAGAACAATCAAGGAGACATGGTAGATGAGATATTAGTGTTACATTATGTATAACACAGAAGCTCCAAAGCATTTATCAGATATGCAGTGAAATTTACATTGACGCACAGTCTGGTTGGTTGAATTGTGAGGAGTGTAGTGTACTTTTCAAAGTTTAATTAATAGGTTGATCAATTTTGAACTTTGTTGTTTGTCAATTTAAAAAAAAAAAAAGAAAGAAAAAGAAATGCCAGCTGCTAGAACAAGAAAAAGTCCCTCTGTTTAGTAACATTTTCAGCTGTTATTGTATTTCAGGCATTATGGCAGGTGTAAATTTTACGAGTGAGCTGAAGGCGATGTTGTCAAAACTCTGAGGCACTGAATCTTATCCCAGTAAGATGGGCACTTATCAGGGGAACGAGGGCTTCATGAGGCTTCATTTCCTCCTCTCAGGAGGTGAGAACTTCAGGAGCTCCCGCAGCACCTGAGAAACTGTCTTTGAGATGAATGGGAATGCTATGAGAATGAACAGCTTTCTCCAGTTTATTCAGGGCTCTGTGGTTTACATTCTAAATGCATAAATGGTTTGTTTGGACATGGACAATTTCAGCTGCAAATTTTATTTATTGTATAGTATTGTACTTAAAGGAGTAGTTTAGCCAAAAATGAAAATTGTGAGAATTTTGAACCAGCTTAAACATACTACAAATATCTTCCTTTGTGTTCTACAGAAGAGAGAGGTTTGGAACAACATGTGGGGGAGTAAATGATGGCAGAACATTCACTTTTGAGTGAACGATTCCTTTAACCAGATTAGTTCCACTGAGATTTTAAAATCTCTTATTCAGCAGAAACTTGGACAAGAAAGGAAAATCCAAACAGCACAAAAGCACACATTAAGAATGTGATCACATGAAACTATATTTAATGAGGGAAGCAAAGAAGCCCTCATTTATAACATCTGGAGTGACTGACTGAAGTTCATTGGACTCACAACAGAAATAGTGTCTGTACACTTCCACAAGTCATCAAGTCAGGAAGCTGAATTAAGGCTTAGGTTCTGTTTGTGAGTCTTTAGCAGTCATGAGAAGAAGAAGGTGCTTGGTTTTGTCCTACTGTACAGTAGGTAACGGTGGTCCATGTATCTCCTGTCATCTTCTGGGTCAGAGACGGAACACAAATAAAACCAAACATCACAGAATGTCATGTGAAACACAGTTAATATTCAGTATTGGGTATGCATGACATTTATTATTTGACATCTGCAGGAATAGAGATGAACGGTCATTTGAATCTCACCTCAACATCATCATAGTCTGTATTATCAGCCTGTTTGACACCTGAGAGGTCAGAATATAAGTTTACTGCACAGATTACAGGTTGTGTGGAAACATGTTTGTTTGCATTTATTTCTGTCAGATTTTAGGCTCAAAAAGGTGAGATTTCTCTCATGTAACACAGATTGACAACCTACAAGTTTAATATTGATATTTTAAATATATAATAATATTAAATATATATTAAATATATATTTAATATTTACTACTATTACTTGTTAGACATTGTGAGAAAGTTTGTTTTAAAAAGTCTTTGTAGATTTTATGGAGTCAAATGCAGCCTATTGGTCCGACTGTATAAAACAAAGTGAAATTTGTAATAATGAGTTGACTATTTGTTGCCAACAGCAAAAGTTTAGTACAGTTAGAAAACAAGCAAAGATCCGAAAAGAAATTTCTGTTGAAACAAGATAATTTTGTGCATTTAAATTTCATAGTCACGTTGTGCACCTGAAAATGAATTATAAACCTAAAACTATAAAATAAGTTAAGACAAAAGAAGACATGATGTATCTTGGTTTAATATCCCACAGACCAATCAAATATTAGCCTGTACAGTAATCATTTAGTATCGAACAGTCTTTTAGTACTACATAATCTATTTCAGGTTTAAATATGAGATTATTTATTTCAGTAAATTTGAGATGGACAAACCTGTTTCATTCATGCAGCAACAGTAAAGAGCAAAACCAGCAAACACTATCACTCCCACAACAACACACACAATAAGGAGCACAATCATGTAAGACGAACCATAGGAGGGTTGAAATTGTCTTTCATTCTCTGGAAAGTAAAAAAGAAGAACCGTAATAATCAGTCCATTCTTAATAAATATTCAGAAAACAGCTTGCAATGTGTAAACCAAGAACAGAGATTTGAGTTGTGAGGAAGTTATTGGTGTTGAAACAGATATTTACTGTCACAGAGCTGTGTAGTGTTTATTCTGTCCTCTCTCCAGCTGATAGGGTTGCTATGGTTACAGATGATGAATTCCTCACTGCAGTCCAGGATGAGAGTGTTGATCTGTGATGTCACTTCCTCTGGAAAGCATCTGTTGTTCTGATAACTAGAGCTAATCATGAGCTCATGAGCTCTGCATGTGAAGTTCACAGTACAGGAGTCACTGCTGGACTCGTTTGAGTTCACAGTCAGGACAGGAGCCTCCACAGCATCTGAAACACATTTACTCCAAGATCACAATCACATTCACAGCAGTGATCCAGTTGACATTCACATCTAAACACAACACAAATTATAAACATACAGGAATATTATATGAGC
Source organism: Spinibarbus caldwelli (assembly GCA_039654775.1). NCBI lineage: Eukaryota > Metazoa > Chordata > Actinopteri > Cypriniformes > Cyprinidae > Spinibarbus > Spinibarbus caldwelli. The sequence continues at coordinate 31,953,450 of CM077235.1, read as the reverse complement.
AACAATTTGTTTTGCAGTTATTGTAGAAGCAGATAAAATCTTAAAATAAAGACAATGTGTCACAAGCTGGTTTAAATGTGCACATTGTATATACAACTGAAAAAGTGAACATATTACTCTTATGAATTGTCTTTCATGCAGGAACACATTACAGCACACAAAGAATTAGACCCACCTATAACAGATACTCTGTATTCAGCAAATAATTTTTTATTATCTTCTATTGCTCTTGCTGTGTAGAGTCCACTGTCTGTCTTCTGCATGTTCTTCAGTGTCAGAGAGAAGGTTTCAGTATTGAACTCTACTCTCTCCTCATAAGAACTCTCAAGTATTGATTTTTTTGTTGCAGTTATAAATGTAAGTATTGTTGTCGATTGGTCTTTTCCCCATATTAAGACATGAATGTTTGGTAGTTCCTGTGTCTGTATATCCAGTTGAACAGAAGCTCCCGTCTGCACAAACACATCACTGGACCCTGAGGAGAGAGAAACACACAGTTCAGAACATTTTACACCTCCATCTCACCTCATGTCATTAACTTATTAAAACTAAGATACCCTGAATGAGATGTAGAACTATGGCAGACTCGTAATAGATTTTTACAAACATCACCATATAGAAAGCACCAGAAAATGATGAAACAGTATTAGAAATTTCAATTACTTTACGTTACTTTATTAATTGAGTTTATTACCTGTGTTAGAGACAAGGAGAAGGATGAAGGATGCAAACAAATGATCTACTGCCATCGTAGCAAACATCAAGATGGCTGGTGATGTATTCTTAAAACAGGAAGTTGAATATGTGTGCAATGAGACATATGACACGAATGACTTTATAACTCTCCCACCACAAACAGGTCAGTTCAACATTTGTTAAATAACAGTAAGAAGTCCCTTGACAAACCTCTTTATATGTGAGCCAGGAACCAGACCCCCAGAAGTACTACAGACTTCTATTGGTTTATAGGTTGCTAATTATTAGGCTACTAAATACCAAATATATAATTTAATTATTTTCCAAATTAGGACATTTTCAAACATGTACACAAGGGGGTTTTGTTACATTTAGAAAACTATATGCATGCACACACAAACTGGTGTGTAATGACCGCTGCTAAGACTGAAACAAATGAAAACAGAAGGGACTGATCACCGTTCTCATCACATTACAACAGACATTACAAAGCCAGGGAAACATAGGAGAAAAGAAAAGGAGAAAAGAAAAAATAAATAAATAAAAAAAATTAAAAATGAAAAAAAATAAATAAATAGAGACTAGTCAAAACCATGCATGACCTTTACATTACTCAAATATTTTGAAGGCATGACACAAACGGACAGTTTTGATTGCCTTTCTATTAGTACTACTTTGAATAGTACAAAAATAGTTTTCCAGTTCTTTATAAAACACTGTAAAACAGGCTTTTTTGTTTGAAAATTTACACTTATGAATGTGAAACTTAGCTAATAAAATAAATAGATTAATAACAAAATCTTCGTTATTCACATTATCTTGATTAAAAAAACCAAAAACTATACTTTCAAAATGTAAATTACAATTAAAGAGTACCTTTTCTGTGATAAACACAGAGACATCATACCATAACTTTTTAACATAACTACAATGCCAGAAGATGTGGGGTACAGTTTCCAAGTGCAAAGAGCAAAAAGAGCAATTAACATCAATATCCTTCTTAAACTTACTAAGAAAATGTTTAACAGGATAGAATTTATGAATAATTTTGAAAGAGATTTCTTTTACCTTGTTTGTATTTTCTCAAAATGTGTATCACACTTTTAAGTTAAAATGACGAAGAAACAAGGCGTCAACATTTCGCCTCAAAAAAGACCTCAATATGAAGCCCTATATTTCGCCTGCAAGAAATTATACGAATATTTGTGTAAAGCTTATTTTGTGTAAATTTACTTTCTCAATATAAATTCAAAGAAAGCCTTATTGACTCATCTTAAATATTGTCATAGAATTGATTTGAGAGGTATAAGTTTTATAAACAATGTAAACTACCTATTTACGCGACGCGGCGCCGTCAGGACCTGAAAACATGGGATCGAAGAAGCATCGTAGGAGCCGATCGCGATCACAGAGACAGACGAGCACGATCACACCGAAGATCGAAAGACAGAGACAGGTCATTAAAACCATAACAAACAAACAATTAAACAATCCTGTAGGGATTTCAGTTCATATAGCAGGAGGCGGCCCGTGGGAAAGTTTAGAGAAAAACAGTGAAATAAAGTATGTAGGCCTTTGTATGAACGACTGAATCAATAAGATTGAAATAAATGATTGAATAATTAGATAAGTGGAATATTCAAAATAAACGAATAAAAGTTATATTAAAATAAGCAAGCAAATAAATAAATAAACAAACAATACATTTAACAACAGTGCAGAGCTATAGTATCAATAAACAAAAAATCTAAAGCTTTTTATATTAATATAATTGCCCAAATATTATATAGTACTTTTCATTTTATTTTAAAATATGTGATCACTGTATATTTGTTGTTGTTGTTGTTATTCTTTGTTTCACATAATTTAAACTGTACAATGCTTTTCATTTGCCTTGTTCTTTTCACACTGTAACTGTGATTTAACTACAATTAAGTGACTACAATAACTATAATAATTGATTTTAAATACAATAGTACAATACAGTACTATTGTAAAAAAAAAAAAAAAAAAAAAAATGGCAACACAGTGCAAGTTTATTTATGAGGCACATTTCATACACAATGGTAATTCAAGTGCTTTACAGGAAAACAAGATAAAAAATGTTATTAAAAAGGTTGATAAGAAAAAAAAAAGTAAGAAGTAAAAATTGAGGAAAATAAAAAATTATTAATTGTTGATGGCTCATTTCTTTATTTTAATTTGAACTTTTTTTAAAAACTAATGGACTTATTTATTTGAGTACACCTATTATAATTTAAGAAACACTAAATAGGTTCATTTATTAATATAGTTGTAATTATAACTAAAAAAATAACTATTTTCCAAATAATATTTTAGCTATAATTATATATATATATATTTTTTTTTTCAAAGTGTAAATTGAGCCTTTATATAAAAAAACTATATTGATGCCTTTTAAATTTTAGGATGGGGGTCATTTGCATAAGGATGATCACATTTGGGGATCTGTGCCATCTAAAAGATTGAAAACTGCTGATTGTAAAACTTTTTTAAAATTTCTTTGTTGTTTAAGCTCTTCAGGTGATAATCACAACAATCAGAAGAAACATAAGACTAAGAAGCAACACAAGGATGAAAAGAGCAGCAGAAGGAGGAGTAGAAGCTCTTCACGGGAGAGACGGAGAGAGAAAGACCGAGACGGGAGGAGTAGAAAGAGCAAAGAGAGGGATTGAGACAGACGCACTGAATCCAGATCCTCCAGTTCCTCCGCTGACTCTGATCAGGGAGGTGAGACGACACAGGGATCCTCCTCCACCAAAGAAGACAAGAAGAAACAGAAGGAGATGATGAAGGCGCTGGAAATCCTGGAGGAGAAGAGAGCCAGACGTCTGGCCAAGAAAGAGGCCAAAGAGAGGAAGAAGAGAGAGAAGATGGGCTGGAGTGAAGAGTACATGGGCTACACCAACGCCAACAACCCGTTTGGAGATAACAACCTGCTCGGCACTTTCAAATGGCAGAAGGTGAGATGTATAGCAGAGTTCGAATGTGTGTTGATATCGCAGTGATGTTTGATGGGAAAGTCCGGTTAGGTCTTGTGTTATTAGAAATAAACTTCACTTACGGTGTGTTTGTGTGTTTTCTCAGGCTCTGCAGAAGAAGGGCATCGGGCACTTGTCAGAAAAAAACCTGAAGGAGAGAAATTAACATCCAGAAGGAAAACCGCAAAGAATTGCAAAAGGTACCGAACATTTTAGAATAATTTTACAATTAGTGGCTTTTGAAATTGAATTAAGAATGAATTAAGAATTACTACAGAAAGAGATAATAAATATACTTGAAGATTCAAAAAGATAACACACGTGACCCTGGACCACAAAACCTGTCATAAGGGTAAATTGAGATTTATACATCATCTGAAAGCAGAATAAATAAGGTTTCCATTGATATATGGTTTGTTAGACTAGCACAATATATGGCTGAGATACAACTATTTGAAAATCTGGAATCTGAGGGTGCAAAAAAAATCAAAACACTGAGAAAATTGCCTTTAAAGTTGTCCAAATGAAGTTCTTAGCAATGCATATTACTATTCAAAAATTAAATTGTGTATATTTATTGTAGGAAATTTACAAAATATCTTCATGGAACATGATCTTTACTTAATATCCTAATGATTTTCGGCATAAAAGAAAAATCGATAATTTTTACCCATACAATGTAATTTTGGCTATTACTACAAATATACCTGCGCTACTTAAGACTGGTTTTGTGGTCCAGGGTCATATATAGTTGAAAAGCTATCTTTTTCATGCATCAAGTATATATTTTCTAAAATAATCCCCTTAAAAATGTCATATTTTGTAATGTTTCAGTGTTCATAACTAGTTTCAAGTGTTAATAACTAGTGAAACATTTATTATATTAGTATTATTACTTTTGTTTATTTTTGATTACTTTTTTTTTTGTGTCAGATATTCTTAGTTAACCAAAAGTGATAATATTTTAAAATAGTCATTAGTATTTACAAACACTGAAACATTATTGAAGGAGGAGGCACCATAAACTAATGTGAGATAATACTTTAAATAATTTCATTAATCATTACCAAACATGATGCTTATAAGGTCAGTAGTTTATGACAAGAATATGAATAAGAATATGACAAGATATGATTCAAACTTTCTTGAGATTCATAACTGTTGATTAGGTTCTCTAATCAAATGTTCTGTCATAATAAATGTTGCTGTATTTTTGTACTATTTAAAATGTCTAAATAATGCAACCAAATTGCTTTCGGTAAATGAACTAAAGACACACTGAAGTGAACTAAATGTGTGAGATTTGTGTGTTCAGGTGAAGCAGCTGCGTCTGGAGCGAGAGCGGGAGAAGGCCATGCGCGAGCAGGATCCGGAGATGCTGCAGAGAGAGAAAGAGGCCGAACATTTCAAAACATGGGTGGAACAGGAGGACAACTTTCACCTGCCGCAAGCTAAACTGAGGTGACGCTCTTCAGACGTGTAGTGTTTTCATACATACATGTGATTGGACCATTTGTAACGTGTTTCTGTGATGTGATGCAGGTCTAAGATCCGTATCCGTGATGGCCGAGCGAAGCCCATCGACCTGCTGGCTAAATACATCAGCGCTGAAGATGACGATCTGTTGTTGGAGATGCATGAACCGTACACCTTCCTCAACGGACTCACTGTCGCAGACATGGAGGACCTGCTGGAGGACATAAAGGTGTGTGATGAGAGATAGCAGCAGTCATTTTAACATTCGATTGGGCTGCCACTTAGATAGGGTAGACATTTTTACATGAAATTGAATTAAAATGTGTAAGTAACAGTCATTTTTTGCACAAGTTGATTGGTGATTTGGTCTGTTTGTGAGCTTTGTGTGTTTTAATGGCTGTGTTACTGGCTGCAGGTGTACATGGAGCTGGAACAGGGCAAGAATGTGGATTACTGGAGGGATATGACCACCATTACTGAAGATGAAATCAGCAAACTAGAAGTGTCTGGCAAAGGACCAGGTGATGTGATGACCTGCACTATTACATTTATACCCTGTATGGTTTGCAGTAGAATCATCGCAGAGTAAATATTTGGTAAAATAAACGCTTACTCTATTTTAGTCGTTTCAAATTATGCTATTACTGAATTATAATTTTTCAAGATTATACGTACAGTGCTGTTCAAACACTTTGGGTCAGTTTTTTTCAGAATGGATACATTAAAGTGATTAAAAATGTTACAAAAGATTTCTTTTGAACTTTCTATTCATCAAAGGGTCCTGAAAAATATGTATCCTGGTTTCCACAAAATTATTAAACAGAACTGTTTTCAACATCGATAATAATAAGAAATATTTTTTGAGCGCATTTTAGATTGATTTCTGAAGGATCATGTGACACTGAAGACAAGAGTAATGATGCTGAAAATTCAGTTTTGATCACAGGAATAAATTATATTTTAAAATATATTATTTTAATGTGCAATAATATTTCACAGTATTACTGTTTTTTTTCTGTATTTTGTCAAATAAATGCAGCCTTGTTGAGCAGTAGAGACTTAAATGGTGGTGTATATTTTTGCTAATGTATTATAGTATATATTTTTTTTTATTACAGTTTTTAATATATTTGCCACTAGTTACCCTTCTGACTAAATATATGCAACAAACTAATTTGAAATCTGTAAATTCATGAAACAGCGCAAATGAAATGTATATGTAATCTCTGAAAATGTTAAATGGGGGATATATGAGTATTATGCAACCCTATAATGCCTTATAATTTAGTATATTTAAAGAAAGTCCAGTGCACAACCCCTCATCTATCTCTATTTTTGGTGTCATGTCAGGTGACCGTCGTGAGGGCATAAACACATCCGTCAGCACAGACGTGCAGAGCGTGTTTAAAGGGAAGACGTACAGTCAGCTTCAGGCTCTTTATATGAACATTGAAAATAAGATCCAGGCCGGAGGCTCCAACCTGGACATCGGCTACTGGGAGAGTCTCCTGCAGCAGGTGCGGGTCTACATGGCACGAGCCAGGTGCGTATCAGACTAGAACTGTCACGGGGCCTCTGGGGATTTTTAGCGTTCAGTGATGTCTTACCTTATGGGTCTGTGTGTGTTTGTGAAGGCGGAGAGAGCGGCATCAGGATGTCCTGCGGCAGAAGCTGTATAAACTCAAACAGGAACAGGGTGTGGAGAGTGAACCGCTTTTCCCCATCATCAAAGAAGAGCCGGAGAATGAGGGGCCCATGTGAGTGATTTCACTGCTGCTTGAACGTTCAGACTTATAAATGTTTTTTTACATTTATTTATTTTTTATTTTGAATAACTATATTTCCAAGATGGAAAAACAATTAACTGGACACAACCTAAATAAAATTGTAATAAAATTAATATATTTAATATGAATATAATTTCTTCTAGTTCTAAATGTCTCAAATTACTAAAGTTAATCTTGAAATGTATTGAAAAATTATTTAAAAAAATTAAAAAATAATAACTTTCACAAACTTTTATCACATAACTTTATCAAAATTAATTGCATTCCAAACTTACCCAATGTGTGATTTCTTAACATTTAGACTTCTGAATAATTTTTTTTTTAGACAGATTTAGATGGCTGATAAATGCTAAATTACTATATTTCTAAGATAGAAATGAACTGAACACAACCTTAAACATGCAACTTAGTGCAGTCTTGTAACAAAGTAGTATACCAACATTTGAAACGATAATTGTTGCATTCTGTGTACTGTTTTATGTAATTTGTAAAAAAAAAACAACAAAAAAAAAACATGTATATACACAATACCGTACTTCCTACTAAGCAGTATGCTAATATTTCAGTGTTTCCATGGTGGTAGAAAATCTGGAAGTATCAGGGAATATTTTATTATAATATTTTTATTTTATTAGGATTCATAAAATAATTTTATATATATATATATATATATATATATATATATATATATATATATATATATATATATTTTTTTTTTTTTAGACCTTTAAACCATGTAAATGTGATAATTTTATCTAGATATTCAGCTCTAAACTCACAATTCCACTTATAAACTAATAAAATATATCATCGCCTGAAACTGCACTATAAAATATATAATATTTCAAAATTATTTTATCACAAATTACTGAATAATTCAAATAAATGAATTAAATTTGAAACATACCCAATGTGTGATTTGTCCATTTTGTTTCCCAGTATGCCTACAGCAGCAGAGTCTGCAGATGAGGAGCCGGGCGGCTCTCAGCAAGGTGACGATAGAGACAGGCGGACCAAGAGGCAGGATGGAGAAGAGGGTGAGCGGTCTGGAAGGAGCAGTCCTGAGGAGAGGAAGGGAGGAGAGGAGGAGGAAGAGGGAGAGAAAGATGAAGCACCGGAGGCTGTGTTAACAGAGGAGGATTTGATCCAGCAGAGTCAGGCGGAGTACAACTCCGGCCGCTACAGTCCCACCCTCCTGCAGCCCTCAGAGTTACCGCTGGACACGCACATCATCAGCGTGGAGGAGGACCTGCGGAGACAGCTGCAGGTGACTGGTGCGTATCGCTCTGTTGCTTCATAGACCATAGTGAAATTACACACACCACATGCTTAAGGATTTCAGTACTAGAAGTGCACCAGGAAAAAAGATTAAATATAAACTTTGAAAGCTGAAAATAATATGCACCTTCATTGTTTGAAACTTTTTGTAGAAATTCTTGTTTTATAAGATGGACCCAGAAAAACTTTTACAATTTCTTTCAAAAGTAAATTTAAAGAATCCTTTATAGAATTTTATGTACACTTTGTCTTATAATTGCTTTATTTAAATATTTGTATTTTGTATTGTGTACTAATGTATTGTTTTTTTTAATGTATATTCTTTGTTTGCCATGAAATAGCCTATGAAGCTGATGTGGCAATAAAATTAAATCAAATCTGAAACTTTTTATAGATAATGTATAGAAAGATTTTTTTAAATTGCCACCCTATTCTATCTCTCTACTCCATTTCCCACTTTTTCTGCATTGTGTAATAAAAAAAAAAAAAAATGGGCAAAAAATTTAAGTTACTTTCCCCATTTTTTTTCCCCTCAATTTTCCTGCATACTGGGTGCCAAGAAAAGGCAAAAATAGCATGTAATTTCAAGATTGGCCATAGGGAGGCGCATTACATTTTTTACCCCCGTCCCTTTTGTAACTCACCCTGCTGTATTAAGGGGATGAAAGTGCAGGAAATAGACGCACTTAAATTCACCTAAAGAGCAAAAGAGTTTGTGGATAGAAAAATATGTAGAAAATTTTAAAAGAATTTGGGGATTAAAAACAGCAGAAATACAGGAAACTGATTCAAGGAGTAACTTAAATTCACCTTAGAAAACATCCTTTAAGGTTTCCATTCTAATGAGCTGATGGTTACAGAAGAACATGTTTAACTTGAGATATTTTCAGCTTTCCATCTAAAGTTGTGAACTCAACTTGGAATATCGCATAAAACTTTTGCGAATAAAGCACTGTTTCCATTCTATGCAATGTGATTGGTCCACTGGTTAGTCCAGTTATCCAATCACATAATCTGTTGAGGCAAAATCACATCTTTTGTTGCGTATCAAGGACGTTTCCGTTGTAGTTTATGCACGTCGGCTTATTGGATTGCTCATTTTGCTGTTTCCATCCAGTGTATTTTTTTACACTATCCCACATTTATATAAAAATACATGGTTGGAAACCAAGTTCTGAAAAAATGTGGCAAATTGAATAATGTGGTCAACACCCCTGGAGTTGTTTCGTGGACCCATAATCTCAGAAAATGAATCAACATCATGCCAGCCAATTGGAAATTAAGAATTCGGTAATCTTTAAGTATGTGACTAAAGATTCTTTACTGTTAGGAACGTAAAACTGTTGTATTAAGAGTTTACATTTGTAAACACATCTGTAATGCTGACTTGTATTATCTTTTTCTTGAACAGGTGATGCAAATGAAAGCGCTAAAGATGCATTTGTGCACCGTGCTAAAGAGAGCATTGGCGGCGATGAGGCCCAGTTTAGCGTTGAAATCCCTTTGACTGGAAAAATGTACCTGTGGGCCGACAAATACCATCCACGTAAGCCTCGCTTCTTCAACCGCGTCCACACCGGCTTCAAGTGGAACAAATACAACCAGACGCATTACGATTTCAACAACCCGCCGCCCAAGATCGTCCAGGGCTACAAGTTCAACATCTTCTACCCCGATCTCATTGACAAGCGCTCGACTCCGCAGTACTTCCTTGAGCCCTGTCCCGACAACAAAGACTTTGGAATACTGCGCTTCCATGCCGGACCGCCGTATGAGGATATCGCGTTTAAGATTGTGATCCGTGAATGGGAGTATTCCCATCGCCATGGATTCCGCTGCCAGTTCGCCAATGGAATCTTTCAGCTGTGGTTCCACTTTAAGCGATACCGATACAGACGATGAAGAGGATGAGGCTGAGTTGTATTAGCGAAGGGTTGATTATCGGGACACTGAATGTTCATCTTCAAATGCTGTAAAATTGGTGTAAATCTAGAAAAAGTAGTACAGTCTCTATTTATTGATTCCATTTGCGTCTCCCGTTAGTGGAAGAACAGGTTTTCAACGGAATAGAGCTAAATATATGATCTTGACCTTGTTGAAAATCCTGTTTTGTACATTTTCTGGTTTGCAGTCACTTAGCTTGCATTTGATTCCTTTTTTTAAATGCATTTCTTGTTTGAGCTTGAAAATGCTATTCTTGTACTATTTGTTTTTGAGATGATACATTAAAGATTGTTTCCGTATTTTTAATTGTTTATAGTCATCATTTGTGCTCGTTTTTTAAATATATTTTATAAAATGACATTTAATTTGATGTTCATTTGAAAGGCATTTAAAAAGAGACATTTTAGGTACAAAGATAGTATTAAAGTTAAAATTAAGTTTCTGCGGTACATTCATATAAAAAAAAATAAAATAAGCTGCACTAAACTTTGAGTCTAAGATGCAGTCATTTGACACTTGTCTTGGCATCCTGAAGATACAGGAAGTTCATTCTTGTCCATGTGGAATTGCCTTTAAAAGGCAACATACTTGGGTTGAAGCAACAACCATGGCAGGTTTTAACAAGACAGTGTGTCTCACTTTTTACTCCTAAAACAGGAACACAACCATTACAAATGTCCAGAGAAAGACTCTAAATAGTCTCTGCCTCAGACGTCAGGGCTCACAGTTTTTTAAATTTAAAAAAAAAAAAATCAGTCCACCTGGAAACAATCATGTTTACAGGATACTGGATTGATAAACTTGTAACTTTTGAGCAAGAGTTTGTTTTGTAACAAGTAAGCTACATATTTACAAGCAAAACTATTTTTGGGCCATTCACCCCAAGAATGGTAACTTTAAAGTTTTAATAATCATTCTAATTTTATGAGAAAAGGACATCACATCATAGCTATAAGCATAACAACACAGAGGAATGGTGTTTGAATCTCAATTTCGGCAATGAGAATCAACCTGAATTTAACGAGCGAGACTTTAAAGCAGCAGACAAGATAACTGCATGGTGCTTATAATAAACAGAACATTATTGTCTATTGGTGTGGACACTAATATGGTTATTATTGTTATAGTCATCTCTATAGTTATCGTTTTTGTTGTGAATGTGACTTTAGGCCTATTTATGTGGAGTAATGTATTTCACAGGAGCCACACATAAAAGGAAATGTGGTTAGTAATATTGGTACATGATCAGACAGTCATTTCCTGTGTAAGTGGTGGTTCTATAAGACTAAATTGGGTGTGATAACCACAAATCTACATAGAGCTTTTGATAGATAGGACACATAACATAGTGCTGTAAAACTGCAATTTACACATTTTGATTTTCAAAATGTTTGCAGTTTAAAATAAACTTCTAAATGTTTAGTACCTATAGAACAGATGACACGTTTTAGTAATTGTGATGTTTCTAATTAAGTGATAAAAAGCAGTGATAAATACACACATTTCAGCACCAATAAAATGTGCATCGCTTTGTTTTACTACCAAATTATGTCTAATTATTTTTAACCTCAAAATATAGGGCACATGAGTTCCTGAACATGATGAATGATGGGATACACCTCAAATACTGCTCCAAAGAGCTACTAGAGATTTATTACGGATTTACGTGCTTTAATGGCACTGTGCTTTGGCATTTTTCAGACCTGGGACAGTCTTGCCAACTTCCTGTCATATGCACCCACTCTCAAATAGTCAAGATCACAAGTGTGGGTATTGGAACAGGCTCTATGAATAGAAGAAGAAGCTGCAAAACACAATATGACGAGACCAGTAAGTCATGACTTATAAATAAAAGAGCCAATCACCAATTGGTAAAGTCGTTGCATTAGAATGAAGATGCTCCAGTTCACACAGAAACTTGAGACTCCTGCTTAGCACGTGTTTTAATGTAATGTTTTAACACTATTTTAACATATGAAACAGCATTTATGAGGCAGTTCGTGTTAGAATGTTGAAATATCGCCAAGCAGTTTTTAATATTTCACTATTTCCCCATTCAAGTAGATAGGAGCTGGTTTTGCATGACTGAAATAGATGCTCGGTGGCTTGCAAATATGGCCACCAAGTGATTTGACTGTCCTTGAAAAGTATTTTGGTGATTCTTATCCAAAGTAAGTTGCAATGTAGACAGACCTCATGCAAAAAAGTCTGATTCAGTGTCTTTTTTTGTCCATTGGACATGTTGGCGTATAATGGTTGGGCAGTGGCATTTAAAAGTGAAGGTAAAGATTCATCAAGAACAATAAGTGGGTAAAAACAGCAGTTTAGTCAAGAGTTAACAGCTGCAAAAGAGGAACCAGCCCCAGTGGGCTTGGTCTGCATATAAATGACGATTAGTCGCATTAGCAAGTCTGTGCATAAAAATCTCAAACCTCAGATTCATCGTCTATATTTTTCAATGTGATCTGACCTGAGGAACCAACAGTGGTTGAGAGTCTATCCGTTTCTCTAGAGCTGGAATAGCTCTGGTCGTTCACATGGTTGTTGTTGCTGTTCAAGTTCACTGTTGAGGAGGCTATTTTATGTTCTGGAGGCTGGTTGTCATACAGAACTTGTTCGCACCTGTTCTCTGTGTCCTTTACCCTCCTGTGGCAAAACGGCAAAGGAAAATGCCCTTTGCACAGGTTCCAAATTACTAGCACAACTAGAATTAGTGACAACAACACCACCACAGCCACCAGCGTGTTTTCTTTTCCCTTAACGTCGTGTAGTAATGCTGTAGTCCCAGATACTGACCACATTTTTAGATCATACGCTACGTGCTGGGTTTTGTAATTCCGCTCTTCAGAACTGCAGGTGTAGAGGCCGCTGGCGTCTGCGGAGGCGTTGAGGATCATCAGGCTGTCGGAGAGGATCTGGAAGGCGTTTGACGCTTTGATGGGTTGTCCGTTCAGATGCCACTGAACCTGTGCCTGGTTGGAATAAGGCTGGCACCACAGCTTCACTGTATTGCCGAGGAAAAACGAGACGCTGACTGACTTACTGTCATCTGTAACACAAGATGTAACTTTTAGTGTTTCTACCAGAAAATATAGTATGAAGACTCTGGGATATAACACAAGTACCTATTTGTGGACATCGCCTGGCATCACCATCACTCAAACTCTGAATCACAGTGCTGTGGAAGAAATAATATTACAGCAATATGCCGATATCAATATTCATAATGGTGTGCACAAACTATCATCACAAATATTTACATTAAGAACACATTTTTGCTCATTTTCCTGTAAAATTTCCATTAACGTAACGTGTGCAGACATTTTACTTTTGACAATAAGGTGAATTACAAAAACCTCAAATGTGACCCTGGACAGCAAAACCAGTCACAGGGATCAATTTTTCGAAATTGAGATTTATACATCATCTGAAAGCTTTCCATTGATGTATGGTTTGTTAGGATAGGACAATATTTGGCCAAGATACAACTATTTGAAAATCTGGAATCTGAGGGTGAAAAAAAAAGAAAAAAAAAAAGCGCCTTAAAAGTTGTCCAAATTAAGTTCTTAGCAATGCATATTACTAATCAAAAATTAAGTTCTGATATATTTAAGGTAGGAATTTTACAGAATATCTTCATGGAACATGATCTTTACTTAATATCCTAATGATTTTTGGCATAAAAGAAAAAACGATAATTTTGACCCATACAATGTATTTTTGGCTATTGCTACAAATATACCTGCGCTACTTATGACTGGTTTTGTGGTCCACGGTCACAAATGGTAATTCGGTAACACTTTAGGGACCAATTCTGACTATTAACTAGTTGCTTATTAGTATGCATATTACTAGCATATTAGTACTTATAAAGCACATATTAATACATTATTTTGCATGACCATATTTTAGATCCCTTAATCCTACCCCATACCTAAACTTAACAACTACCATACTAATTATTAATAAGCAGCAAATTAAGAGTTTACTGAGGCAAAAATCGTAGTTTATGGTTAGTTAATAGTGAGAAGTGGTCCCCAAACTAAAGTGTGACCAGTAATGCTCACTAATTTATGCTATCTCAATACAATACAGACAATAAAGTGATAAAGACATTAAACAAATTCTACCTTTATGTATTCATACTTTACTAAAACAGTAATAGAATTTTATTGTATTTCAGTAAAACAATGTTATTTTTTGCATGTGAAATGTGTTTACCTGTCATTAAAATAATGTGGCAATGCCAATAATTTTAATGGTCCTAAAACAGGCTTCATTTTCTTCAAGCAAAATATAATTTAGCTTGTATTTGTGGTTTTATAGTTATTTTATTTATTTATTTATAAACAGATTTATTTGACTTTTTACCCGGTTCCTTGTGTGCTGTTTATGGTAGAGCATTGGTGAGCTTTGAGGTCCCAGCCACAGTATGGATCTCTGGCCAGAACACAGTCCAGACACGTTTGGTACCGCCCACATTCATTGATGAACAGCTGAACCACGCCCACCTCCGAACCCACATACAGCTGTTGTTGGGGTGACATCACACATAACTTAACATAACATCTCTATAGACAATAATAGAAATTACAAAAATTTTCTTGCTTCAGTTGAACATATATAAAATATTCCTATAAAACTGCACAGTGGAGAGACACAACTGTTAAAAATTTGGGTTCAGTAAGATTTTTTCAAAGAAATGAATACTTCAATTAAACAAAGATTCATTAAATTGAATATTGCAACTTTCTATTTATCAAACAATCCTGAAAAAAAAGTATCAGCGTTTCCATAAAAATATTAAGCAGCACACTTAATGTTAGCTGCTATTTAAACTTTGAGCCATTCACCATAACTCTGATGTACCAGTTAAGTTACAGGAATAAAATTAGCTTTGCTGAAATGAAACAGACACACACAGCTCATGATGTTGCTAAGTGAGCAATAAACATAAATAAATGCATCTGCTTATTACCTTGGTGTTGGAAAGTCGCAGTGTCTTCACTGGCTCTGCGGGCCCAAATAGCTGAATTTCTTCCATAATGACCATCTCACTGTCATAATTCACAGCTTTCAGCACTGAGCCGCTTTCTGATTCATAACAGCATACAACACAATGCAGATTATATTATATATTCTTTTGGAGGATTTACACTACAGATTTACATAAAGCCATCTTTACTTGTGCCAATGAACATGACTTGATGGCTGGTCCCGTCCAAGGCCGTCGCTGTGGCCACCACAATTCTAGTGAAAGCAGCGCCTCTCTTCACCAGCAGGGGTTTCTCTCCACTGGCCTTGACGGCCTGGTCCATCAGAGGCTTGTCTTTAATAAACTGCAAGGTTTTGTCTGGCAGCTCCAGAGACTTGGTGAAATCCATTTCTCTGGCATGATTATCAATGCACTGTAATTGAAAACAAAGTGAAGGTTAGTGAACTCTGGCAATCAGTATTACTGAACGAGTGCTGAACACATCTATTGAACAGAAGACTCACTGCTCCAGGTCGGGGATCGGGGACATCACCTGAGTACATCACCCATTTCACGAACGATGTCTCGACGGTGACAGGAGCCTTAAACTTGCCCTTTGAGAACACAGTCTTAATGTCTTCAATTTTGTATGCACATACCGCAGAGTACTGAGAGAAGTCTCTGTTGATCAAACACAGTGTTTCATAATTAATGAACTGTACAACATTGACACTATTATTGAACTGAATCAACATTGAACTGTCTTCAGCTGAATAATAACACTACTGTCTTCAGCAGAGCTGCTTATTGCTGAATTGAACTTGTTTCATAAATGATGAACTTTACACAGTTATTAAACTAAACTGAATCAACAATGAACTGACTTGAGCTAAATAATGACACTATTGTCTTTTTAAAGCTGCTTTACAGCAGAAATTGGATTTGTTTCATATTTGAGGAAGTTTGTGTCATTGATTCTGGTATTTTCCTGTTTATTACTATCTGTGAAGCTGCTTTGAAACAATCTGTATTGCATAAAGCGATATACAGTGGTGTGAAAAATTGTTTGCCCCCTTCCTGATTTTTTGCATGTTTGTCTCACTTTAATGTTTCAGATCATCAAACAAATTTAAATATTAATCAAATATAACACAAGTAAACACAACATGCAGTTTTTAAATGAAGGATTTTTTTATGAAGGGAAAACAAAATCCAAACCCACATGGCCCTGTGTGAAAAAGTGTTTGATGATCCCCAAGACTTTTGGGAAAATACTCTGTGGACTGACGAGACAAAAGCTGAATTTTTTGGAAGGTGTGTGTCCCATTACATTGGCGTAAAAGTAACACAGCATTTCAGAAAATGAACATCATACCAACAGTAAAATATGGTGGTGGTAATGTGATGGTCTGGGGCTGTTTTGCTGCTTCAGGACCTGGAAGACTTGCTGTGATAAATGGAACCATGAATTCTGCTGTCTACCAAAAAATCCTGAAGGACAATGTCCGGCCATCTGTTCGTGACCTCAAGCTGAAGCGAACTTGGGTTCTGGAGCAGGACAATGATCCAAAACACACCAGCAAGTCCACCTCTGAATGGCTGAAGAAAAACAAAATGAAGACTTTGGAGTGGCCTAGTCAAAGTCCTGACCTGAATCCTATTGAGATGCTGTGGCATGACCTTAAAAAGGCGGTTCATGCTCGAAAACCCTCCAATGTGGCTGAATTATAACAATTCTGCAAAGATGAGTGGGCCAAAATTCCTCCACAGCGCTGTAACAGACTCATTGCAAGTTATCGCAAACGCTTGATTGCAGTTGTTGCTGCTAAGGGTGGCCCAACCAGTTATTAGGTTTAGGGGGCAAGCACTTTTTCACACAGGGCCATGTGGGTTTGGATTTTGTTTTCCCTTCATAACAAAAAACTTCATTTAAAAACTGCATGTTGTGTTTACTTGTGTTATCTTTGATTAATATTTAAATTTGTTTGATGATTTGAAACATTAAAGTGTGACAAACATGCAAAAAAATAAAAAAAAATCAGGAAGGGGGCAAACAATTTTTCACACCACTGTATGTATAAATAATGTGTGTGTGTGTGACTCTGGACCACAAAACCAGACATAAGGGTACATTTTTCGAAATTGAGACTTATACATAATCTTAAAGTTGAATAAATAAGCTCTCCATTTATGTATGGTTTGTTAGGATAGGACAATATTTGGCATAAAATAAAAATATTTTGGCATAAAAGAAAAATCTATAATTTTGACCCATACAATACATTTTTGGCTACTGCTACAAATATAGCTGTGCTACTTATGACTGGTTTTGTGGTCCATCCTTTATATACATACACACATAATTATATATATATATATATATATATATATATATATATATATATATATATATATATATTAAATGCTTTGTTTTCAAAGTTTAACAAAGAGATCTCAAACTTACAACTGTGGGGTAAAGACAGCATAAAACACACAGCTGGTCCAGTCGCCGGGGCACAAGTGGAAAACATCCTGGACCAGAAGAGGCAGGTTGTTGTTTGGAACGGGACAGTCAAGCCTTGCTTTTAGAAATGATGTCCACTTCCTCTGCAGCGTCCTCAGCCCACCCAAGTCTCCCTAAGAGAAATTACATTTTGCATAGATGTAATATGTGGTATAGACAGGAAATGCTGTAATGTTTCTCAGTACAGTTCATATGACATAAGACACCAAGGAAGTTTACCTTGCACACGCGAGCTACTCGAGAGACGTCCATCTTGGTGTAGGAGTCATATTCCACTGCTGTCTCACTGAAGAACAGATAGATCTTGTCATCGTCCCCCTCTGGGCTTGATTCTCCCTCCCGTATATGGGCCATGTGGATAAAATTTGGTTCTTAAATGACAAACAAAAACCGCTGTTATACATCGGCTTCCCATCACATGATTGGTTGGTTAAATAGCATTAACAAGCACTTGGACTTCTGTACCCAGGCTTGATTAGTTTGCTACAGTTAATCCCTGCTAGTAGATGGCATAAAAACACCATTAGATGGGAGTTTTACATTGACTGGTCAATGTAAAGTAGAATTTCTTTGCAAACATCACATGATAAATTGCATGGCAACCAGTTAAAAAAGCATTCAGGTTTTGAAAGCACCAACCAAGAAAACTGCAATTAAAAACTAATGGAAATGCTACAAATAGTATACTCCTCGGCTTACCTAAAAATAGTCAAAGTGCACAAAAAAAATTAAATAGAACAAAAAAAAAAAAAAAAAAAAAAAAGAATTAAAAAACTAAATTGCACCTTTCTTTGGGTCTTTGACTAAAAAAAGCCACGTAGGAAAAAAAACAGTTGACATTTTATAAAGAAAAATGTAGTAGTGTTTGCGTGCGAAAAAATGGTTATGATTTGTTGCAAGTGGACTACAATTATATTCTGGCTGTTTCTAACCATACTGGGGTTGGAGGTTTGGTTAGGCATCACCGTTATTGTATCTCACCGTTGAGCCAGGTGTTTGAAGACTCTGTCCGTATGGGTTCCTCTGAGCTGCGCATCATAACCGGCTCTGAACCCAGGAAGTTCAATGAGGTGGCAGAGTACAATACTCCATCTGCAAGAGAGAAAAAACAAGTGAATGATGATGTTGAAAACTACTGGCACTAAAGTAACACTCCATTATGGTTGTACTTTTGAAACGGTGTGATTCAATATAACTGTCAATACATTTACAATTTGCATTTGGCAGATGCTTTTATCCAAAGCGACACTGCAAGGTACACATGTACTTTTATTGTTTCTTGCTTTCCCTGGAACCCATGACCTTGGTGTTATTAGTGCCACACTCTGACATATAAGAACAGGACTTTAACTGGCAACATTATAAATAAAGAAGCAGTACGTACCAACCATCTCTGATGTGTATCGCTGAGAAGGATCAAAGGGACATTTCCCCCTCCCATCTTCTTGTTTGCCCTCTAAAGTCAGACTACCATCTGCATAGGACTAAGAGAATGCAACAAACACATAAAGCACTATATACTGCAGATTTTATGTTTGTAGTCACTAATACCAAGGGATTTTGCTAATACTTAATGAGACTCACCATATAGTCACAGGTTGGGATGAAAGCTTTGGTTCCACAAACATACATTCTGTCATCGTTTCTTTTATGAAGAATTCTGATATAATTTTTGCAGTCATTCTAAAGAAAAAACAAAATGCATCCAAGGGGAACAAATAAGTGATGTGACGTGATGTGAAAAAAAACTAACCTCAGTTCTGACCAAGCAGAAGCAAACCCTTCTGTTTCCTGCATAGTCGTATAATCTAAATTCTTTATTGGTATGTTTGTCTTTTACTTAGGATTTGATTTATATCTGTTGATATCTGCTGTAATTATCAATATCAATATGAAGAGGAAGCACTTTCTTGCATGTTGCTTTGGTTTCTTGCATGTTCCTTAAACATCTAGTTACCTTGATATTTGTATAAAATATGAAATTCATGCAGATGACATTTTCTATTCATGTAAAAAATAAAGATTATCCCATGAAAAGAGTGCATTTCTTATTTTGAAAAGATCATTTTAAGTGCATTTTGCTAAGATTTTCAAAATTTTATCAAATAATGTCTTAAAGTTTTAATAAACTGCATTCTGCCCACTCACAATAAATTAATACACTTAATCAAAGTGTGCATATCTGCTAATAAAGCAAGACAAATTCCTATATTAAAACACATTAAACGCTGGTTCCAGGAATGCATTCTTTAAAAACATATAATAATGAGCACAAAAGATGTGAAAACTTACTGTAGCATCTTTTCCCTTATTCGAACATTCTGTTTGCTCCTTTTTTGTGACTGGCCAATTCACCTGTGGAGAATCAATACAATTTACCATCATACCTATATACAAAAAAAAAAAAAAAAAAAAAAAAAAGAAGTCTGCAGAATAATATGTAACGGCTTAGCAAACAAATAAGTTTTTGTAAATATGCATTTAAGACCTCACCATGGCCTTTTTGACTGTAATGTCATCAAGGTCGAGGGCAAAAATGGCTTCCCTGGCACCCAGGATGAGCATGTTGAGATCTTCCCTCAGAAGCATAGTGGTGTAGTTCCAAAAACCTTCCTCACGAAACAAACGTCCTCCATTACCTAGCAACAAATGAGGGCCACAGTCAAGAGCAGGAGTAGCTAACGTTTGCCAAAAATGGAAGAGACACACAGAACAACTAAACGTTGTTCCAAGAAAGAATTGTGGTCCATATCTCCTCTAAGCAATCCAAACACATTTAAACATAAAAATAAATAAATAAATAAATAAATATACAAAAATAATTTAATTAAAAAAAAATGATTACATAAATAAATGTATTGTTCTTACCATGAAAATACTGGTACACAATGGAAAAAACAAAAAAACAAAAAACAAACATATTTTGGACACTAGCATGGTAGTAATACCATAATAGTCTTTAAAGCACCTTTATATATGAATATGTAAATCAAACATCAAGCACCAAGGTATACAGTGGCTTTAACACAAATTATTTGCCGATGCCACCTTTTGATTTGATATTTTATATCTAAAGCACAATTCAAATATTTTTAGGTGTCCAAATATTTTCTGAGACCACTTTACATCAAAGTACATTGGTATTTTGTAATGATGTTCAAACATAATTATGAAGTCAACTTACTAATAATTGGCACTGTTTTCCGAGGTATGGTATTCGGTGTTGATCCCAGTCCGCCGGTCAGCGTTGCTGGACTCCAGACGTACAACATGCACAAAACAGCCAGCAGAAACATCATTCAGGGCTCCAGTTAAAAAAAAAAAAACACAAAATCAGTCAGTGATTTTGGTATAAAGATGGTGCAAGTGCTAGATTCCTGTGTTGTCTGTCTGTCAGAGTTTTCTCATCCTTGCCTTCTACCTCGCTTCAGTCCAGAGCGCTTCCATACTGAGATATATGACTTTAGCTGCAAAGAAAACTCTGCAGCAAAGAACCCTGTGAGGCCCTCTGAAAGAGAGAGAGAGTGTGAACAGGCAGGAGTGCTGGCAGCAGTATTTCTGTCACTACTATAGTAATGCTAATGTGGAGGATGAAAGCTTTTACTCTAGGACCTTGACAGAGACACACGGTTATGCTTTTTGAGCTACAGAACGACACAAAGCCAGAATATCTCACCCCCAAAATAAATAAATAAATAAATAAAAATAAAAACAAAAACCCACCACATCCTAAGATATGTCTTACAAACCTCAAGAATAATTCTGACAAGTGACATCCACAACTGGATGCAGAATCTTAAAAGCTAAACAGTCTTTAAAAAGTAATCTCTCCTTCCCATCTTGTTAAAGACGACAGGCTGATAAAAACTCCTAGGAAATATTTATTGTCCAAAAGCTGGTGTTACCTAACAGGCATGATGAAGAAATGGGAATAACATACACGCACCTTCATTTTGTAACCTGTGTTTGCAAGGTGGTTGCTTACTACCCCAAAACCTTGACACATGTGGCTTAGCCTATTTCCTTAAGTCTATTTCCATTCATTTCATTGTCCTCCATACAAAAAAAAAACAAAAAAAAAAAAACAAAAACAAAAAACAAAGAATTATGGGCTTAAGTTTAATACTTGCAACCTGCAATACTGTAATGAGAGAGAGGAAATGTTAATGCATGACAAATTTTGGCTTTCAACCAGTCAAATCAACCATATCCTGTCCCATTGAAACCAATAACACTTTGTCAGTAAAGTACTGCTAATTTTGACAATGTCAACTGCATTGCAACCAACGTACGAATGCACCATCAATGCATGGCCTGTGGAAGCCTCCAACATCTGGAAACACAAGTGCACATTGGTGCATTTATTATCTGTTTGTAGTGGCATATGTTTACTACATTGCTGACTAAGAGCATGATTATGGCATGCCAAGAGAGATGTGCTGTAGCATGAGTGTAGATCTGATCAGATACCACTCATATTTCACCACGTCACGCACTTCTACGCACATGCTTACTTTTAAATCATCGTGGGGACTTTCTACCTTACTAGTTGCTAATATAGGACAATTACCGCAGCCTGACACACTGCTAGCCCTAAATTACACTTTTTTTTTTTTGATACAGAATGAGTCAAACATTGTTTAATCCCTTAAATGAATCATGCTATGTTTAAGGACACCCATATAAGGAAGTCATTTTCAGAAATTGTGCAACTCAATCTACCCCCAAACTGTATGTAGATATACACACAAACTTAAGATTTTTATCTAAATTACATACTTATACAATGTGTTTTATTTATTTGACAAGTTGAAATATGACAAGTAACTAGAATTCTAATAGCTTACTAGAAATACCATAAATAATAAAAGTAATATGCTAGTATTCTAGTAGCATTCTATTCCGAAAAGAGTGCTGCAGGAATGAGTCCTAAAATCCGGAAACTGGATTTCTTTTCAATCTCCGGTTCCATCGTCCCAAAGTCAATGTGTTTTTTGTTAAATGCTCGAAATAATGTAAACTGAAGATATTTTCATGTTTTATTCCACGCCATAAAATAAATTAGTAATACCTCTTTGTGATTTTATTTTAAGCTTTTATGGGTCTTGAAAAAGGTGGCTGCTGACAAGTGGCTAAATGGGACTACAGAGGTTGTTGGGACATTAAATGTAATTATGTTGAACAGGTAAACTCATCTACTCACTAGTCCACTTTTACAGCCTCTTTTTTTTTCATAATTGTGCTTTTGCAAACTATTTTAGCTCAAACTTCACAACTTTAGCTTTTTAATTATACCAACTGCAATTAGACTTGGCAATAAAAGTTGTGCTCATCTGTGGAGATTATCTTGATAAAACAAAATGTTTAAGAATCATAAAATTTTGGTTGTCATAGAACTTATTTTCTGCAATAAACCTGGTAAAACCCACCATGTCATTACAGTACAAATATAGCATTTTTGGACAATACACGATGGGAATCTTTTAAGTACTGTATAGTGTTATTTACAGTGTTGTTGATAACTAAAACTATAAAATAAAATGTAAATATTAGATGAAAAACAAACTTAAAAATGAAAAAATAAACTAAAATTACTAAAACTGAACTGAAAATATAGCTACACAGAAATATATATATATATATATATTTAAAAAATAATACTGGCAAAAGTACATTGCTACTTAAACTTCAATTAAAACTACATTTGAAAAAATAATAATAAAATCTAATTCAAAATAAAAAAAAAAATGCTATAATAGTACATACATAATACTAGAATAACCCTGGTGTTTAAGCACCTTAAGCATGAGCATCATAACCTGACAGTTAAGGACATCACAAGCGATACTAAAATCTCATTTTCAATAAGTGATGCATAAGTCAACAAGTTAAATGCATTAAAAGAACAGTGTGCGATCAGTGAACGCCTCTATAAACCTCACACAAGTGAAAACAGATCAGCTGTTTACACAGAATGCATTTCAGTACTGTCTCAGTTCTTTTGAAAATAAGTTTTAAATGAAAAATGTGGGTCAAGCAGCAACTCACCATGCAACCAAATTCTCAGTTAGTCTCTCAGTTCTCCTGTGCTCGCATGAGTGGTTCCTCTTTAAACACACACACACACACAGCCCTCCAGTGCAAAACAATTCAAAAGTGGTCTAAGTCTCAAAGGCAGCAGAGTGTGTTGAGAGTCGTGGCTCTGCAGTGAATGGAGCTCATGGTGTCTTCTGCTTTGTGTGAGAGAGCATTAAACTGCTCGGATCCTGCAGTGTGAAGGCAAAGACATTCTTCTACTGGACAGAAAAGAGAGAGAGAAAAAAAAACAACATGCTTTTAGAAGCTCCTCAATCTCAAACAAGTCACTACAAGTGTCAGCAAGAAAGGGTTGTAGAAAGAGGAGGAGTGTAGGAGAAGCTGTATTGTGTTTTCTGATCTGATTTTCAAGAAAGCCAAGTTTGCAGCTGTAGTAAACAAAAGAGAAAACTGATGTTGATTTTCTCTGTTACAACCGTTTCAAAACACATTTTGCATTCACACTGAAGAAAAAAAAAAGACTTAAGGGTGTTCTCACCTCAGGGTCTTTGTGAGGGTCATTGGCTTAATTGCAGCTTCTGCTTCCATCTAAACTTGTTTTTATGTTCATTATGACAAATTGTTAATTGTTTTTTGCACATTCAAATTATCTGGACGATCTGGATGAACTTGTTCTGTGGTGTTTTTTCACGAATGAATCAACAGCATGGATCAAGGTTGAATGAATCACTGCTAAATTTTGTTTTTATTTTGCAAATCGAATCTATGTTGATATTGAACAACATGAATATTAAAGTTAACATTTTTTTGCAATCATTTAGCAATAAACAACCTGAAACGTCAATTATTGACAATTTCAACCACATTTCAAGTTTTAAGGTTGGTCAACTGCCGGCTGGGTATAGGTATTTACAATGTTAAATATAGATTTTGTTTTATGAAATATTTCTCATTCAATTACAATAACAGTCGAAATAAATCATTATCCGTGTATTACGAATCTGAATTCTATAAAGGAATGAAATGTTGAGGTAAAACGCCTCCTAATGGTCAAAATTAATTCGATTGAAGGGATTTATTTTGCGATAAACCTTATATAACCCTTATATATTATTTATTTTGGCAAATAAACGGATACTTACCTCATAAATAGTTACAAGTATTTTATGTTTTACTTGTATATTAGCCAAGCTTCCTCTAAAACAGTCCATTATAACATAAAAAACATTCGTCCAGACAAAAACTAACACTCGCAGAAAAGAAAACGTGTAAAGAAAGAAGAAAAATTGCAAAAGAACAAATATTTCTCAAAAGGAGGGATCCTTGAAATTCCAGTCACAGCTTATATCAAAAGGTTAATGCTCACCACAAAATCAACACTGAAGATCTCCTGATCCTACTGCTGTTAACCATAGATATGTTATAATATCATGATATACATTTCTATGCTGTTAACGTTTTCTGTCGCAAGATGGAGGCAATGAGCTGTTAGCGTTAAAATAAGGCTGCGGACACAACGAACAAACACACAGCTCATAACCATAGACTACAAAACCTTCCCTTTAATTCCCATAAATATCACAGTTATAAAAAACAAGAAATGATTTTAACATCACATGAAAACATATCTAGAAAGTCACAGTAGCACCATGCATGTTCATAAAACCGATAATGACAGTTGGTCAATCAGGAACACAAACACAACCGTCTCACAACCTATCAACCTAAACGCTTACAAATCTGAGAAATACTCGCCTCTAGAAGGCTGAATTGTCCTTTATGCTCAAATACCATTTTTACGAGAGCAAAACCTACTTCATAAACGTTTTTCCTGCAGATGTGTCCAAAAGCATCATACAAATTTCAAAACATAACAGATCTACTGAGACACTAGGAAGCAGGGTCAAAAATTAACTTTTGCCACACCTCTCAGTTTATGGCCACAAACATTTCCTAGTGGCCATAAACTGCTTTATTTTCATTGAGGGAAAAATATATATTTGATCCAGTCATTTTTCTTCCCGGTGTAAAAAAAACAGCTGAAACCAGCCTAAGATGTTAGCTCATTTGAGCTAGTCTTCCAGCCTCTAATAGCTGGTTTTAGAGGGGTTTTGACCACTTCTTTAGTTGGTCAGGCTGGGAGACCAATGTAACCAGTGTGGGAAACCAGCTAAGACCAGCCGATCATATTATGCTGGTTTTAGCAGTTTTTTTTTTCAGCAATGTTGATAGATGGTTTGTCTTTACAGCATGCTACTTTTGGCAGTGGGGGTCAGTTTAAATCATGTATTTAAATCCTGTAGATCAAACAGCAGAGCATTGCACTAGCAATGCCAAGGTCATGGGTTTGATTCTCAGGGAATGCACTGACTGATTAAAATATAATCAAAGACACTTTGGATAAAAGTGTCTGCAAAATGTATTTGCTTTTTATTAACCCAATTTAAATGCACAATTGTTGCTTGGCAAATGTTAATTTTGGACCCTGCCTCGAACCATACCAGATTCACATTCATCTGAACATTTAGATCACTTCTCTCCCATTCACAGTTAGTGTGTGATTAAACCCAGTATTAAAAGTCCTTCATTTTAAGAGAAGTTTGATGTGCTTCTTTCTTAAATGTGTGAAAATGTCCTCTCTACTCATGGTTTGCCAGTAGAAACCTGAGTGTCAAGGTCTAATTAATAGAATAGAGAGAGTAAGAGGTATAGAGAATCTTGGCTCAGATTTTTTCCCATTAAATTTCAATAATCTCAACGGAAACTGCATCATTCTGTGACGGCATTATTATGAGGCAGGATAAGCTGGTGGACCTCGGCTCTCGTGTTATCAATAAAGCCAAATAAAGTGGCTTTGTTTATGTCACACTGAGGGAAGAATGTCGATTACAGAGAGTCCTTGTCCGTTCAACAGGACATCAGTCTTTATTTGAAGGCACTGGAAGAATGAGACGACGAAGGGTGGGCAGAAACGAGGAGGAAATCACTCTTGACTGGTCCGTCTCTTCTCCAGCTTCTGTTTGAGCTCATCTGTGAGGCCTGATGGGAAGAAAACTTCCTAGTCATATTTTAAATATACAACCATATTTTCACTCTTATGTTCTGTTAATATTGATTTTACTTTCTGTATGTCTGGGTTCCCAGAGTAATATTCTGAAATATTACTACAATTTAAAATAAGTTTTCTATTTGAATGTTTTAAAATGTAATTTCAGTATTTCTGTGATGCAAAGCAGATTTTTCAGCATCATTACTCCAGTTTTCAGTGTCACATGATCCTTCAGAAATCATTCTAATATGTTGATTTGCTGTTCAAGAAACATTTCTTTTTATCAAATTTTGAAAACAGTTGTGCTGCTTAAAATTTTAGCGGAAACTGTGACTAAAATTTTCACAATTCTGATGAACAGAAAGTTGAAAAGAACTGCATTTATTTGAAATAGAAATCTTTTGTAATATTATAAAATGTCTTTAAATAAATCAAAAGTGACATTTTATAAAGTACTGTATCCTTGCTGAATAAAAATAATTTCTTAAAAAAATATTATCCCCAAAATTGTGTACAACGGTGGTGTACAATTAAATATTAAAAAAAAAAAAAAATGTAATCAAATGTTTAAAATATATAAATAATAAGTGTTATAATTATATTATTAAACACTGATTTTCCTTCTGAGATTATTTCATATCATTTATATAATAATATATCAATAATATGAAATTTTATTGATTCCCCCCTGTTTTATCAACAGTTTTGGAGCTGGAGCCTTACTCTGAGAGAGCGGTGAGGGAGACAGAACCAGCCTTCTCATGGAGTTGGATGGAGATCCAGATGGGGAAAAGGATCTTGGTGAGGAACTGGGAGATCTCGTCTGTGACCGCAGCGACCATTTGTCTGCACCTACTGTACACACACACACAAAAACTCACCCACTTAGTCAAGAGAATCTGGGGTGAACACAGACACACTGTACTGTATATTGATCTGGATAAAAGCATTCACTAGTTCACATCGATGTATAAGTATGTGCAGCCCTACCGGCCAGCATTTTCTCACAGTGTTATGCAATTCCTACAAGCCACAAATTGCTCAAACACACAGACTGAGACTTGTCACTACAGCATCCAAGTGCAACTGTTCCCGAATGTTTTTTGGCAGAAGCATTTAAACTGACGACATAGACTATTCATTATAAAAGTAAAAAATAGCATAAAAAAAAAAAACTTTAGTCAGCAGCTCTTTTCTAGTACCATTTCAACCACTAGACCACACTTTCATATGAAGCTGCAGCAATGTTGATATTTTCTGCCATTTAACCCTCAATATATGAACAAATGGCAGCAGATGTAGTTATGTTGAGCTGTGTGGTACCTTGTTTAGGCGGCAATGATGGAGCTCGAGAAAGAGGTCCAGTGGGAGCACAGTGCAGAGTTTGCTCTCCATTCTCATCGTTGGATGACACAAATGCTACAGGAAAAGGACATTTCGATGCTGAATTCAGAATGTGTTAACTTATGGTTTAACATAGCACTGTAGATGTACAGTCTGTGAGCATATTTGTGTATGAACGTGTTTGTGACATACTGATGTTCTCCTCATAAGGCTCTTCTAGTATAAAGGGCTGAAGAGTCCCGGCAGTTTTCTCCACCAGTGCGTTGATGACATCGTGCAGTGTGGGACAGGGGATCTGCAAGAAGAGACCAAAAATAAGAGGAAGAGTGAGATCTCCTTAAGGTTGGTGTTTTCGCATAGATTTTTTTATTTTTTTATTTAGAAAGTCATTTTCACATACTGGGTTCTCCACGTCAATGATGTAACCACCCTGCTGCTTCTGTGTCACTCTGTAATGCCTGAACACTGATCTGAAACAGAAAAAAAGAGGCCATTTATATACAAAAAAACCAAAACAATGACTATTCTGATCACATCCAGTGCAGCACTGTTACTCTCAATTGAAACTCAATTGAAACTAAAACTATTAAATTTTTTTTTCGTTAGTTGAAATAAAGCTAAAATAAAATAGAAATGGACCTGAGAAATGTTGCCTTGGCAATTATCAGAAATAAAATAAGTTTAATTTGAAGTACTTAAATGACTAAATATACAATAAAAAAAAATAAAAAAAAATCAAAGCTAAAAAATTAAATAAAATGACAAAATCACACAAAAATTACTGAAGTTTAAACTAAGACTCAAATAATAATAATAATAATAATAATAATAATAATAATAAAAAATCATAATAAAAGCTCATTCAAAAAAAAAATAAAAAATACTAAAGCACTGCACTGATCCAGAAAAGACATCATAGTGAAGGAATCCAGTGAAATTAAGTGTAAATCCAGTTCACTTTGAAATCCACTGATTGTCATAATAGATGTTTATGATGACATCGTAACATCCAGTGATGATGTCATAATGTACAAGCCCAAAGAAAATTGTTATAATGTTCATTTATACGTTCACATTGAAATCCAATGAGTGTCATAATGGCTTTATGATGACATCATAAAATCCAGTGAAATCCACTAATGATGTCACAACGGGCACTTATGATTTCATAATGGATTAGTCTCCTGAATGCAATGCACTAAGCCCAGTGGAAGAAAATTTAAGATGCCAGATCAGTCAAACAAAACAAAACAAAAAAAAAAAAACAAAAAAAAATAAAAATAAACTATAATTAGTCATGAGGTTCAATGAAACCAATGAGGTTCTATTTGTTTTAGAAGTCAGCTGTCTATGTAGGAAGTAGAGAGCAAGGCAGCTTACTAGGTTTTAGAACAAAGCTAAAGTGTATTTTTGGCAGTTAATGGAATGCTCTCAATGATAAATCATACTAAGAGAGAGAGAGAGAGATGTTCCAGTGTTTTTACCCGTTCAGGTCTTGTCGTGTGGTGACGGCAAGTGAAGATCCGTCCCGGCCTGGTCTGAGCAGCATGTTCCCACAATCTGGATGTCTTTCTAACAGCACCTCAGCTTCAGTACGAGACACAGGCCTGAAACACCTGCCAAATAACACAGAGAAGCACAACTACATCAACATATTTGACTCAAACATCCACTAAGAATAAGATTATACACACCAGTTAAGTATGCAGAAGATTTTGGTAAAGAAAGCCTAAAAATGACAAGGATATTCTATAAACAGAGAACAAAATAAAATGATCTAATCCCAGCTGAACAATGTTTATTGAGTAATGAGAAGTAAAACCTTAGTAAGGAGTGTCATTTTAACAAGAACATGGCAAAACATGACAACAGTAGCAAATACAGTCAGTTATAAAGTTATAAAGTAAGTTATAAATAACACATCAACCACACCGCATATACCTCGTAAAACATACACCTTTGTAAAAAAAAAAAAAAAAAAAAAAATCCAAATAAAGATAAATCCGAATAAAACATCACATATATTCAAGTCTGGCTCCATTTTATAGTTCTGCGAACTGACATATGAAATTAGACTGACATGAGACTGTTTTTATTGTTTATTTTTATTGCTGGGTAGGGTGCAGAGTAAATCCATGAAAATTTTCATATGTTTTATCAGGCAGGCAAAACTGTTTAAAAGTAACAGCCCTACACCTATAAGAGCAATATTAAAAGTGAAGTTTTAGCTATGTATAAACACTTAGACGCTCAAGAATGACTCCCACAAACACACTCGCTCACATAAACAGATACTCACGCAGGTATTTCCCCCACTAGTGGGAGCGAGAGGGGGGACGAGGGGGCTCTGGAAGATGCACGTGCCTTTCGACGCATTTTTTCTTTCTCCACGACTTCCTTCAGCATGTGCAGCTGCCCGGGCAGGAGGGTGAGAGTCGTGGGCACAGCCAGCTGGAATCAAACGCAGAGCATGTGTCATTCTGATTTGCACGGTTAAATATACCGTCCATAGTGACACTTTATGCACGGGGACTCTGATCTCCTTATCTATGAAAACATGTGAGCAGAATCACTAAAGAGGCGTGTGGGAGGTGATTCGGTGTTGTTAAACTAGAGCCAGTGGATGTGATAGTGATATATAGTTTGTCATGTTTTATGATGGACGGAAAATGGACTTTATTACACTTCTAAAGTCCAACAAAAACATTCATAAAGAATGATTTAATTATAAAATAGATCATATAAGTTAAAAATATAATTTCTTAAGATATCTGAAAAACATCCACAACGCCATCAGCAATATTAGATTTAACAAAGTTTACAATAGTCTAAAAAATAAGCATAAAATAAAATGCAAGAAATCTAAGATCTAAAATAGCCCATTATAATCCCATTTACTGTTTTGCCAAAAAGCTTTTGTTACATTCCCTCTATTGCCTTTCAATTGTATTTCTAGTCCCTAAAAGCATCCATATAAAGTAATCAAATTATTAAACACTTCATATCACAATGCCAAAAATAGAGTGAAAGAACAATATACCAAGACAATTGATATTTGGGCATTTTGAGATGATCATCATCAGCTGATAATGCTATCCACTAAAGAGAAAAAGTTAATTTGTCTAGTGTCAGTTGTAAAGTCTACCAAGGTGTCAATAAATAGTGCAAGTGGAGTGTCGGTTGGATTTTCTATTCTCAAATATTTAAGTACATTTTCTGTAAATATTATGTAAACAATAATTTTAATTTGTGTACATCTCATTTAATGTCATACAATTTTCAGAAATGTAATTATACGATTACACTAAACCGTCTTGACATCAGTAAGACTTTTTGAACGTTTCTAAAAAAAAGTCTCTTATGCTCACCAAGACTGCATTTATTTGATCAAAAATACATTAAGAACAGTAAAATAGTGAGATATTACAACTTTAAATCTGTTTTCTATTGTAATATATTTTAAAATGTAATTTATTCCTGTGATGCAAAGCTGAATTTTGAGCATCATTACTCCAGTCTTCAGTGTCACATGATCCTTCAGAAATCATTATAAAACGCAGAAGAAACATTTCTTATCAGTGTTTATCAAACAGTTGTGCTGCTTCATGTTCTTGCAGAAACCATATATCCATTTCCAAGATATTTTGATATTTCTTGTAGCATAAATGTCTTGACTGTTACTTTTGAACATTTAAATCGGTTCTTGTGGATTAAAAGAATTTACTTTTAATAACAAAAAAAAAAAAATCATACTGATGCCAAACTTTTGCTTTGTAATGTATATTAAAATAATATCAGCTACCTTGCTCTCTAGATAAACATAGCCACAAAACAAACCATAACAGTCGACCAAATCCTTCCTAAACCAAAAGAAACAAAGTTATCTGCTGCATTGTTTGAACATGGTCATAAAACGCAGACTCTGCAGTTCAAAGGTCTCAGATCTCATTAACAAACTCAGAGCAACAATATTATTCAAGACTGCGTGGTAAAAAGAATACGTCTGACTGGAATTCATTGTTTTATAGAAGAAGCTGTAAGTGTTTACTGACATACAGAACTTGACTTAGGGTTTCTAGGGTACAATAACAAAATGCTAGCACTAAGTCAGCATTTACACAGTTTTTATTGTAAGGACATAAACTCATCTGTGAGAATGTGTCAACTTCTGTTAAAAACATTTCCTCGTTTGATTGAACTTACATCTACGACAGAGTAGAGAAAACCTTTCCACAGCTCACGCGCCTCTAGATTTGGTGCCTGAGAAGAAAGAGAAAGACTGACGTTAATTACATTATTAATAACTATAATTCAATGCACTATTTTCTTACACTACTGCCTCACATTAGAAGACATATAATATCTCACAGTCAATTAGATCTTCATTCACATTTATTGATTTAATCAACAGTTTTATTCAGCAAGGATGCATTAAATTAATCAAAAGTGACAGTAAAGAATTTTACAATGTTACAAAAGATTTCTATTCAAAAATAGTTTTTTCATCACAAATTCCACAAAAATATGAAGCAGCATAACTGTTTTCAACATTGTTAATAATAAGAAATGTTTCTTGAGCAGCAAATCAGCATATTAGAATGATTTCTGAAGGATCATGTGATACTGAAGACTGGAGTAATGATGCTGAAAAGTCAGGTTTGCATCAGAGGAATAAATGACATTTTAATGCATATTTAAATAGAAAATGGTGACTTGAAATTGTAATAATATTTCACAAAATTACTATTTTTATGTATTTTTGATCAAATAAATGCAGCCTTGGTTAGACTTCTTTCAAAAACATTAAACAATCTTACCGACCCCAAACTTCTGAATGGTAGTGTAAGTGTTTGTTTTTTTTCAGTGGTAAGTGCATTAGTATTTGTGAGTTAAATTCTCACAGAACAGTTATTTAGTTAGTTAGTTAGATAGTTAGCGGTTTCTTTGAGGTATGGAAGGGCTGCTCATGGGGTTTGTAAGAGGAAGTATCGAAGTACAGTGTTTTTGTACCTCTTTGTGTTGCTAATCTCTATACAATCTCTCTAGCAGACCTCTGATCGGCCCTAATACTGAATGCAGAATAAACCAAGGGTTTCCTGAGCAAAGCCTACAGCATATTCAGCAGCTGATAGTGATCCTACACTGTACAGTAAGTGCTGTTTAGGCTTGACCTGAGCATAATATGACCTGGAGATGTCTGGAAGTGTTACAACTGCCATCAGATGAGGTGAGAATAAACAGGAGTAAAATAATGAGTTGTGAAAGCGAAACTCTCTATAGTGTGTCGAAGGTAAATTTCTTTTGAAGAAGTTTGTGAAGACTGAAAGACCTGCATTTGCTCATACAGGAGTGCGTGAAGGTTGAGATGTGCAATTGGAGTGTGACTGATCAAGCATTCAAACTGGAGCTTATCGTTTCAAGAAAGCTCTTGCCATTTAGTGTGCAATACACATCAAACAGTCTGTGAGATGAAGGGCATGAGGGGAATGAGATGTATGCATACTGACAGACATCTGATACTCACAGTGAGTTTGATTTCTCCATCCTTCATGCGGAGGTTCAGTCTGGCTGCCTCCAGATTCCTATCACGACTTGGGTCATCGATCAGAGACACAAACCCACTCAGATCCAACTTCTCTACATACTAATCAGAAAGCACACACATGGAGAGCAACATTTAAAGCAACAGTTTACCCAAAAACACCTTTCCAAACCTGACTGATTTCTGTGAAACACACACACACAAAAAAAGAGATTTTGGACAGAATCTCTCATTTTAATTCTAATGTTTAATGTTTTAAATAATAAATTACTACTAATAAATATTTATAAATAATAATCAAATTTGAATAATGATAACAACAAATATATTCTTGTATCATTTCAATGAAAATATTAAAAATATATATATATTTTATTATAATATATTATATAAATATGTACAATTTATATAAATATACAAAAAAAAAATCTACTATTAACACTATGGTACTATAAAATAACAATGGCCATTTAATAGCAATATTAAAAAAGGATATTTTTCCTATTTAAATTGCAAAAATTAAACAAATAATATATTATTATAGTAAATATATATAAATAAATACAATATATAAAAATATACAAATAAGGAATAGTATTACTATTGGAATAATACTATTGTACAGTAAAAAAAATACTGTTTAATACTATTATTATTATTAATTGCAGTTTACAGAACACAGTAAAATTACAATACTAATATTTATGGCTGTCTTAATTTCTTTTGAATGTTAAACTATAAGACCTTTTGTTTTGGAGGAAATTATCTTAAACAATTTAAAACAATTTTTCTCCAATTTCCACAATTCACATGGTTAATACTTTTTTCTGGTTGGAAAATACAGAAATGCATATAAATATGAGAAAATAACGACTGTTTTTGAAGCCGTAAGATCGAAATTAATTTTTGTCATTGTTCAGTGGAAAACAGTAGCTTGGACATTCTGCCTAAGATCTCATTTTATGTTCCAGGAAGAATAATAACCCAGTGTAGAACGGCATGAAGGGGAGTAAATGATAAAAACATTTGATTTCGAGGTGAACTATTCGTTTAATATTTGAAAAAAAACTCAGAATAGCCACAACTCAGAATAACACACCAGAATAAACACACTTTATAAGTAATCACATTCCGTGAACATCTATGTAAATATTAAGCTCCCACACAGTGTGATTCTCCAGCAAACTTTGCATGTTACTACTTATAGATAAACCTACCCATCCACAGCTGAGCTGAAACTGCTATCTCGATTGGTTCAGAATGAAAATCAATACTGAAACCACAATTAAGTAGAGTCTGATAAAACTCCTCTTTGCCATCTGCTCTCTCATGGCTGACTGCGCTTAATGAGACGATAAGGTTACAATGGACTTCAGACTTGAAGGGGATTTGCAGAAGAATGTCCTTCTAGATCTAGATCCTAATGCTCCACAGATTGATAGAGGATTTTAGGTTGCAAACATCTGTACAGTCCCTGCATATATCACTTACATTTGTGTCCTTAGGGTTGTTGAAGAAGTACAGCGTGTTTCCACATAAACAGGTCCATAAGCGCCGAGCTACCTGCATCCAAAAAGAACAAAAGACCATATCTGGTCTTTAAGTAAATATAAGATGTGCATGTTATAACTCAATTTGCATTATAGGTGGACATTATTGGGCTACATAAAGACATAAAAGTGACAATAAATCATCTCTTTTGGATGGTTAAATGTGTGTTCAGGGCTCTAACATAATTTTGACTAATGCTCTGACAGCGCAGCAAATGGCAGTGGTCTCTGCATAGATTAATGCTCTCTGTCTGTAATTCTCTGCTCTGTCTGGCTCAATCCTGATCTCAGTGGCAGCTCATGGCTCCCTGGGGCATGGCTCACACACACACACACACACGCCGACCCGGAGCACAGCTGTCCTAAATCTGAGACCCACCTCCCCCCCTACACATTGTGCACCTGAACCTCTCTTAATATTCCCTCCTGAATATACAATCTGGGATTAATTTGTGTAAATGATGCTTTGTCAACACCATTTTTACTAAAATATAATATTTGTTTGTACATTGCGTTGTTTAATAGCTATTATTGCATATTCAGTTTTACATGCTGTCTAAAGTTTATATATATATATATATATATATATATATATATATATATATATATATATATATATATATATATATATATATATATATTTATTTATTTATTATACATGAAAATAGAAAATATAAATGTAATATAGACCTTTTTCTGAACACGGTAGTCTCGGCCGACTGGAACGGTGCTTTACATTTCCGGTCTCTGGTTTCTAGTCACATTTACATATTTTCCGATCCGATAATATAACATGAAACCTATGAAAATGGTTTAAAAAAAGCACATGGTGCCATAGTTTCATCACTTTACAGTGTCACAATGACCGTCTTTTTGCAGTAATGGACCTGTCATAGTTTAATGAGTGAAAAGATGACGTGAAGCGATGCTTCAAGAGGTTAGCTGTATTGAAAACAGATGAGCACACGTGCATATACAGCTCTCAATCAGGCCGAAGTTCATGGGATTTTGTCCACAGAATGATAAGAGCACACGTTTTAACAAATTATTTTATTATTTAACACTCAGTATTTTAACTTAAGCGCTGAGAGCCATGCATACAGCGCTGGACGTGGACAGATTTTCTGGTACGCAAAACAAGTACTTTAAAGGAATTCCTTTAGCTTATTACCGTTACTGTGGCAGCCAACAACAGCACACCTTAACCCTGTGCACATTTTTATATTTAGTTATATTGAAAAAAGGATTTCTATGGAGACCGGAACACGAGAGCACCCAAACGGAAGTTAGAATCCATCATGGCGCTGCTCATCGGTTACTCAGGAAAAAGGTCTATAATAGAACAATTAATTTGGTCACTTAAAGCGAAGATTACATTTTATTCGTTACTCACAAATATTACGTAAATACATAAAACATTTGTCTGTACATTGCAATGTTTAGTAAATATTATTGCATATTCCAAGATTTACACATGGTCTAAAGTGTGTGTTTGTAATATTTTTATATATATATATTTATATTATATATATTTTATATATATATATATTATATATTTGGTGTTAATTTTTTTTTATATATAATATTTTTATTTATAACTTTATATTTACATTTTTAAGTGTGTGTGTGTGTGTATATATATATATATATATATATATATATATATATATATATATATATATATATATATATATATATACACACACACACAAATATAAATATAAAGTTAATATTATATATAAAAAATTTTAGTGACAAAAATAATACATAAAATAAAGAACATTATAATAATAAAATATAGTCCAATGGAAAATACCCATTCGTATGTCTAGAAAGCATATTCTTATGAAAGATGTAATGCTGACAATTAAAATTCAATGAAATGAAACACTTATTTTGCACAGTATTAACTATTTACTAAAATGTGCATTATGCATCGCCAGTAAGGTCGGCATGTAAATGATTTCTAACCTGCAGTATTTATTAACCAGATTAATAAGTTCAGTGTCTCAAAGTTACATAAAAACAGAATCTGCAATTGTGCACTTTGGTAAAAGTCATGCACTACTTATGAAGACTTTCAAAAGCCTGCAATATTCAGTCTTAATCTATCATATTAAACGACAATTGACATGACTAAACTGTCTGCAGCAGATAACAGCGAACTCATTGCTACATGTAACACGATAGATACAACGGAGCAAGAGATGCATCTCACTCTAGTGTCTGGGAATGAATGCTTGATGATTAAAACACGTGATGGATCATATTAAATCACACACTTCGGACTGCATGTGGTCTGCATTAAGGTGTGTCCACTACCAGAGCAGCTGCCGACAATTTAAAGCACCAACAGACAAAAATACAAGCTCACATAGCCTAGGAGTTATGGCATTTAAAGAGCTGTCAGATAGCGGCATATCGCATGGCACAGAGAAACGCCGGCTCATTCGTCCATTAACGTTAGAATTAAAATCTACAATCAACATTTGAGTGGTCACTTGGCAAACGAAATAATATGCACACAGCTGATCCATGCAAACCTCGCCCATATCCACACAATACGCGTGTGCGGCATATGCCATGCGTATCAGACACCGCTGCGCGTATTGATATAACCAGATCAGGTATTTGACATGTCATAATGTCCGCTTACCTTCTCTTTCGCTCCTCTTTTCTCCAGGTATCCCTCGTAATAACAGGGCGGCAGCTGCGCTCTCGGGCTCCCGGTGCGGGGGTTCGCGGGCGCTGCCGCCATGACTCGAGCAGCTCAGCCCGGTACTGACACACACACACACACACACACAGCAGCGGGACAAAGAGCCGCTGGATGATGTTACTGCCCGGGAAGCGACACGCCTTCTTTGTATGAGAGATGGATGGCACTGGATATGCGTGATTAATCTCGTCACTGACAAGCATTCAACTGCACAACACGCGCCACGCACCCGAGAGACTCAATATGGCATCTGTGATTACATTATGACCCGCAGGCGCTCCGCTCGCACACAGAAAAATCTCTGCTTTATCTGGTGGAAAGTATAATTGTACGGTTATAATAGCCTACTACTGCTCGTTTATTAATGCCTATTTCTAAGATAAGAGTTAATTCAATTCAGTTAGAGCTGTAGGTTATCAAAGTGTATTATATTATAAACAATATTATTTAATATTAGAAATTATTAGAAATATAATTATAAAACTGTTGATATAAACATTACGTAAACTATTTATTTTTATATTATGAATAACAGTATTAATAACAAAATGTTTAAATGGATACGCACACAATCCTAAAATATATAAATTACTATTAAAACATGATATAAAACTGGTTCTTTGTTTAACAATTCACAAAATTATATTATTAAAATATTCATATTATTATATTATAAATGTTAGAGTAAATTATTTAAGCTGTAGGCTGCCATTTTATAGCTTAAATTCTTTTTCATATTTTATTTTTTAACAATCTCAGTAAAAACAGCTTTTATTAAAAAAAATGTAAAAGTAATTTTTATTGTTATACATATATACACATATAATCACGCAAAATTCGAGATCACATGGAAATTTCGCTCCGCATGTGGCCAAAAATCGTGTGATTATTATTGTAATATTGCTTTTACACAGTTCTACAAATAAGTAAAATCAAATAATGTACATTTTAGACAAAGGTAGTCAGTAAGGGGGCGTTCAACACCACAACCACTAAAAATGGAAAACTTTTAATGCGTTTTGGCTGTTCATTTACACGACAACAGCGTTTTGGCGGCCTGAGAACGCAAACTTTTGAAAATGGGTTTCAAAATGCAAAACTTTGAAAGCGATACCGTTATCGTCTCCGTGTAAACTCCAAAAATGCAATTTTGTGAAAATGATGACGTCTTTTGCATGCATATTACGTATTTTGTCTGTAAGTTTGATCGCAGGCATTTAGTGTTTCTTTCGCCAACTACTGGCCATCAGGGCCGCATTAACAATAGAACTAGGCGGGGCTGAAGCCCCGGGGCCCGAGCAAGGAGGGGGCCCGTGATTGGCTGAATAGTAGATTGACTAGCCATCGGTAGGGCGGCGCGCAGATCGCCAAAGCCCCACCACGCCCCCCACTTATTAGCGCTAATATTTAGTGGGTTTAATTGGGTTTTTACAAATCAAATGCATTTATTCTATAGCCTATTTGATTTTGAACGACCTGTGCACGTATCTATCAGGTGATCGCTGTCCCTGATGTCTGCATTCACCTCTTCACTTCGTTCTGGTGTACAGGTGCATCTCAATAAATTAGAATGTCTTGGAAAAGTTCATTTATTTCAGTAATTCAACTCAAATTGTGAAACTCGTGTATTAAATAAATTCAATGCACACAGACTGAAGTAGTTTAAGTCTTTGGTTCTTTTAATTGTGATGATTTTGGCTCACATTTAACAAAAAACCACCAATTCACTATCTCAACAAATTAGAATACTTCATAAGACCAATAAAAAAAAACATTTTTAGTGAATTGTTGGCCTTCTGGAAAGTATGTTCATTTACTGTATATGTACTCAATACTTGGTAGGGGCTCCTTTTGCTTTAATTACTGCCTCAATTCGGCGTGGCATGGAGGTGATCAGTTTGTGGCACTGCTGAGGTGGTATGGAAGCCCAGGTTTCTTTGACAGTGGCCTTCAGCTCATCTGCATTTTTTGGTCTCTTGTTTCTCATTTTCCTCTTGACAATGCCCTATAGATTCTCAATGGGGTTCAGGTCTGGTGAGTTTGCTGGCCAGTCAAGCACACCAACACCATGGTCATTTAACCAACTTTTGGTGCTTTTGGCAGTGTGGGCAGGTGCCAAATCCTGCTGGAAAATGGAATCAGCATCTTTAAAAAGCTGGTCAGCAGAAGGAAGCATGAAGTGCTCCAAAATTTCTTGGTAAACGGGTGCAGTGACTTTGGTTTTCAAAAAACCCAATGAACCAACACCAGCAGATGACATTGCACCCCAAATCATCACAGACTGTGGAAACTTAACACTGGACTTCAAGCAACTTGGGCTATGAGCTTCTCCACCCTTCCTCCAGACTCTAGGACCTTGGTTTCCAAATGAAATACAAAACTTGCTCTCATCTGAAAAGAGGACTTTGGACCACTGGGCAACAATCCAGTTCTTCTTCTCCTTAGCCCAGGTAAGACACCTCTGACGTTTTCTGTGGTTCAGGAGTGGCTTAACAAGAGGAATACAACAACTGTAGCCAAATTCCTTGACACGTCTGTGTGTGGTGGCTCTTGATGCCTTGACCCCAGCCTCAGTCCATTCCTTGTGAAGTTCACCCAAATTCTTGAATCGATTTTGCTTGACAATCCTCATAAGGCTGCGGTTCTCTCGGTTGGTTGTGCATCTTTTTCTTCCACACTTTTTCCTTCCACTCAACTTTCTGTTAACATGCTTGGATACAGCACTCTGTGAACAGCCAGCTTCTTTGGCAATGAATGTTTGTGGCTTACCCTCCTTGTGAAGGGTGTCAATGATTGTCTTCTGGACAACTGTCAGATCAGCAGTCTTCTCCATGATTGTGTAGCCTAGTGAACCAACTGAGAGACCATTTTGAAGGCTCAGGAAACCTTTGCAGGTGTTTTGAGTTGATTAGCTGATTGGCATGTCACCATATTCTAATTGGTTGAGATAGTGAATTGGTGTGTTTTTGTTAAATGTGAGCCAAAATCATCACAATTAAAAGAACCAAAGACTTAAACTACTTCAGTCTGTGTGCATCGAATTTATTTAATACACGAGTTTCACAATTTGACTTGAATTACTGAAATAAATGAACTTTTCCACGACATTCCAATTTATTGAGATACACCTGTATGTGGTCACGCAAAGAACAACCTTCGATAAGTAAAAATATCCAGTAGCCCCTCACTGCAGAACAAAGATCCAGGGGGCGGGGTTGGATCCACATCTAGGGGGGTGGAGATGGTAGGTTTAGGGGTGGAGATGGGTAAGTTTAGGGTTGGGGATGGGTAGGTTTAGGGATCAGGGGGTGGAGATGGGTAGGTTTAGGTATATGTAAGGTGGGAGGAGTTGGATCTAGATCCAACCACGCCCCCTGGATCTTGTGTTCTGCAGTGAGGACCATCTCAAAATATCAGCTATTCTAAGGAAAAAAATGTGAGAGAGGGGTTTTAAAAAAGGAAAAACTTAAGAGACATGCAGCTGATAAAACGAGTTAAAATCCCCAGCTATCAGGTTATTTTACTAAAGCTGATGACGGAGTGGAAGCTGTGGAACAGCAAGCGGACCAGGTACATGGAGCAGATAGAAACACAGCGTCATCT
This sequence comes from Spinibarbus caldwelli, assembly GCA_039654775.1. Classification (NCBI taxonomy): domain Eukaryota; kingdom Metazoa; phylum Chordata; class Actinopteri; order Cypriniformes; family Cyprinidae; genus Spinibarbus; species Spinibarbus caldwelli. Next base: position 31,911,925 of record CM077235.1, on the reverse strand, counting down.
TCCCCACCGATTTCAGGTTAGTTTGATTATTAACTTGATGGATGTATTTTGCTTTTTGTGTTTGATCAAAAACTCTATTCGCTTAAGAGATAACCAGTGGAAATATGTCAATATTTTGCGCGTCATGATTATCATTTAAACGCGTTTTAAGCACTGTGGTTTTAAAACGTGTTTTTAAACTGTACAGGGACATTCAGCAGCGGGGCAGAATTCATTTTGGCAAATGCGCGCGTTAAGACGGTTTTAGCCTGATACGCGCGGCGCGCACCTGCTAGTAAAACTTGAGTTATGTTTCGTGCCTTGTGCTTAAACGTTCAAAAATACGCACAACACAGTCATTTGTGTCTTAAATAAACGTTAATAATTAAAGATAAAGCAGTAGGCTATATGAGATCCTGGCATTATATGATGAGATTTTAAAGGAGTAGTTTACCCAAAAATGAAAATACTGTCATCATTTACTCACCCTCAAGTTGTCCTAAACCTGTATGATTTCTTTGTTCTCTGCAACAAAAAAAAGATGATATTTTGAAGAATGTTCATAACCAGAAAGTTAATGTTCCCCATTAACTCCAATATTGTATTTTTTTCTATACTATGGAAGTCATGGGGACCCTGCAGCTATTTGGTTACCAGTATCGTTCCAAATACACTATATTCTTTTGTGTTCAACAGGAGGAGGAAACTCTTACAGGTTTAGAACAACAACAGAATTTTCATTTTTGGGTGAACTCTTCCTCCAAAGCAGCCTAATATAGCTGCTGTTGCCATTTGTTTCAATAATGTAAATCAAACATCAGAAAGAAAATCACTCACTGTCCTTGAGGGAATCACTTTTGTAAAATAAATATGAATGAATGAATATTGAATTTATACAGTGAAGATTCAGTCTATTTGTACATTTACTTTATACAATATAATATTTCTTCTTATTCAGTGCTTTAAGTTTTTCAAGTAGGTTGATTTATGTATCTTTGTTCTACTGTAATTCATGACTGTTTACTTGTCTTCAGTAAGCTTGTTTTTACTTAGGCTAGTATTTTTTTGTGATATTAAAATTGATAAGAATTGTGAAGTTTCAGTGCATCAAAAGTTTTATATACACACGTGTGTGTGTGTATATATATATATATTATTATTGTGATGGGGGGCCCTGCAGTAAGTCATAGCCCTGGGGCCCAGTGAGGTCTTAATGCGGCCCTGCTGGCCATAGATCCGTGTGAACAGGGAACGTTTTGACAACGTTGTCGCATACAGGAAACTTTTCAAAAATGCAAAGAAAAAGTTAGGAGTTAGGACGATTCCAAGGGCCCGACAATGGAGAGGGCCCCCCGAGGAGGGAAAATGCGATTTCTACCGAGGATAACGTGGAACGCAATTTTTTTTTTGCCAAGGGGAATGCGATTTCTACCTGAGTGAATAAGCTGTTCAGGGGGTCCAGAAACTGTAGCGGCGACCCTGTTCACCGCCAATGAAACATGCCATTCAGCAACACAAAACCTGAGATATATGAGTGGAGTGGAGCAAAACTACTAACACTTCACTGCTGAAAGCATTCTGTAATCACTCCAGCTCCAGTCCATGCTTTACATTTCACATTCACACTCGCCGGTGAGAGAAACCCACTCAGAGTGATCGCTGACCAAGAGAAAACACAGACAGTTATAGTTTCCCACCTTTATTTAAAATGAAAATATACAATGTTCTCTTAGCCCTGCACATTTTTATAACAAAACAAATCACAAATGGATTAGGCAGGAAATACTGATTTAAAGAAGCATTCTTTCTGAAACACTTTCTGATTGTCATAAATCTCGATTTGAGGTCTAATAATGTTTACCAGGGATAATAAGAGGCACAAACAAGGTTTTTCATTACATATAATACATTCTACCCATAATAAAATATTATTACTGTTAAGTGTAGTGTAAGCAACATCAGAAGGCATGTAGGATGTTGAGAGTACAGTACTACAGTAGAAAGCAGCTTAGAGTAAAATAGGGTTAGCAGAGCAAGACCTGAACCTGAAACCTTGAACCAGCATCCTTCAACCAAAACACAATGACGTTTATACTTTACAAAAGCTGGTCACACTGGTTCCTTTCGGGATTAAACAACTGAATTACATGATATCAAATCTGCTGACTAATGCAAATGTTATTACTCAAGTAAAAGAGAAAAAAGGCACTTTGAAAGAGGTGATGGCAGGATCTTAATTGCTGAAATCTCATTCTGAACATGCTGTGGTATATCCTTATCTACACTGACATATTAGTGCCAATTATGATGCAGAACATTAAACATTATACTTTCCAACAGCTCTGATTTTCTACCTTTACTACAGTAACTCTGGACAGATCACAGCCTGATCCCAGTTTTCACGATTTCCTCATCAAGATTCCAGGAACGGTTTAGAAATCTGAAATATAATCTGGTCCAAAATGCTAGACAATCTAAACCAGACCAATCTCTTTGTTTGGCATGCTGTTTAAAATACAATCTAAAACTACTGAGCATTACTCTCATTCTAAGACTGTCCTTTAAAAAAATGGAGGTATGTAATTGCACATGGAAGAGCTGCTGTTCACTTTTGTTGTTTAACCACATTTTGGTATTTGCAATGATTATAGACTATCTTCAAAATCAAAAAAGTACTCTACAAACTTGAATAACATCATTATTGCAATGAAAAGACTAGCAAAATTCACAAATACAAAGCTATAGGAACTATGTAAACATTTGTTGGTACAGTTTATGCAACAAATTTCAACTGACAGCACTTTAGGCAAGAATGTCTTTTTTTGTTCTGAACATGTTAGATATTATGAATGAGTCCAGATGAATTGCTCTACAGTAGGACGTACCTTTCCCTGAGAAATAGAAACTGAACCAGAATCAGTGGTAGACGAACTTCTGATTTCCCTCTTTGAGGAAGTGAAACAGAATAAAGCCATAATAATCCAGAAGACAAACAATCTGGGCTTAAAGAACAGAATCATAATTAAGTGTTTTACACACTTAATTTCCCTTTTCAAGAACTCAACATCTACGTGGAGCTCTAATATCTGTAAGCTGAGGTGTTTGATTGTGTGTCTCACTATACTTCTCAGAAACACAGGTACAGTGCAGAAGTGGATTTGTAAAGGTTCCCTTTTGCAGAAAAGAGAGCGAGGGATGGTATCATGTGGAAAAAGAAACATAAAAATGACGGCTGTATACATAAACACAAACTGGTACTTCTGGTTCATCAAACAGCTGGATTAATCTCATTTACATACTCATTTAAAACAGGAAGTGATCATTTAAAGAAATGGTTTTATTTACTCACCCTTAAGTCATTCAAAACCGTTTGACTCAGTTTTATGCATCTGTTGACCTCCCTTTTTGTTGTTATTGAAGTTAACTCTGACCTAATTATTGTCATCATTTACTCACCCTCCACTTGTCCCAAACCTGTATGAGTTTCTTTCTTCTGCTGAACACAAAAGAAGATATTTTGAAGAATGTTGGTAACCAAACAGTTGAAGATAGCCATTGACTTCCATAGTATTTTTTTTCCATAATATGTAATTCAATGGCTACCGTCAACTGTTTCATTACCAACATTCTTCAAAATATCTTCTCGTGTTCAAAAGCTAAAAGAAGTTCACAGATATGAAAAAAAAATGTAAGGGTGAGTTAATGATGACAGTATTTTAAAATTTTTGGGTGAATATCCCTTTAAGGGAAATGAAACAAACCCAATACAACTAAAGCCAGTGGGAAAGGGTTAGTTAAACATTAATGAGATTAAAATGAAGAACTGCATTATGAAGTGAAAGTTATATTCAAACACACGGAGCTTTGCGCCAATCAGAAAGAACAAAGCCATGATTGACAAAAGCTAGGCAGCATTTTCAACTGTTATACACAAATGCTGCCACTAGAGGTGAGTGATTACCAACAGAAGACACTTCTTTGTAACATCATTATAGGAAACTGATATGGAAAATAAAATCCATTTCCCTCTAGAAGGAACACTCCCAAAACGGATTTATCCTTGACACACTTCTCAATGATGTTTATTGTACTTTGGGGAACTCTAGTGTTTCCTAAGATGAACTAAAACGCTGGACCTGAACCCTAAGTAACAAATAATAACCCAGACTCTTACTGTATTCTCTCTCAGGAGGTCAAAGTGCTCATAGTGAAATACAAGTCACAGATTTTCCCCTTTTCTCTGTCTGTACCTGCCATTGCACTTCCTCTTCCTGTTTTGTGTGCGATCAGTGCCGCAGCGGCACCATCACCTCTACATAGTTACAGGGGAACAATCCGGTCTGGCCACGAACAGCTCCCTCGAACCAGTTCTCATCTATCTGATTGGTCAGCGTGATGACGTCGCCCTCGGAGAAGCCAAGCTCTCCGTCGTTCTCCGGTTCAAAGTCGTACAGAGCCTTGCAGCAGGGCTGATCTGTTGCTATGGAGATTGAAGAATGAATGAGAATAGAGAGGATAAAAAGGTGAAGATGCACAGAGAGAGAGAGAGAGAGAGAGAGAGAGAGAGAGAGAGAGAGAGAGAGAGAGAGAGAGAGAGAGAGAGAGAGAGAGAGAGAGAGAGAGAGAAAAAATAACTATTAAGACAGAGATTATTTTAAGTCCACATGAGGAACATCAAATGAAAAAGGTTTTATTTAACGAATACTTTAAACATATGGCACAAAAAACAGGATTTGAAACTGATAAAAAAAATGTATGCTATTTTTATTTAATAAAGTATTAGCAAAACTGTGTTGCAAAACTAAATGTTCAAAAACACCGTAATTGTGTAATTTTTTAATTTGAGCAAAAAACATTAAGTAACTTCAACAACTGAATTAATACAATAAAGAAATCCTAGATTAATAAAAAAAGGTTAAATACTAATAAAAAGTAATATTTAAATTACCATATAATTGAACTCATAATTTATATTTTATAATTATAACTATATATTTTATAATGATATTTATATATAATTATATAACTATAAAATTATAATATAGCTTATTACCATATAAATAATACTACAAGAAAAAAAATCAGATTTTTAAAATAAATAATAAAATACATTTTAAAACATTTTTGATTTGTGTCATTTTGATATTTCTAGCAGTAAACATAGTAAGAAATTTTAACAAGTGAATTGCCATGATGAATTTCTGGAAGAAAAAGGTTAATGATAGATTGTATTAATAAAAGAAACCATATAGATGAAATAATAATAATAATAATAATAATAATAATAATAACAATAATTTCATAAAATTAAAAATAATTACAATAAATAAATATTTTATTAAATTAATTTGCAAAATGTTAAATAATATATTTTTATACAATTATTTATACTAAAATAAAAAAATACACTACAATGGGTAACAAGGTGGTAAGGTGTTGGTTTATAAAAAATATTTTCTGGATGATTTTTCTTTCGACAAGCTTGCCAGTGGAGTTGAACACTTGATCAATGTATTTAAAACTAGCTTCTTTCCATACTGTGTTCATTTTATGTTAGACAATAGTTTATCTAACATATCTGATAGTTCTCTTTCCAAAGAACCTGGGATTTGTGCCTTTATTAACGAAGGAAAAAGCCATTTGTACTCAACTTGTGAAAGCGCTAATGAATGAAATTGACCAAACACATTTATTATTTTATGCACATGCACTACAGCCTTCATGCAAAAGACATTAACCAAAGTACAATTTACCAAAGAAAATGGAAAGGTTCTGCCACCTCCAAACACGCAGTTCCCAAACCATCAATATTAGCTTTTAAGCAATCCAAACCCACCGCATGCTAGACAACACTCGGTGAACACCACAAAACAAACCATATTAATGTTGACGTCAAACATTAGCATTAATGCATAGGAATCATTGCAAATTGTGGCGCATGTGCTGCCTATGTAGTGCGTTCCGAATCAGTCACTTACAAAGTTCCATTTAGGTTAGGATGCTATCTTAGAAGATTCCCTATGTAGACAGCAGTCAGGCTTGTTTGTGTTTGTGCGAGATGTTCTTAAACTGTTCATGCTGGGTTTAATAAATAGCTCATTTTTGAGCTAACAAGCTAAACGAGCTCCCCGGTGGATAATTCAACACGTGGCAGATTGAGCAAGTGTTTGATTAATCTTATGAAGGGAAACTAAACGTGTCACACTCACAGAGCATCTCATACACATGAGTGATCTGTCTGTGCTTATCCTGGGTTTGTTAAATGTGTGAGTGTATTTAGGGTTTTCAGTATGATTTGAAGCTGGAAATAATCAGGCATAGAATAAAAAACCCTTCACTATGTCCAGTGTCTGTTTGTGTGTGACTCACAATTGCGTTTTTGGCGTGAAGATGTCCTGTTAAAGGGGGGGGCCGCTGACGTAAAAGGAAAAACAATAGTCAGTCTTTGCGTGGCTCCACACACAGTCTTTCACAGTGAACAGCAGCTGGAACAGGCATCATATACACACATCCATTCACACAAACATGCATGACAAGCTCATCTTCACACATACTACATGTACTGCTTCAGCAGGATGTTTAATGTGAATTTTATCTATGCACATTTAGCAAAATGTGCTGTACACAACAGAGCACACTGCGACAGAGACTATATCCCACGATGCAATGCACCAGTGTTTATATTCTTAACTGGAGGAAAAAAAAAAAAAGCAAACTAAAAATGTTACCTTGGCAATTAAATGAAATAAATACACTTAAGATGAAGTACTATGATTTAAAAAAACAAAACACACACACTAAACCTGAAATAAAAACAAATAAAGCTAAATAGAAATCTAAAAAAACCTAAAAGAAATGACAAAAGCATATAAAAAACAAAATAAAATGTTTAATGGTGCGTATTGCTTACTGAGTAATGTCTGGGCCTGAAACTAAATGTAAGATGGTAAGGAAGGCAAAAAGGCATCTATGTTTGTCGAAATCCTGACTTTAAGTAAAACCAGGATTCCTTCAATTGTATTCTTCCATGTTAAGGATAACCCACAATTCAGTGTATGAATCAGCGAATGGCTGAAAGAATCAAAATGTTGTCTGACTGAGCAAGTGAAAGTAGCCAATTACTTTTTCTGCATATGAATAAACTTTTACGAGAAATAAGGACTGTAGTCAGTAAATATTGTTTTGCTATGTCTAAAGCTCACTTCAATTTGTTCTAGATCATTAGACATGATTTTATTGTGCTTGGAAGGAAGTTCGAAACCTCAGACAGTCTGTTTCCATTATACACAAAATCAAAACTCTGTTTAGTAAGTACTGACTGTCTGGGCAGCAAGACTGGTGTAGGTTTTGGAAAGCCAATGTTTTAAAATACTAAGTATTGTACAGTACACACTCATGCAGTGTTCTATTCAGAACATGTGTTTGTTCATCAGTCGTGTTGTCTTGTCTCGTCTCCGTGAAAACTAGAGACTTTATGAGAATAAACTCTCAGTCTGTGGAAATCTGTGGAGCTTCTCATTCCATAAATCGGTGAATATGACTTATTAGACTGATTTCCATTAACCCTTGCTCTTGATAAAAAAGATTTTCAGAAGAAAAAGCTGTAATGTGTGAGCCAAAGCATCATTCAGAAGACCATTACATTGTGTGATTAACCTTTCCTTAAGGTAAGTCTGTCATTTGCACACATAATGGCTTTAGGTGTTTCATATCTACCATTACCATTCAGATTGTGACTCCCTGATGAAATCAAATTAAAATCAAATCTAGTCCATCTCAAAAATGTTGTTTAATTTACAGTAGAGTCTGCATGTGTTAAAACACATCGTCTCTGCTGTTGATTCATTTTTCACAGCTCTGCAGTGAATGGGTGCCGTCAGAATGAGAGTCCAAACAGCTGATAAAAACATCACAATAATCCACATCACTCCAGTCCATCAATTAATGTCTTGTGAAGCAGAAAGCTGCAAGTTTGTAAGAAACAAATCCATCATTGAGGCGTTTTAACATTATACTTTTGTTTCTGGCCAAAATAGGAGTCTATAATTCATAATAATGCTTCCTCTAGTTAAAAAAAAAAAAAAGTACATCTACTGTTGTCCTCTCGCATCAAAATCTACCAATATATTTGTTTTCAAGTGTTTTCGATTATAAACAGTGCTTAAAACAATGCATATTTCTTTTCCTGGTTCAGACAAGACGTTGGTTCAGATATTATTATGGGTTATGGACTTCAGCCGGAAGCAACAATTTTAAGGTCAAAACGTCTTAATGATGGATTTATTTCTTACAAACACGCAGCTTTTCACTTCACAAGATGTTAATTGATGGACTGGAGTGGTGTGGATTACTTGTGGATTATGATGATATTTTTATCAGCTGTTTAGACTCTCATTCTGACGGCACCCATTCACTGCAGAGGATCCACGGGTGAGCAAGTGATGTAATACTAAATTTCAATCCGTTATGATGAAGAAACAAACTCTTCTACATTTTGGATGGCCTGAGAGTGAGAAAACTTTCAGCACATTTTTATTTTTTGGTGAACTACTCCTTGAAGCCTTATGTAAATGAACAGGGTGAGCTCACCTGCGGATGAATACGAGGGTGGCGCAGCTGACGGATTCCACCCTCCGTTGGAGTCTTCCGGATCTGAGCAATCAAAAACTGGGTCTGGACGCAGGCATCCGTTTCTGGCGCGGCTGAGATTGGGCCTTGTTTACTCTGCAATGCACATACGCAAACATGAACACAAATGCATGCAAACACAAACAGGTAAACCATCTATCAGGAGAAAGAGGCTGAAAATATTTCACCAAAAATTTAATGTATTATATACAGAGCACTTGAAGTATAGTGCAGAGGCCATATGAACTTCTTTAATAATGTTGTTACAATGCTTTCGCATTCTGTTTGTAGCTTGAAAGCTTTAGTCCCCATTCATTGTTACTGCATAGAAAAAAAAAAAATGACCAAGAACATGAATCAAAATTTCTCCTGTTGTGTTCCAGAGAAGAATGTAAAACGGGTTTGGAATGACATATGATGGAGACAGATAAAGATACAATGGATGTTCATCTCTAACCTCTCTCTCATTCTCTGTGCCAGCTCATCCAGGACCTCCATAGACTGTCTGTGAAACTGCAGCTGAGATTCAACCAAAGCCGTGAGCTGACTCACCTGCTCCACCTACAAACATGCAAACAACACACAACCACACACATACAGAGCATGAGAAGATGTTATTGCCTCAGAGTAAAGAGCTATAATCTGTAAGCTTCTTTTACGCTTCACTGTGCCTGATTTTGCATCTCTAGTTCTGCTACATCACGAGGACTTCAGCATTCAGGAAATACATCTCAGTAAGTAAACTTGTAAATTGTTTTTAGTATAAACCGTATTATGAGCCTTAAAACTTAATTATGAAGTGACAAACAGGACACTCAGGGTTATTATAGTAAACTGAAACTAAAATTAAACTAGTTTCAAGTTTCATTATTTGAAATAAAATGAATGTTAACTGAAATAAAATAAACATTTAAAAAAATTCAGCTAGTTGACAAGTCAACATTTTAATTTACTAAAACTATAACTTAAATAATAATGAATAGAAACTAAATAGACATATTATGTTTTATTAAAAAAACTAATAAAAAATGACAAAAACGCACAAAAAAAAAATTACTAAAACTCTAAAATGATAATGGAAAAATAAAAAAAAAGATTTAAAATAATAAAGCGACAATAGTATCTCAGCGATATTAAAACAGCACTGCTTTCCACAGCATACACATCACAACACAATGTTAAAACTAACATTTGCATCAAATTAAAACTACAGCTTAACCTTTTGAGAAGACATACTGAAGAGTCTGAAGTACAGTTATATGCAAAAATTAAATATTAAAATATGCTCCTGAAAACAGCTGCAAGGAGCTTTATATCCAAATCATGAATCATAACATTGAGTTTTATAAAATGAAGACGCGACAATGAACATTCCGATGTTGACCCAAAAAAGTCATACGTCTGTTTAATATCATACATCATCCGCATTTTTTAAGATGCAATATGCAAAAAGCACTAAATATAAATATAGTACAGCCATACCATGTTACTTTGATATTTACTACTGAGTTGAATGACTACTACTGTACATTCTTGTACCATGGTATTTACATGGTTCATACATGCCAATCTGAGGAACTTTTTGATAGTGTACATTGATGACCTTGTTTAATTACAGGCCTGCGTTTAAGACCAATGTAGCAAATAATCAGAAACATCCCGAAGTTTTCACAGTTGATAAAACAGACTGATAAATGTGTTGGCTCAGCAGACTGTCTGGAAAATATCCAGCACTCATTGATGTGGATCACTGTAGCAACAGTACAATTATATGACTCTCCCTGGTCCTGGACTATAAAAACTTTCCAACAGGGGGTCATTTGATTTGAATTTTAGTGCTGTTCGCTCAGGCAAGCATCACTGTTACTATTACTCATTACTTTAAGCAGCCTGAAAGAATCTAACAATCTAATTTATTGTCATTTGTAATTGTAATTTTATTTTTGATCGTTTTGACATTTTAAATCACAGCTATGAATCTGTTTTCCAAAATGGAAAGACAAAGTTTTAAACTGTAGTTTGCATATGACTTTTTAAACACATCAACACCTCAACATTTTCATTGCAGTTTTGGCACACATTTCTTACAAAAGCAATTTGTGACAAAGTCTGATTACCATTAACAACAGCTAATAATAAACCACATCCTAAGTGTCAAGAATGACACCAAAGCTCAAGATCCTTATGTCAATACCTTTCATCATCTTAAAAAAGGAAGTGCTCAGAGACTCTAATAGGCTGAAGTAAGCTTACGTCAGTATCCAGAAGGTCCTGCATGCTGGTTTCAGCTGCTTCTTTGGACTCTTCAAACTTCTCTGCTGCTAGTCTAAGCTCCTCATCCGGAATCTTCCCCTGACGCTTCTTCTTGTAATCATAATCCAGTCGACGGCCCTCCAGTTTCTTCAGATGATGCTGAGGAAGAATCAGAGCATATTATTATTATTATTATTATTATTATTATTATTAACAGCCCATGATTAGAATATGAAACAAATGATCATACATTTAGCCCATGACTCATACATGTTTAAAGGGGACATCGGATGCAAATATCACTTTTACATGGTGTTTGCATATAAATGTGTCTTAGCAGTGACACAACCACCCTACAATGATAAAAATCCATTCACTCCTTTTTTTTTTTAATCCAAAAAAACCTAAACAGTCTCAATTATCAAGCCGTTTGATTTTCTGAACATGATGTCATACTGCTCAGGCTCCGCCCATGACCGCTGACAGACTGTCCTGAATTAGCATATTTTCACCCTCAGCCAGTTGTACACTGAGGATGCAGTGGATTAGTTTTGTTTCTGATAGTAACGCGCCACCGAATACACAAAAAACAGAAGAGAAGGACAGAGTGAGCAGTAGCTCATTATCATTTAAAGAGACATGCACGAAACAGCTCGCTGTGAACAAAGCTGTTTTTGACAAGGTAAAATGGGTGTTGTTTTATATGACCATTGAGGAATTTTAACCAAAGTATGTTGCAGACATTTCATGAAGAAAAATAATCATATCAACTTGTGGAAAATGGGCATCCGATGTCCCCTTTAATGAATAAACTCTGATTTGGATTTCCACCTGTATGTCTTTCAGGTCCTTGTCGATTATAGTTTGGAAAGGGTCGATGAAGTTCTGTTTGACGTCAATGTCTAGAGAGTCTTTCACTTCTGCCAGTCTCTTCATGGCCTCTCCCATCTCCACTAAAGCGCCACCTACAGATTGGGTGGAGAACATGCACAAAAATTTTATTTAAATAATAAAGATCCTAGAATAGCTGTATAAACAAAGAGAAATATAATACTCTTATATATTAAAGAGTAATCACAGATGTTTGACAGATCTCTAATAGTGAGATGCTGAGAATCTGAATAGATTGTTGTTTCCTGTTTGACTGTGTACTGGTACGTTACTGCAAGAATGATTTTTATGCATCGGGCAAACAATATAAATTAAATAATTTCCCATTACAGTTTTTTGTAATTGCTTTTAAGAAAGAACACTCCTCTCACCAAAGTTGGTGTCCTCTCCCATGTCTCGGCCGTATTTGAGCATGCACTCTCCCAGGAGGCCTTCTGCCTGCGGGTAACCTGGGTTCTTCACCTGCCCACGCATTTTAGACATGGTGTTCACCATGGTCAGCCTCGCTCTTGATGCTGCAGTACAAGACAGACAGACAGACAGATGAATAAAAAAAATATACACTGCAAAAAATTATATTCTTAAAATTTTTGTCTTGATTTCCAGTGCAAATCTCTAAACATACTTAAATCAAAATACATTTACTTAAGAAACAAAATGACTAAAATATTAAGGCTACATTTTTTTTAAGACAACTACAGGAATAGTTTATGAAATTTTTTTTTTTTTTTTACTTTACATCACCTGCTCACCAGTGGATCCTCTGCAGTGAATGGGTGCCGTCAGAAAACAATGGTTTAAAGTTAAAAGCATCTTATTGATCAATTTTTTTCTTAGAAACACAAAGTTTTTCACTTAAGATGTTAATTGATGGACTGGAGTTGTGTGGATTACATGTGGATTATTGTGATGTTTTTATCAGCTGTTTGGACTCTCATTCTGACAGCACCCATTCACTGCAGAGGATCCACTGGTGAACAAGTGATGTAATGCAATTATTAAAAACTGTATATTGTATATAACTTTGAATATAGCACATGGAGAATATCTTTTCACCTGGGTTAGGCTGCAGGTATTCAGTAGTTTTGCAGAGCACATCTGATATGGCTTTGCTGGTGATGTCAGCCTTCTGTGAAGCACAAATGTCAGAGATCAGGTGTGTGTCTTTACATCACACTGTCAACAGAGGCAGCTCATTAAACGTTCATTTACAGCTCTCACAGACAGACCTGAAACAATCAGCACTGGTCACACCTACTAAAACAACAGCCATTCAGGAAGCTGACTGATACCAAGTTAAAGGAATATTACGGACTCTTTACAACATAAACTCAACAGACTGTGGCCTACTGTGGTTTACCACAGAAAATAATGCAAATGTGTTTAAACCAGAAATGTGAAGCTTGTGTTAATGTTAAAGCTCTTACAGGAATTACGCAGTAAAAATGTCAGTTATGAGCTGTAAAGTTGTTCGAGTACTCATTTTGAGGTGGGGATACTTCTCTAGGTGGAGGAACTTCCAGTTATGCATAGCTGACGTACTTTGGGTGGAAGTGGTATTGACCACTTTTTTTTTTATTCCAATCTAATGTTAAGAAGCCAGTATTGTCAAAAAGATACTGCAATTAAACAAAAAAAAATTTGTGATTTTGGAGGATAAAATAGGTAATAATGGGCTTTTAACATTATTTAAAAGACACCATCACAAAACTTATAAAGCCTTTGTGTTTATCATTTATTACCAACAATTATCTGAACATGAATGAGCAATTCTGTGACTGCATTTCAGTTGCTGAGTGGAAGTAGATATAGTTCATATCCAATACAATTACTTGCTAGTTCATTTTTTTCCACAGTGAATTTGTGTTGGCCAGTCATTCACACCTTTGTGTTTGTGTAGAGGATGTTTCTGGTCAATTTTATGGTTGAATTTCTTTCAGTAAATAGAAAAAAGGAAGTTTAGATTGTATTTAGGAGAACTTGAACATTGACATTGCAAAATGAATGTTAAAAATGTGTTACCCTCTCAAGGTCTTTGAAGTCCTCTTCCAGTTTGGTTCCTTCTGCACCTCCCACCTTCTCACTCATCATCTGAAACACACACACACACACACGTCAGTACTTCTGTCAGTACAAGGACTTTCAATAGGCATAATGTTTTTTTGTTTTCAGAGCTAATGCTATTTTCTATCCCCCCAACCCTTACAGAAAACGTTTTGCAAAACTTTCTTTTAGTATTGATAGCCAATAAGAGCTATCATCCTTCAAGAAAGATGCATGTGCAACAAGACACAGTTTAGTGAGTTTGCATGATAAAGTACTAAAATACAAGAAACATTCACTGGTTTGCAAATGTAAAGTCAAAGAGACAGGCATCAGCTTTCATCAGCTCTCATGTTGAAGCCTCAGGCTTTTCATCTAATCACCTGCTGCACTTTCAGTTCACGTTAAAGAGCGAGCGGGGAAAAGCAACAGTGTTTGGGGCATGTAAAGAACTTCAAATATGTTTTAATTTGTTGACTTCTATGAGTGTTCACATAAGAATCGAGCTGTAAAATGTTTCTTCTGTCAGGACCAATATCGTCGAAGATGATTGACAATTAGCATTCAGTTTGGATTGGTGGCATGGTTCAGTTCTTGGCAAGAACTAGCCTAGCATGAATAAGAGCAGGGAGAGCAGAGAGATCCCCCTAGGATAAACCAAATAGAACCAACATAAATGTATTGCAGATATATTTAATGTTCAGTAATTTAATGTACATATTTTAGATTTTAGTCTGATTCAAAGGAGAATCAGAAGGTTGAATCCTGACTGAATGAGAGGAGGAGCTGGGGATGGAGGAGGGTCTTTAGCTATTGAGCAACACGAAAGCTGCTGATAATACTGAAGGACCTTACATATAAATGCTGAGAGGCATCTTATTCCTATAGGTAGACGTTGATCAGCTGAGAGTCAGCTTATGCGAGCTTGACTGACGTGACCTGCCAGAACTAACAAAATGCTTGATTGTCACTCTTAAAAAAAAAAAAAAAGAATGAAACCACATTCTCCTGTTCAGTGTTATTTTAGTACCATTGATATACTATAATAGTTTGTTAATATATTGAATTTGCTTTTATTTTTATATTTTCTGTTTTCACTTTAATTTTACTTAATTTTGTTGTATTATTATTTTATTAGTTTTTTAATGTCTCTATAGTATTTATGATTTTAAAGTAGTTTTAGTTTACTTACAGTTATTTTAGTACTTCAAAATTAAACTAAAATTTATTTTATTTTATTTTTTAATGGTTTTATGTTTAATAACCCTGATAACGTTGTGCTTTGGTGCTCATGTGAGCGTTGCAGATTTGTGTCTTAAGTCCATTCCCCTTCTCTACCTATTATTTCATACACCCTCCACTATACTGTACATCCATCTAATTAAAGGAGGGAAAAACACAAATGAAAAGGAAATATTAATAATAGGAAAATAAATAGATAAATAAACTTGTAAAAGAATCTTCATGAAGTTAAGATCTTAGAAACTGCTTTACACAGAAAATTTTCTTATGTGGTTGCCAAGCATTGCCATGCAGCTGGTAAGATGATTTTAACTCATTTCTTAGTGGTTGCTTCTTAGACCACATCAAATAGTTTTATTGATCAATCCAATCACTTAGAGACCTAAAAGCACACTTCTCCTCAGCCCTAGCAAACACTACTAACAACACTTGTGTGTAGAAGAGAAAAAAAGAATTAAGAGTAGCAAAGGAAAGAAATTCAGCCAGGAATGGACTCTAGGGGCCCCTGTGGAGTTCCCCATCGGAGCTCTTCCTGTTGTTCGTCAATGATACTTCCTGTATGGGCGGGCAAATGCTTTCACACAGTTTCACACAAAAGCACTCCTCCTTTATGAGCTGAACTCTCTTCAAACACAAACACAGACAGCATGTATGGGGTATTGTATTCCAGTAAACAGGAAGCCATTTGTGTATCAAGATCATCCCAAAGGAAGATATTCAAACAAGCACAGCCTGGGTGGCAGGATCCATCAAGCTTATAATTACCATAAAATATCTTAGTCATCATCATTATTGTGGATTATTGTTACTGTTTAGTACTTTTGATTTTGTTAACTTTTAAAGTATCATAATGCTTTTATGTTTTGCATTTCATATTTTTTTTTAACAGAATACTGGTCATGTTTAAGCTGCAAAACAACAAATTTGTGTTTGTGAGAGTTAATTTCAGCAGATAGCTTTGGAAGCAAGTTTACAAGTGAGACCAAAAGTTGAAATTTAGTGTGAAAGATTCACAGTATAACATTCAAACTTCTTATTGCCACAGCTCTCTGACTTTCACTTGTACTGACCACATATTGAACATAATCAGTCTGTTTGTAAAACACACACCCAGCCTTCAGAGAGGAACAAGTGTGCATGCGTGTTTGACTGACAGCCCTTCATACAGTGACTCTATTGTATGGCTCCGAGTCGCTAGTGGCCTAATATGATTCAGATGAAGGTGTGGACACAGATACTGATCACACAGATCACATTTCTACAATGTGAGAAATGAAATACAGTTACAGAAAACAGTCCATCCAATTTTATGACTCATCTTAAAATGCTTGTTTTCATTTAAAATAATCAAAACTGAGGGGTTTTTGTCATACACATTATCAATATACACATTATCATTGTCAATTTTTGACCAATCCTGATTAATTACATTGATATGATCACACACACACATATACATATACATACATATATACATACATATATATATATATATATACACACACATACATACATACATACATACATACATATACATACATATATATATATATATATATATAGGGTTACAAACATACTACATTTTTCTGTGTTCTGCAGAATTTGTGTTTTATATTTTGACATATGATTTTACAGATTTTGAGATTTCAGAGCTTTATTGTGGACTTTGTTTTGTTTTAATTTTAAAACAACAGTATAATTTATAAGCAATCATATCTAAACCTGTATGCTTAAATGCTTGAAGTTGTTTTGTAGACAAATATAAATTGTGTCTATGTAGGATTTTCTTTACAAAACTACATTTAATTTTAAACTATTTTTAATTTAAATGAAAAAATATTTAAATAGAAATATTTAAATGAATTTTATCTGCACAGCAGTATAAACTAAAAAAAAATAAGCCCTTATATTTAATTAAATATATTTATGACAATAATTGAGCCACAAACATTTTCAGCATGGTGCACGATTCGATACAAAAGGGAAGTCATATACTTTTCAATCTGCATAATGATCTCTGCCCTACAGCAAATCTGACAACTTTGTTTCTAACGTACAGGAACAAAGGCATCACTATTACACAATAGGAAATACACAATATAAGAGCCTGCATGGAAACCCAGTTCAGTTCAAAGATACTAAGTTAACAATACAAGAGATATTGGTTGCAGTAACTACTTTATAAAAAAAAAAAAAAAAAAAACCTGCTTGTCAACCCAGTGTAATTGCCACCTAAAGCCAAAAAAGAGCAGGTGATGAAGAAAGTAAGGAGGAAGGGAAGGAAATAGCCTGAAAGAAAACTGTCTATTTGTTGGGCATGTATGCTGTGAATTTAGTCTGACGACTAAACAAACAGTGAATTCCTCACACACCTGTAAATCTTTTTGAGTATAAACACAGATACGGTTGGACTTTTTCAAGGCTCGCAGGTGAAATCAATACAGGGATCTCTATAGCACAGATAATGTGATAATTAGTTTGAAAGCAGGACAAATAGCAATGCTGGTATCTGCAACAGGAGCGGCAAACACAAAGGACGGCATATTCGCATTCAGTCTGCACTATTTGTAAACGTCTACTGATGACCTCTTTGGCTGCTGAATTTTATCTTGCTGTTATATATTTAAAGTAATAGTTCACCCAAAAATGAAAATGTTCTCACCCTCAGGCAATCTAAATTGTAGATGAGTTTGTTTCTTCATCAGAACAGATTTGGATCCTCTGCAGTGAATGGGTGCCATCAGAATGAGAGTCCAAACAGCTGATAAAAACATCACAATAATCCACAAGTAATCCATACCACTCCAGTCCATCCATTAATATCTTATGAAATGAAAAGCTGCGTGTTTCTACAAATCCATCATTTAGAGGTTTTTGACTTTAAACTGTTGCTTCTGGCCAAAACATGAGACCAAAATCCATAATAATGCTCCCTCCAATGAAAAGGACCCTCTTTTGTTGTCCTCTGAAATAACTGACCAATGACATATTTGTTTAGAACTGTTTTGGATGGTTTTCAATTTTAAACGTTGCTTGATCTTGATATTTCTTAATGATGATTTTTTTCTCTTACATATACACTTCACAAGACATTAATTGATGGACTGGAGTGGTGTGGATTACTTGTGGGTTATTGTGATGTTTTTATCAGCTGTTTGGACTCTCATTCTGACGGCACCCATTCACTGCAGAGGATCCATTAGCGAGGAAGTGATATAATGCTAAATTTCTCCAAATCTGTTCTGATTAAGAAACAAACTCATCTACATTGGCCTGAGGGTGAATAAACTTTCATCAAATTTAAATTTTTGGGTGAACTATCTAAATACTTTATAACTGCGAGAATACTTTTAGCAGAATCATTATGTTTTTGTCTCTCAAGAATTCAGCTTACCACAAATAACTCGGTTTTCAGGCCTGTTTTATACTTTAAGTAAATAGACAATATAATCCTATTCAACTTCAAATGATGATATGTCTGATATGTCCCGTCTGACATTAAGATGCCTGGCCTGATTCTTCTGCAACATGTAGGTGCATGTCAGACTTGTTTTGCTTGAGCAGGTAAAGGAATGTTAGACTGGCTGATGCCAAAACTTCAATTGAATGTCTGAAATTGCATGTGCAAAAGTCAATCTGTGCTGTGTTTGATAAACAGGCCTCTTTCTGATTCAATGCATGACTATGTTGGAGAAGACTATGTTGGATTAAAAGATAATCCAGCTAAAAAAAAAAAAAAAACATACCATCTAAGAATCTCATTCAAAATCACTTTCTTTATCTGCCTGGCATGAGCTTAAACCACTACACATGACTCACGAGTATCTGAAAAACGGGTTGTTTATCAGCCACACAATGAAATACAGCTACATTATTCACACTGAATAGAAAATAAGTCAACTTTCTACAACGCATTACATATATTGCTAATGTTCAATAAAATAAAATGGTAAAAATAATATATTACAATTGTAAAATTAAGTATTAATATTAAGTATTATTAAGTAAATCATTGTATTACAGTATTCTGCAACAAAAACAAAAAGATGTAATGTAAAATGTGCATGATGGAAATGAAAATGAGATTTTTGCATTACAGTAAAGAGAATTTGAGAGGGAAATGTGCACAATCATCATGAGTACAATATCACATTGCAAAACATTGCCCTAAAAATAGGCTTAATTTTGATTATGCAAAATACAAATTCTTATATTTTACCTCTTGACTGTGACTTGGACATGTTTTTGTGCAGTATAGAGGATGAATATGTTTTCTCCGCAAATTACAAATAGACACTATGCATCATATGCTGAATAAAATGAGTATTCTGCCAACAAAATGCATGTGCTTCCTGCTCAAAATCCACAGTATGTAAGTTTAAATTTAACTGGAACTGTTGACCACATTTTGGTCAATGTGGTGCAAGCAATGTGTTGCAAAGTCATGATTCTGCATTAAATCAACCTGTTAACTCTTTGATAGTGTCATATGTGTACTTGACTATAAAATCTTTTCAGGAAATATTTATAGCTCTAACTTTATAGACTTAACTTCATTTGGAAATATATGAGCTTGGTTTACTTATAAAGTGCTTGTATTGATGCTCTAATGCACTTCTCTAGCTGGCAAAACAAACTACTGGCGTGACACATCTGTGTTTTTTTGCTGCAAAACAAAGCTTTCACTCTTAAATATTAGATATAAATTTTACATATAAAAATATTAAATATAAACAAAATTTACAGAGATTGTGTCTCAAAATCTAATGAAATGCCTTCTTAAACGCGTTCAAAACGCACGTGTGATGCCGAATATGCTGTCTAGGTAGGGCGCTCACTACATTTTGAAACACAGCCATGTTTTAACTTTATCAGAGCAGAGGAGACCCTGGATGAAATAAAGCAAGTTGAACTGACAAAATAAATGTGTCTTTGTAACTCTCGGTATATTATTTGCTTATTGTTGTATCTAGTCTGTAAGTTTACGCTTGTGTAACGTAACGTTACTAGCTGACGTGGAAACACTCACCTGACTCGCTTTGTAAAACTGTTTCTTTAGTCCGGCAACAGACATCTTTGCGTCGGATCCGTTCGCTTTATGAAGTTTAGATGTAATTTAATTCACTCAATATTTAAAAATAAAACTATAGGCTTCTACAGAGCCGTGAGAAAACCTCTCGCAGTCTCTTCTTCCTGATCGGCCAGAGTTTGAACCTGCAGTGTGCACGTCACACACCATCTACACTGCGACGCGACGCAACTAGAACGCTCCCAAACACGCGTCGCGTAAAATAGGAGAGTTCTGATTGGTCGACTGCTTACCGACGTCAGGATTCCATCGCTCGCATTGTAGTATGTTTCAAAAGCTTCCAGTGCTAAACATGTGACGTTCTTTTGTAATGTATTTATATTACGTATTTTATATTGTTGTACATGTATTTTGTTATGTATCTCTGACAATAGGAATAATAATTATGAGGCGTAACTATCTGATCTGATCTGATGCTTGCAGAGATACAAACTCTCCAGCTTCCGGGTTAAGCTTTATCTACCTGATTTAAGGCAAAGAACTTATATTGACTTGGCTTCTATACTCTTTGGTTTAAGTTAAGTTTGTTACTACGTTTTGACTAAAAACAGCAGTCAGACAGCATTAATTCACTAAAATCTATAAATATCGTTAAAACATATTAAAAAGACCCTGTAACAAAAGCACATATCCCTACCCACATTATATATTATTTTTGATAAGCCATTTAAGTAATATTTTATATATAAAAGAACTGATATTTTTACTTATACACACAATTAACTGCAATAGTTATGAGATTCAGTTGAACAGAACATTAAATTAAATCACAGGTGACAACATTTATTTTTCAAGAATAAAATCCATCTTTAGTTTTTATTTATTTTATTTCATTTTGTCATATTCTGTGTCTTATAATTCAGGCTGAAAGAACCTGCAATAGTACATTAGCAGAAAGAGGAAAGGTCTTTGACACTTTGTGATTAACATTCACAAAAAATATATATATTTAAATATAGCTACAGGACACAGTGATCAAGAATACGGGTCTCCTATTCGGTGCAAAGTGTGTATGTGTGTGTAATATGTGTGTGTGTGTGTGTAGTCGGCAGAGGATACTGGTGAGACAGAGACCAGCCATCTCCCTGAGAATAAGTCTTTTTTTGTGTGAAACACACAGAGCAGAAACATTTCTTCTAGAAAAACAAAATAAACATGAAACCACATAAATTGCTTTACAGGGTGACTGAATGAGACAAACACAATTTCGTCTTAACAGGAAGGCATGCATCAAAGGCCTAGAGGTGGGGATTGTCAAAACAACACATTTAAAAATACATTACACCGACAGAATTCCCATACTTCTCATTCTTAAACAAGGGCAGGCTACACTCCTTGACGTGAGATGTTGTAATATTGGGCACACAAAAAGACGACTTCCTCTTGTTCATTAAAAATCGAAATACAACACCACATTTTATCTCTCATACAGAATACAAGCTCATTCATTCATCTGAATCGCTTTAACCAGTTGTGTAGTATATATAGTAGTACAATAAACAAGCGGAGAACTCTGTCGAATTGGTGTTTTGGTGCACGAGTACGGAAACATAGGATGGAAGGATTCCACAGAAATGGACAAAAGGATATGCAATCAACAATTTACAAAATAATACAACAGAAACCACACTGGCCACAAGATGCATGTGGCAAATCTGTACCCGAAACCTGCTGGACTGAGCTTTGATTGAATCCATTTTTCTCATTCTTTTCTTCCGGTTTGTGAAAACAATGCTTTAGCATATGAAGCCCACCAGGCAGGTGATCCTATAGGAGGATGTGTCTCATAACATTAGGCTGGGGTCATCAGGGTTGTCCCAGCTCTGTGTGTGTCCCAGAGAACAATGTCGAAAAGCCATCCAGCTTGCTTTGGAATAACTGTCTGTCTCCTGTAAGTGTTCCCTCCGGATCACTTATAGAGGGCAGTTCCGGAACAAAATCCATTCCAGTTCATTTTTTAGGTCCGGTATTCCCATGCACATGCTGGAGGAACTCAAAAGCCGGCTGATGAAAGTCCTGGCTCATTCGTTTCGCTCTCAATTCCTGCTCCACCTTTCTTTCTCTTTCTTGACTAAATATACTGATTTATTTACATTCCTATTCAAAATAATCTTTTAGAAATGTCCATATAAATTAAATGAACATTTAACTTTTTTTTTTTTTTTTTTTTTTTTAAATTGTAAAATGTCATTTACAAGGGAAGGGGACGTGGGACTGAGGTTTTTCATTGCATTAAAATGATAACAAAAAAATAAGGTGCAGCACCAAACACTGAAAATGTGCCTGAGCAAACAAGAGCATGTTTGGGTGGAACAACTGCGTCAAATGTTTTATTTGCAATAGAGTGCAACAGTCTGGTTCCGGAAGTAAAATCTGATTTCTTTTTTTTAACAATAACATCTGTTTAAAGAGCTGAGGTTGTTAACTGATGGTTTGTACTTTGGTGAAGCCATCTTTTTCACATTATTTTTAAAATAATCTGTGGAATTTGTAATGAAAAACTACACTACCCATGATGCTGTGCAGACAATCCCACCAATCAGAGAGTCGTGCCCTGCAAATCTAGGCAAAAGATCTTTGAAGGGCCACAAATGACACGAGTCAATCAAAATACTTAAAATATATGCACATATTTAAACTTAAAATATATTGTTTCTATTGATTCAGTCCAAAAGTGAATAGTTTTATTTGTAAATGAGTAGGAAATGAATCGTTTTATATTTCACCATGATTTTTTTTTACCTTTTTTAAAATCCCTCCGGGGAAAAAAATGAATAGAAAAAACACTTCCGAAACCAACACTGCTGAAAAAGTGGACGGGCACTAATGCACTCTATTCTTTACAGTCATGCCAAAGTTTGCAAACCCCTTATATGTAAGACTGTATTCTGTTTAATATCTCTTTTGCATATAATAATGTGTTCTGTTAAGCACTGTTGCACTCATTGTTTACTAGAGTCTAATACTGTACTAAATGTGTCAAATTCTGCTGAGTATGAGGTATGAGATCATGTAAATAACTGTTAAAGTAAGGATTTCGTGGTTGCCGCTGCGTTATTGTAACAACAGCCGTTCACAAACGTTTGGCCATGACTGCACGCTTGTAGTGAAAAACTGACTTCTATTGCACATTATAAAAGAGTTTAGCACACTTATGATTTCTGGTTTGTTTAAATAGCTTTAAAGGAATATTCAAGGTTAAATACAAGTTAAGCTCAGATGCTATCAGACATAGCTAAGCATTGTAAGGGCTAATTGTTTTATAACTATACAGCTGCCCCCCATAGACTTCCACTATAAGTGCATTTCTGTCAATACTTGTTTGTGTTTGTTTTCACAAACTGAGATGATTCAAAATTATTATTTTGAAAATGATTGTTTTTATTAAATTAAACAATTTTTTATTATTTTAAACTTAGAAATGAGCCTGAGTTGTATTTAATGTGGAACAATCCTTTAACGTAGCACTGGTAACATTGGTCCCTTCATTTTCAACAAACAATCTGGGCACATCAGTTTTTTTTGTTGTTTTTTTTTTTTTTTTTGAGTGGATTGTCATAAAGTCTCATAAAGCATAATGCAAGACCAAAAGTGCATTGTGTACATTCGGTCTCAAATCAAAATAAGTGCTTTTGGGATACATTCATAATTCGTCTGAGGGTGAAAAAACGAGGGGAGAGGGAGGAAAAAAGCGATAGTAGTGCTTAAAAAGTGACTCAGCGGTGGAGGACGGGTGATGTCACCTAGTATGTTGTATTCGCTTCATTAAAAAGGGTTGTGCTCTCCTGAATGTTCATGTGGAAGAGTTTGATCCTGTAAAATTCTTAAAATTATAAAACCTCTTATAAAACTCCTTTAAATGTCTCTGTGTACATTTGCAGATGAAATAGTGGCATGCTTAGACATCTACAAGTTGGGACAAAGGGCCTTTGCAAGCATACATCTGTACATAAAAGATCATTTTGGAGTGTTTCCATAAAATAAAAACAGATTTGAGAGCACAACTCCAGGAATAATCCCTATACGAGTATGTTTTGTGTGTTGTCGAATCTGAAATAGTTTGTTGGCCCCTGTGTGTGTGTGTATGCTAACAGTGCTGCAATAGACTGAGGATTCTCCCTGGAGGTGTTTAAAATGTGTTCGTTTGAAATGCTGTTTTTACACATAATGGCCTCTCTTGCTTTAACACTCGCTCGTGATTTCCCCTTCACACTCTGTCATTCTCTCCCTCTTTCTCCTGCTCTCTAACTGTTGGTGGAGTCAGGGAAGTTGATCTCGCTGCCGAACACTTCCCTGTACAGAGGCGGGAAGCTGTAGGCTGTTTCCGGGTGAACCAGGCGGAAGAACTCCAGCTTGTCAATATGCAGGTTACAGATGGACTTCATCTGCGGTAGTTTGGACACCATCTGAAAACACAATAGATAGATATTTCAGAACAATGAACTAAAACTACTGGATAATTTAAGCATGACCTTTGGATTAGTGCCCAAATGTGTTTTTTGCTTATAGTTATACTACTGTTCAAAAGTTTGGGGTCAGTACAATTTTTAAATATGTTTTTGAAACAAGTCTTTATTTATTAAATAAAAATACAGCAAAACTGTGATATTGTGAAATATTATAATAATTTAAAACTTAAATTATTTTTAGATTTTTAATTAAAAAAGTAATTAATTTTCTGTTTTCTATTTGAATGCATTTTAAAATGTAATTAATTCCTGTGAGCAAATAATAATTTTCAGCATCATTACTCCAGTCTTCACTGTCACATGATCCTTCTGAAATCATTCTGATATGCTGATTTGATGCTAAATAAACATTTTTTCTTATTAGCAGTGTTTAAAACAGTTGTGCTGCTTAATATTTTTGTGGAAACAGTAACACTGTTCTTCTTTAATGAATAGAAATAAAAAACAGCATTTATTTGAATTAGAACTTTTTTGTAACATAATAAATGTCTTTACTGTCACTTTGGATCAATTTAATGTTTCCTTGCTGAATAAAAGTATTAATTTCTTTAAAAAAATCTTATTGACCTAAGACGTTTGAGCAGCAGTGTGCATTTTGCAAATTGTGACAATTTGTATTGAATAAACAATGCATATATACTCAATTATATGCAACTGTGTTAAATCCATTTGACTCTTATATGATTTTATTGGCTGAAATAACTAAAATGAAACATTTATTTTCTGTGTGTTTTCCGGGTCATTTTGTGCAGAACCAGTGATTTTAAAAGATTCAGTCAAACAGATTCACAAATTGGTTTAAATTAATCTAATAACTCACTAAATTACAATTGATTTTAGGATTTGAAATTAATTGAGTGAGAATGTGAAAATGAGTTTTGTTACTCTCCTTGGCTGTTTCATAATATTAGTGTTTTAATTATTTTTCTTAAATATTCTTGAAGTTCTGCTGTTTTTCTGTGAAGAGCCATGTGTGTCTGGTTCCTCACCTTATCCAGTTTCTCAGTAGTGGCTCTGTTCATGTGCAGGCTGTGCTGAAGAGCCACGTAAACCTTCTCCTGGAGCTTCTGCACCTGCTGAGACTCTGTCAACCACGGCCGATCTGAGCAAAACAGAGCAGAGGTTTCAAACTGTGAGAATGTGTTTCATTTTATTCTTGTGTGCAAGTCTGACCATGGCACGTATTTATTTTTCCAAGAGCACATAAACCCAGATTTATAAACCTTTGCTTCAGGAAATTGGTAGCAGACATGCATGCAAGAATCTCACCTGGAGCCAGCAGGACCGCGGCGCTGAATAAAGCCATTTCCTCATCACTCAGCTGAAGTCGACTCAGACTTTTAGCCAATTCAAAGACGGCGTTCACCAGGTCATCACACCCTACATACACATAAACATACAGTATACATGCTGGTTACCATGCTGAAGATGAAGAAATAAATTACATTTCCGTTGAAGGCCATAATTTTCCCAGAACCAGTCTGTTTTGATTTAGCATGAAATGATTTAATGGATCTATTGGGTTCCAATAATTTCTAAAGGAAATTATAAGATGTTTTGGGTACAAATCTTTAGGTTATTTGTGAGGATAACAGAGATTTTAGCAATAAAGCACAACAAGCTTTGCTTTATCATGAATATCACAGTTGGCCTCTATGTTTGTATTGTGCATTTTATAATAAAAGGAACGCTGCATTTTAAGTTTAACATAATTTCTTCCTTAATATTCCGTCCGAATATCATGGATTATCAAAAAAGAAAAAGGGCAGAGACTTGATTCCATGTATTGGCCATTGATTGGATATTGAAAAGTGTGGCGCACTCAAAAGAGAAGGCAGATGAATGAAAGTTTAGAGCAGTTGGGTTTACGTGGACTAAATGACTGGAGAAGTCCTGCTAACATCACCGAAAGTTGTCTGTCATTTTTAGAAGATGGAGGTATGATATTTTGATATTAAATTAAACATGCATGGATTATTTGTTCAAAATCTATAACATGAATTCAGAAAATAGATAGAATGAATTTCATTTCATACTCAATTTGGAAAAAAAAAAATAGTATTGGTACAATCTACAAATCATTCCACCAACTTATTCCAAGAATAAAGGTTTTTATTTGATATATAATGCGCCAAGAGTGCTTTCTGCAATGCTTCCATTTAACTTCGATGAGCTATTACTCACCCGAGCATCGCTTGTATTCACTAACTGGGTTAAAAAGCCATTAGCTCTTGTGGCTAATTGATTCATGACGCCTCTGCTCTTGCTCTTAAGAGGCTGCTGGTGTTTTGCATTATAAGGTAAAAGAGGATGTGTTTAAAGTGGAATACTAGAGTACTGAATACTGCCTACTATTTTTTTTCCAGATAGTTATGGAACTGTATACATTTCAAATAGCAGTATGCTGCTACATTATCATCACATGACCTCATTACATTTGACACGTAATCACTACTTAATCTTACCTGCATGTTTAGTTTTGCAAGAGTATCCAGTTATTCTACCAAAAATGTTATTTTGCATTTGCAATACAATTTTGTGTAAAACCGTCTTAATAGTATAAATAATAAGTAATAAGTTAGCATGCTATTCTGAATTAACCAATTATATCTAGTTTGCATCCGGAAAGTAAAATTGTGTGCATTAAATTATGGGATGTCTGAACCCAATATGAATGTGTTGTATATTGCACATTTTAGCAAATATAGCAGGTCAACCACAGGTATTACAAACTGGATTACACTTTAAAGCCTTTATATATAATGCTTTATAAAAGTAGCTGCAATAATGCATTGTATGATTTCATGAGCAAATATAATCACAGTTATAATACATTCTAATACTTGCATACTTAAATGCATCCTATTCTATACATATCCAGACACTCACCGAGAGCTTTGAAAAGCTGAGGACTGGCGAACTTGCCGTCAAAAAACATAGTGTTGTTTGAAGAGTTGTAAGCACGGCACATTCGGATCAGAAGGATTTCCAGACATCCTGGAACAGTAATAGTGAGAGAGAGAGAGAGCGGCAAAAAAATGTGATGGGGGGGGGAGATGGAGGACAGAGACAAAAAGAAAGACAGAGAAAAACAAAAACATAAAATAAGGAGTGCAGGGTGGGGGAAGGAAAAGCGGGAATATGCTCCACCGTGCAAAAATACAGAAAGAAAAAAAAAATTATAATTTTTCTCCAAATATAGGAACATCAAACACCATCAAAACAAAAAGTCATTGTGTTTGTGATCATTTTAAATGACATTCAGAAAAAGGAGTTTTGTTTAGTGAAGGTTTTTTTTAATACGGTAAGCACAAAGACGAAGTAGAAGTAGACAGAATGTTGGAGAAACAAACACAAGAGGAGACAAACGTTAGTGCAAGTTTCAAGTTTAAGATCAAACAGAAAAACATGGACAGAAGTGAATCTGGTGGGGCGGATTCACAAAAAAGTTGCGCCACTTTCACACGTAATTATTCTGACGCAAAACCTGCGTTTTATTTATGTAACCACCCACAATCCAGTTTAACCAGCCACTAACTGTGCTGAAATATCATAGATTGATGGTAAAATAATGGAGAAGTGCATTCTATCCAGGCATATATCCAAACACAAAGTGCAGTTGAGCACACAGGTATTTTAAAAAGAATTTCAGGTGTTTGGTATGGAAACTTATTTCCACAATGGAACAAAAAAAAAAAATAAATAAAAAAAATAAATAAAAAATTCTGACATTTTTACCCTCAAAATTCTGAGAAAAAAGTCAGAATCGCTAGATGTTAACACAATTCTGAGACGAAAGTCTTAATTTGAGTTTACAACATGTATAACAACTATATACATGTTATATACTGCAAGAAAATTGTGAGAAAAAAAAAGTTTCAATTACCTTTATTTTTCTATTCCTTAAAAGAAACAAGGTTGTTTTGAATTTTTACCCACACATGAGTATATATCTCACAATTCTGAATAAAGCAGTCAGAACTGTGAGATATAATCTCAAAATTTTAAGAAAAAATAAATTAGAATTGTGAGTAATTACCTTTTATAATTCCTTAGCAAAAATAAGCTTATTTGCACTTTTCCTCATAATTCTGAGTTTATATCTCGCGATTATGAGTCTATGGCTCACAATTGTGAAAGAGTCAAAATTGAGAGAAAAAAGTCAGAACTGTGAGTTAAAAAGTCGCAATTACCTTTTTTACTCCTTAGAGGCAACAAACTTGTTCATATTTTTTTTCCCGCAATTGAGAGTTTACATCTCACAATTCTGAAAAACAGTCAGAATGACTGAAAACTGCCCTGTGAAAATTGAACTCAACACTAATTTTGTTTGCATTTGCCATTATCTGAACTGCATGTCAATATCTGCTTTCAGAGCATTCTAGATGTAGAATGAAAGGCAACGCTAAAGAAACCAAGTGTGTTCTGAAATGGTGCTAGAACATTACTAAATGAGTTTAAACTAATAAAGAGATTGAACGGCTGCCCAGGGTCACATTAGAAATGCCACATCACGGCAGTGAGTGGATAAGGTGATGCGAGTGAGAAATCTGTTGTATAATATGGGATTAGTCATCTGTAATCCATGTGTGACAAAGGCAGCACTGACCTGCTTTGAGCAGGATGATCTGGTCATTCTGGCAGAGGTCCATGAATCCAGAGATGCGCTTGGCGAACTCCACAACGTACTGGATGGCGTTTGTAATGTGCGAGGCGCACTGCTGCCACATCCATTCTGCAGACTGGATGCAGAGAGATTGTTAATACAGCCATTAACAAAGAGACGCAAATCAGCAAGCACAGTCACATGACTGACCATCCATTTATGTATTTGTCTAATATGATGATGAGGTACATCATGTAATATGATAATGGTGTACCTTGAGCTGAAAGCTGCGGGTTTCTTCAGGTGTGTAGACGTTCCAGGTAAGTTTCTTCAGCTCTTCTGCGCTGTACTGACACGTCTCCAGGTGAGACTTCACAACATTTTGAGTGATTCGCTCTGAACAGAAATTCAACACATTTTCCCTTAGAATCCATCTATTTATACGTGAATACATCTATAGATAAACTGACTAATTATATGGACAAATTATAATTAAACACCCATAGATAGATAAAAATATATATAGACAGATTACATAATCTATAAAATAGTTTATTTTGAATATTTATATAAATAAATAAATAAATAGACATACACAGAGTGTAGTGATATCTATATTTATATATATTATATATATATATATATATATATATATATATATTATAAAGAAATAATACATGTATACATATATTTATAGAATTTTAGTTATATAAGTATCTATATATAACAAAATAATTGTATTATAAAATTACATAACAATTAAACATATAATAAAACATAACACATTATACATATACACACACAAAATATATGTTTGTGTGTGTGTATGTGGAAATATGTTTTTATGATTTTTTTTTTTTTACAAAATCTCTTTTCTATAATTGTAATTAATTTTACTGTAATATATATATATATATATATATATATATATATATATATATATATATATATAACCTGCACAAGAGGATATTCATTGTATTATTGTAATGAGCATTTTTTAGGAAATTTGTTACTAAAATAATGTCAAAGTCTAATTTATCTTAATTTTGTTATATTAGCATAATGATTGAAACAAAAATAATGGACAAGATCATAAAATGTAAATCTCTAATGACAGCTCACCTATGTCATGCAGAGAGCAGTTATCTGGTAGAGATCCTAGGAGAGAGTGCGTAAGAAGACTGTTTTCAGGCAGGATATACTCATGCTTCACTCTCACTACTTCTGCCAAATCTACAGCGCTGGGCCCTGGAGAGCTCTGATTGGACGAACTTCCGCTTCCGGCACTCCCAGACCCTCCGCCGCCCCCGAGCATCTCCAGAGCACAGTACTCGCCCGCCTCCTCTGGGGTGAGCGGCAGGTCGAACAGCAAACCGTCGGGCAGCGTGGCGATGTCGTCCAGGTCGCTGAGGGTGGAGCTGGAACCTCCGCTGCTGTACGACTGGCTGTGTGCGCTGTCTTCACCCATCTCTTCACGGTCACGCGGGGCCAGACCACCACCCAAACCCGCCAGGCACTCCTGAGACAGCTGCTGGTGCCGCTGCACCTCTGCGTACAGGCTGTCCCGCTGTTTCTTTGACATTCTGCCAAACTTCACCGCTACAGGAAAAAAAAAAAAAAAGTATTATATATTCACTTAGTATTACATATCATTTAAATATCATTTGTAGTATTTATTTACAGACGTTTGAGGTCAGATGTGTTTAAAGAAATTAAATGTTTTATTCAGCAAGAATGCAAATCAAAAGTGATCAAAGTTGATCAAAAGTGGCAGCAGAGGCATTCATAATTTTCATTTATAAGAAAA
This sequence comes from Spinibarbus caldwelli, assembly GCA_039654775.1. Taxonomy (NCBI): domain Eukaryota; kingdom Metazoa; phylum Chordata; class Actinopteri; order Cypriniformes; family Cyprinidae; genus Spinibarbus; species Spinibarbus caldwelli. Next base: position 31,880,918 of record CM077235.1, on the reverse strand, counting down.
AGATTTCTATTTTAAATAAATGCTGTTCTTTTTTTCTATTCATTAAAGAATCATGAAAAATTAATCCATAAAAACATTAAGCAGCACAACTGTTTTCAAAATTGATAATAATAATAAATGTTTCTTGATCAGCAAATCAGCATATTGGAATGACTGCATATTAATAACGACTGCTGAAAATTCAGTTTTGTCATCACAGGAAAAAATTACATTTTAAAATACAAAACAGTTATTTTATTGTATTCATTTATTGTATTAATTGTATCAATGTTTTGCAATATTATAAATTGTATTTTTGATTAAATAATAGTATGAATAGTAAATAGTAGTGTAAATAGTAAACAGTAGTAATATTTATTACTGTATTAATGACTGTTTAATTATATGTACGACTATTTTTTTATTTGCAAATATTAATGTTATACATTAAAAATTATATTTTATTATGAAAAAAAATCATTGTATGTTTATAAAATCATTGCTAAATAATCCAAACAGCCCTAACTGCTTCTCCTATTTTGCGTAAAATATAATTTCTCAAATAATTATCACAGATTAATATTCAGTATACATGTATTTTTTTTTTATGGTAAAAATAACCAGCTCTTAATTTATCTTCAAAATATGGGGTCTTAAATTCACACTTCTAATTCTATTAAAGTAAATCATCTAACCAAATGAAACATATTTGTCATCTGATACATAGACCACTAGGTCCTGATTTAAGACTATTCATAAATAAAATTTATGACCATGGAAACAAATTTAAATAAACAGGATCAAATGGTTCTAAACATAACGCAGGTATTTGAATTTGATGAGATAATGCAAGTTCTTCACATTTTCGCTTCATAATCATCCAATCAGGCTCAAATTGTGACTGAAAAATCATGACTGTAGGCATCAGCTGCCCTTTGACCCTGCCTCTCCCCATGTAGTACTTCTATTTGATTTCTCTGGTTTCTAAAATTAATTTTTCCGTCTGCTGGTGGGCTAGACTCGCGCTCACCATCACGGCTCATGCCGAGCGCCAGGCACTTCTGCAGGCGACAGTGTTGGCAGCGGTTCCTGTTGGTTCGGTCGATCAGGCAGTTCCTCTGCCGTGAACACGAGTACATGGCATTGTTTTGCTGGCTGCGTCGGAAAAACCCCTGCAAAACAGAAACGTGGTTACCTCAACTTTCATAGGTGTGCCCTGCCACGAACATAAAGTAATGTAAACTGACCCAGAAAACAGAACAAAAACATTGGGATAAAAGATATGGAGGGATAGAGCACAAAAGGGTAACTAGGCTTGCGTGGGTTGAACTGAATTCTACAAAGTGCACATCTAGGGCAAGAAAAGAAGAAAATATAATACAGAAATCATTAAGGTATTACGGCAGAATTCTTACCTTGCACCCTTCACATGTAATAACGCCATAGTGGATCCCAGAGGATTTGTCACCACAAATCTTACATGGTATAACCTCAATTTGAGCTGGAATAAAAAACAAACAAACAAACATCGTTTTAAGCATTAAAAGCAAAAACATATCATGAATCACACAGAAAAGCACATATGCACAAATATTGTTTTGACATGCACCACAAATAATATCAAGCAATGAAGATGACAGTCAGAGAGAGAGATCTCTCTCGCTCTGCATGGCATGAGGGACAGAAATAGCCAAAGGATTGATTTTCCGACTGAAGGGTGTATTATGTCTCGGCTTTATGAGAGGCCTTGATACGACTCATATGATCAGTGGAACACAGTGTAGGCACTTTTAGAAATGAGATGCCTGCCTTCCATATACAGACAGATATAAAACTGGTATTTCCTAATTAACAGTGAACAGTATGCAAATAAGTATTTAATTATTGACAAAATGTAAAAAAAAAAAGAAAAAAAAAGAATTAATTCATAAATGAAAGAATGAATTTTAAAAAATTATGTGCTTTATGATAACAATTATTATGCAATAAAACATTTTCATATTATATTTAATTACATTTATGTTTTTATATATTCAACAATTATTTATTATTGACAAAAACTAAATAAAAATAATTCACTAATAAATGAAAGAACAAAATAAAAACAAACAAACAAAGTGCTCTGTGTTAATTACACAATTATTATGCAATATAAATATTTTAATATTTATATTTAATTATATTAATGCTTTTATATGTAAAAAAAAAAAAACTATATAAAGACAGTAAGAAATTTATATATATATTTAATTATAACTGTTTGACCTAAAATCTTCATATAGATGAAAAAAAAAGTTCATAAAAATGTCAGGGATCAGCACAGAATGAGCTCCTTATATATATGTAGATAGATAGATAGACAGACAGACAGACAGACAGACAGACAGACAGACAGACAGTTTTGTGATAGTTACACAATTATTATGCAATAATTTGCTTTATTTTATATTTGGCATATAATGGTGGAATGGAAAAAACTAAGCTTGTAAAAACACACAGTATAAAAAAAACATCCTCCATTTTGTCTTTCTAGCTCTGTCAGCTGAAAGCAATGACCAAGATACACTGTGGCATGCAATGGAAAAATCTGTGAGCCCTTGGGTGCCCCTCCCGTACCGCTCTCTGTGTAGTGTTATATAACCTTCGTCTGCAAACAGTCCACAAACACCCCATTCAGGCCTGCTCAGTCTAATAATGCAGATGTTCCACCTCCCTGCCACTTCTGACAGCCTATTGGTTTATGTTTGGGCAGATGTGTCTGTGATTGGCCTGCTCTGAGTGTCACTCTGTTCGGCTTGGCTGTAAGCCCATGTGGACTCGCTGTCCTACTGACATACTTTCTCAGTGAAAAGGGGAGGGCTGCTGTGGGTGGACCCTCGGCGCATGTCATTTGAATAGGCCTTTCCCTTCTCTCGGTTAAGGTGGAACTGGTCTCGATGGGAACACGTAAGAATTTTGACACACAAGAACAGGAACAAGACAAAAAAAAAATTCTACATTTTTGTCTAGATAATACTCTGTATAGTAAATAAAAGGTTATATGAATATTAATATTGTGATTATTATTATTATTATGACATTATTTTATATATTCAATACTACAATGTTTAACCTAAAATGTTAACAAAAAAGTGCATTAACACATAATTTAAATATATCTATATATAATAGTATACATAAAACATTATTTAATATTATTATTAAATAATTATAATGATAACTTTTAAAAATTATAAATTATATATAACTATATAAAATATACATATAAAATATAAAGTATACATATAAATAATAATGTATTTTTAATGGCTTTTCTATTTAAACCTCAAATTAAAAATAATAATAAAATAAAATGTAAAAATTATACATTTATATTTTATTATATAATTATTATACAATAATTTTGTAAATTCAATTAAAAACATTTTAAGAGGCCATTGTTTTTTTTAATGGATTAAACCTGTCTTTTTAAAATAACATATATAAATCAATATTTTTAAATTTTATAAATTCAAGTAAAAAAAAAAAAAACTTTATGAGACGATTCTTTTTTATTTTTAAATTGCTTGATTGTATTGAAACCTGCTAGATTTGCTGTTTAAAAACAGTTAAACACTTAAGTGTTTCTCGAAGTGCTTCTGTTGCATTTCATGAAGAATACTGACCTAAAAATACCTACTCATGTGTTTCATATTAGCATCACCGAGGGACCATGATCCTTTAGTTTCCACAGTCTCTTACGTTCTAAATGCCATTTGTGTGATATAATGGAGAATAAACAAAAAATAAGGACAGATGAAGAATGGAATTATTTACGTGCGCGGCGATTCAGGAAAATGGTTCAAATCTACTTTAAGTGTCAGCCGCTGTTATCTGTGTTTGCGTGCAGGTGCCGTAATGCAATCAGCTTTGAGCAGAGAACACTGTGTTAATCAGTAAAGTCTAACTTGGTGACATAACACAAGACAGCAGATTAGATTAAGCAGAAGAGCACAACAGACTTTAACCAAAAGCACTGAGGATAATGCAAAAGGAGCTACTGACCCAACAGATATCACAAGAACAACCTCAAACTTCTATTTTAAAGCCTTGTAATGACACTGCATGAGCTTGAAAATATAAACAATCATTTAAATGAAGGCAATTGTGTATTATTTTTCAGTTTTGACAAAAGCGCATGTAATGAGGTGTAGTCATGTTTCTAATCGCAAATGAATTATCCCACAATAATGTGTCTGTCTTGTCACAGCGATGAGCAGAAGAGCTTCTGGTTACGAGGTTGGCATATGTAGGCCAGAGTAAAGAACAATGATTTAACACCTCACCTATTTTACATAACACATTCCCCAGGTCTCACCCAAGCGAAGTGAAATCCTGAGGCTTCACACAGCTACAGAATTACGCTGTAGTTTCTGATAAGACAGTCAGTGTGTCAGTAAGTCATTATTGGTTTCAGCTGTCTGGTCGTCATGAAACCAAGGTCATTCATGCCATGTTCACTTTAAAGATTGCACTGATGCTAAAGCAAACATAAAATAAGATCCAATCATCTAATGGCTCTAAAAGAGAAAATAGCTTCTTTTATGCATCTGTGTGCGTTTTGTTTTCCTTAACGTCAAGCAATTGTCGTCATTTTAGTGTTGACTAAATAAAAAGGAAGGCTTATTATTTGAACATAGAGGATGCGAGTTACAAGAATGCCGATGACACAAAACAGACCACGCAAAATGTTCAAGATTTACATTTAAAAAAATTCCTGACAAAGTGCAGATCTGCTGTTCTTCAATAGAGTATATATCACCCGCTACAGCCTTCCTGTCCTCAGCTGCCCTGTGAACATGAGCCACGCTGTGTATATTTAAACACAGCCCCACCTCACGACAGTATGTCCAGACACATACGCCTGCAACTGCCTTTAACATTTTTCCAGAGAGCAAACAAAATGGGAGAGACAAAATCCTCACTTTGAGCTTCCAGACAAAGAGTTTGGATCGCTAGCTAAATTTAAAAGAAAAATTATTATGATTTAATATTTACTCAAACTCAGGTAAAGGGTAAGAAGAAGCCAAGAAGCTAAAGCTAGAGAATTCTCTATTTCGTTAAGTTTTGGAAGCAGAGACAGAAATATTATTGAAAAAAAAAAAACTCTGTTTGATAGAATTCTTATATTTATTATGGTTTTACAGAATTAACAATAACCATTGTATTAAAGTGGAAACTTTTCATCGTTATTGTAAATTATTGTCGCACCTTCTTATAATTATAAATAAATACTATGCACCAGAATTTATGTTCATTTAATTTTATAATACATTTAATGAATAAATAAATTACTGAATGAATGCATTAGAATTCTTTTTTTTTTTTTTCACTATGTGAGAAGAAAGAATGTGAAGAGTGGTATTAACCATGGTATTAAAGTGGAAACTTGTCATTGTCATGGTAAATTATTGCCATAGCGTTTATGTTCATTTCATTTTAAAATCTATTTTAATAAATAAACACATGCTTCACACCATAATAATTATTATTATTATTTACTTTGTGAGAAGAAAGAGTGTGCAAAATGGTATTAACCATCAATGTGACAACTCGTTATTTTCATGGTAAAATACCACCATAATGCTTATGATAATTCAATCTCATTCAATTATAAATAAATGAGTACTTGCTCCACAACTTAAATTATTTCCCTATGTGAGAGGAAAGAAAGTACAGAGTGGAAATTGCCTGGAAAAGCCATGTATTATGTATTTTATCATCATTATAATATCTGCTGCTGAGAAATATTCAGTCAGAGTATTGGGGCTCTTACTAATTATAATAATATCTTACCATTTTTATTATTATTAAAACTAAATTTGACTTAATGTTATATGTAATTAAATTCATAACGTGATATTTTGGTATAATATGAATATATAATATTACAATTTAATTTCACACAAAGATGCGTTCTTTTTGTTATATTTTGCATAATTAAAACTCAAGTTTATCTACAAGAAATAATAGCAAGTCGCCGTTACGCATGTATTTGTTACATAAATAGGTGAGATTGTTATAATAAACGTTGTTTATTGTCTATATCAAGATCGGAGTTCAAGTTCAAACTCAAACTCAAGTTCATGATGGAAGGTAAAGGCGCGGCGGTGTCAATCATCACCAACAGACCGCATGGGTCTGCACGACTCCAGCAAAGCGCCTCCCTCTCGCTCGCGTTCTATCTCCCCCTCATTCCCTCCTGTGAATGCTGTGTAATGCTCAGTGACATAACTAGGTCAGTAGAACAGCAGGTTTGAGCGCTGCTCACACAGCCGGCCATGCTGCCCTGCGAAAACAACAACACGCCACAGACACAAACCTCCATCTCCAACATTTACACTCAACAATATCACCAGAACCGCATAAAGCGAGGATTTAACTCACAACAAGTCGTGTTTAGAGAAATATTTATATTTAGGAGACTGTATTCACCCTATTCACTGTAATGTATTCACCGAATACATTAATATTTATACTTTAAGGGGATATATTATTGCTTGATACAGAAAAACACTCCACTAATTTTACTCTTATTACGTAATAAAACAAATCTGTCAAACATGCCATAATCACGATCTGTCAGAATTCCATGAATTTGATACATTTTAACATCTTATCATGAATCACTGTAACATTTGACAAAAAATGGAACGCCAAAGAACATTTAAACGCGTTACAAAGTAACAAGTGGCCGAGTTGCAAATGTGACAGGAAAGCAGTGCAAAAAGCTGCAGAAAAACATAAGTGCAGACGTTTCTTTAGCTAAATGTTTAAAAACTATTTCAAGAGCTTTTTAAAAGCAACATGCAACAACGTCGGCGCAGTAGTTATATGTCATGCATTGCTCCAAACATCTTACCTCTCATTTTGATCGCTGTTTCTTGATTCTCCAAAGTTCACTGGGTGCGGAGCAATATTGTTCGGACTAAGTATCTAACATAAGACAGCTACCCGAATGAAGCTTTTCATCTCCGACTGTGAGCATTATTAGGAAAATAAAATAGAAGAAAGATCCTCAAAGTAATTTCGCGTCTCTAAAGGTCTTCTGTTGCGCTTCGGGTACAAAAATATGAAAGTCGCTTTCGCCGTGTGTTATGGCGCGGTATGAAACGTCGTCCTCCTCCCTCTTCTCTCACTCTACCCTGCTAACCTACTTTCAGACGCGTGGACTCTCACATGATCTCACTGCCGCGCACTGCTCACGGGGACGCGCATCCACTCAGCGCTTAAGGTGGGACTACGATTCTATGGAAGCATATGTGTAGCAAAATTCAATTTGCAATGTAATATGCAAAATGGCAATGCAATATTTAAAATGGCAATGTATTTCAGTATTTAAATTTACATTTTCCCATACCATATGTGCAACATTTAGTGCAAAATGAAAATGAAAATTCAGTTATATCATTTAAATTTGCCATCTTCTACACTAGTTTTAATATGCAAATTAAAAACATTTTAAAGCTTTATAAGTTGCAAAATGAAAATGAAAATGTATTTCCCAAATTGATTAGCAAAAATCAAAAAAAAAAAAAAAAAACTGTAGCAAAATGATCATTTAAATGCTGTTTTTCCTAAATGCATTTAGACTTAGGGACACTTAGGATTGCATTTTCATTGTGATACCGTGTGATAATTGTAGTAAAATGCAGTGAGAGTTTCAAAATGCATTCTGAGCCAAAGGTGCAGCAAAAGGGTAGCAAAATGGTGATTTAAATGTATATTATTTTTCTTAAATTCATTGACACTTACATTTATGATGTTTCAATTGCATTTTCATTAAATACTCCGCGATGAATATAGTTTAAAGGGATACTCCACCCCAAAATGTAAATTTTGTCATTAATCACTTACCACTATGTCGTTCCAAACCCGTAAAAGCTTAGTTCGTCTTCGGAACACAGTTTAAGATATTTTGGATGAATACCGGGAGGCTTGTGACTGTCCCATTGACAAGTAAATTACACTGTCAAGGCACAGAAAAGTATAAAAAACATTGTCAAAATAGTCCATCTGCCATCAGTAGTTCAATCTGAATTTTATGAAGCGACGAGAATACTTTTTGTACGCAAAGAAAATAAAAATAACGACATTTATTCAACAATTTGTCTCCTCTCTGTCTCTCTGTGTCAGCGTAGCGCCATTTTGGAGAGCATCTGATGGACGCAAAGTGCGTACGCTATTCTCTGTCATCAGTAATGCATGGATACGTATTGTACATTTATTTACGCTTTGATTTGAACGGAAACCGCGTATCCATGCATAGACATAGTAAATACCTAGACGCCTCATTGGCCAATCGACCGCACATCATGTCGCCGCCATATTGGTGTGGGCAACTCTCCATAACTCTCATATCGGGACAGAAGAAAACATAACTGACTCGTTGGCAGTTTGGGGATCTACAGACCATCACACATTAATAAAAACAGATCTCAGGGTATTATCTTTCACAGGTAAGAATGAACAGTTGTTTCTGGGTGTTTTTTTTTTTTTTGGTCATTTTTAACATTATGTTGGCAGCTTAATTAGCCACCAGTGTCAGACGATTAACAGCTAGCCATATCGCTAGTTAGCTGTGAAAGCTGAGACTTTATAAGAAATCAAAATTTAAATGAATTCTTATTAAGTATTAACTTATATTGTAGTTTATATCATACAGTAAATTGTGCTATGAGCACAATATGTACAGTGAGCACTTTGATAAAACCATGTCAGACTGTCAGGATTAGAGATGGAGCTAAAGCATCTCTCTTTAATTTCATTACTCATTTACAAAGAGTAAGTTTATAATCACTAGATTATAAGGATTTGATAGCTTATCATCAAACTGTGGACTGATTATATATATTTTTTCCCTTTCAGCCAAATGCAAACAGACACAAGCCTCAAAGAAATCTGAAGAAAGCCTGTTCTCTGCAAGAGACTAAACCTCCACAGCCTAATGTTGTATTTGTACTAGTTAAAGCCCGAATAGCCCTGAATTAATGGCCAGAATGACCTTGATCATATTCAAACTTCTCTCTCTCTCTCTCTCTCTCTCTCTCTCTCTCTCTCTATCTCTCTCTCTCTCTGTCTTTGTCTCTGTCTCTCAATCTCTGCCAGGGTCATGTATGAACTTTGAATAAACTTTTCCATTGTGGGGCAATATTTGCCCCCGGAATAGACTTCCAGGAGCATTGTTTACCTTTGTAAGGGCAATTTTTATAACAATATTATGTAATATAATTACCTTATTAAATGTCTCTGTCGTTTTTGTCAGATATTTAAATATAACCAGTTTCTTCAATCACAATACTATAGACTACATTTAAAATTATTTACACAGTCTGTTTAATGCTGATCATGTACTGTATGTACATTTACACAAAAACTGCATAATGTAAATAGCCTAGAAAGGAAAAACACAGGAACTCCTTAGTGAGTGAAGCTGCAATATCATGACAAAATCATTGTTGATTATTGCTTTTGATGTTGTAATAATGATTATTAATTTTTATTAATAGAAAGTTTTTTTGGGGGGAGTATCTCATATTCTGGTCTGTGTTAAACATAGCTATACTTTGGCATTTTGTTGTCCAATGTAAACTGCACACACTCACATCCCAAACATTCCTATGTAGTAACATATGAAGAGTTTATTTGCAAAAACAGATAACTCCATTTTTTAAAATTTTCAAAAATCATGTTTTTTTTTATTATGTAATCATGTCTTTATTGTGTTTTGTTGTCTTCGTTAGCTGTTTTTTAAAGTTATTTTTTAACCTAGTCAAAATAACCCAACTGCAGTTTGATTGAGATTAATTGGAATGCACAATGAAAAAACATGATTTTTGAGAATTGTTAAAAATGGAGTTATCTGTTTTGCTAATATTCATCTATTGTTATTCGTTTATTATGGTATACATATAATTGTTGCTATTATAAATCTATTAAATCACTTATGTTATTGTACTGTTGTACTCGCTATTTTATTATATTATTCACTTTACTACAACTTATACTACATATACTTTTTAATATTACATATCAGTTTTATTATATTTTTACTGTGCACTGTATCAGTGCATAATATTTTACCACTGTAACTGTAAGTTTTACTGGATCTATAAAGGATTAGCAGTTACATTTGTTAATGTTTGTTGTGGAGTTTATATCTGTATAGAGTGCTATGAAAATAGGAAGCAGACTACCAGTCTGTCACTTTTTGATTTGTATTCGCTGATTTTATTCCATTTTCTCTATTATGGTAAATTATTAGTGTCTAAAGATGTATTATTTCGATTTTTTCCAGTATTTCAAAGGAAATGAGCTGTGTTCTGACCTGAGGCACAAGAAAAGCTAAAATGTTGGGGTTGAAGACAGAGAAAGCGATGAAAGAACTTAATTTCATTTAATGTACATTAAGATTGCATTACATGTATATATTACAGTTATACTACATTAATATTAATAGAATTGTTAACAGAAAAAAATCAACCAAATCAACACGAGTGTGAGTGTGAGCTTTCACAATTTCTTACGAAAATTACTCATTTTCCAAGCCTAACTAAATAACTGGAGGCAGAGTTATTTTTAAGTCCATGTAGGTCACAAACCACTGAAATTGGCTGATAAATGTAAACGTTATCGTGTTTTTATCCAGAAAAACCACAGCTCCTCCGTTTACCTCCATTTGTTTTTAAAGCAGTCTTGCCCTCACAAATATGGCGAACACGTTGACGTATCGCAGCAACGGCTCAAAGCGGCCAATGAGGTGTCTAGGTATTTTATATGTCTATGTATCCATACGTTACTGATGACAGAGATTAGCGTACGCACTTTGCGTCCATTGGATGCTCTCCAACATGGCGCTACGCTGACACAGATTGTGGACTTGAAAATGCATTCCTATTTATTTTTTTATTTTTTTAATTAATGCCAAGGTACTAAAGATACAAGTACAAAAAAAATCAACTTTACGTACAAAGAGGTGACATTACATACAAAGCACCATTTATATACGTATGTAACAATATATTATTAATATAAAACGAAAGCTTTAACAGAATAAATTAAAAAGATTAAATAATTTAACTTTATAACTTTTTAATTTTGCAACTTATAAAGCTTTAAAATATGTTTTTAATATGCATATTAAAACTAGTGTAGAAAATTGCAAATTTAAATTATATAAATGAATTTTCATTTTGCACTAAATGTTGCACATATGTATGGGAAAATGTAAATTTAAATACAGAAATAAATAGCCATTTTACATATTGCATTGCCATTTTGGATATTACATTGCAAATTGAATTTTGCTACATGTATGCTTCCATACAATTCAGCCATTCAGAATGCTTTTCTCATTGAAACAGTCAAATAAATAGAATTAATTAAAAGTAAATAAGGTACTAGATGACACTAGCATACAAAAGACAACTGCACTGTATAAAAAAAAAAAAAAAAAATATATATATATATATATATATATATATATATATATATATATATATATATATATATATATATATATATATATGTCAATATTGAAATGGGTGGAGAAATGTGTTTAAAATTTAGATTTAGATTTTTTTTTTTTTTAACATTTTTCGTCTGTTGAAAACAAAAGAAGATATTTTGAAGAATGTTGGTAACCGAACAGTTGACGGTAGCCATTGACTTCCATAGTAAGGAAAAAATACTGTGAAAGTCAATGGCTACCGTCAGCTCTATGGTTATTAACATTCTTCAGAATATCTTCTTTTGTGTTCAACAGAAGAAAGAAATTCATACAGGTTTGGAACAAGTGAAGGGTGAATAAAGTAAAGTCATCAATTATGTTACATTCCTGTTTAATACTGTGAATCTGCTCTGAAACAATCTCTATTGTATAAAGCGCTACAAAAATGAAGGTGACTTGGCTTGGTTTGACTACTGTCAGCTAACTCACTGAGTCATTTTACAGTGTACAGCTCACTGGAAACATTCAAAATGTCACATTTAAATGTCGGTTGTGTTTAAAACTATAATCAAAGCCAGTTCTTTCCTATGTGCACGCCACCAGACAACCATTAAAGAGACATTCAAGGATTGCTCTGCAAAATGGCCCTTTTATTAATCAAACCAGGCAGAAGAAATCCCTCAGTTAAAGCATAAATAAGAGCTGGTCCTATAATAGTTATGGCAGATGGTTACATAATCCTTGGAGGCCTGCTGGAGGCTTGAACAGACTAATTATTCATTATTCATTTATTTTTGAGGGAGCCATTAACCCTTGAATAAGTCTATATTAAGAGAGCTTTTTAAATGAAATATTGTGAATCTATTATATTGTTAAAAGGGAGATATATTGATCACATTTTAACATTTCAAACAACCAAAACAAAGTGTTTCACATTCCATCAATATAATCCAAACACCTGGCCACCAAATGATGAGCCAATACGGGAGACAAAAACACAAATCCACATGTGCCTCCATGTGCATTTGATCTGTGCACCTTTCAAAATCCTAAATGGCAATGACGAGAAGAGCAGCGACTGTGTGTGGAAAAGCTCGGTGATGCAATTCTCTGGCAGGGGCTCTTATGAAACACAGAGAGAAGATTACAGTAAGTAGGTTAGTGGAACAACCAGAGAGCACACAGAGTGCTGCGCTCAAAGCAGCTCCCTCTTCGGCCTCCTCCTCCTCCCCCGTCCATCGCTCCGTCATCGTTTCATCCCTGTCCGCTTCTCATGTCCACCTCGAGGTCCTGGGGGATCTGCTTTTCTCCTTGTTGCCTCTTTTCTGATTCTATCTGTTTATTTCTATTCGTTCAGCAGACTGGTCTGCTGCGCCCCCTGCTACTCTCTGTCTTTCATCTCTCCTCTCATCCGCTCATCTGTCTGTCTGTCTCTCTCATGCAATAAACATCACAGCTGCAGAAGAAAGTAATCCACCCATAACATAACAGTTTTATTCCTGATTAAACACGTTATGAATGATAATGTTCATATAAAAGCTACATCTTTTGTCTTTTTCTTAAGTTCTTTCGGTTTTCTACTTTCAACCTTTCCTGTGTTACCTCATGCGTGTTCGGTAACTAATAGCAACAGCCGTGACATTCTGACCCTAAACTACGCAAACGCAGTTAGTGAAGGGATGGGGGCAGGGCTGAGCGAATCCAATCGCTACAACAGATTTGATCTGCAGAAACAGTGAGAGAGAATATAAAAGAACACTTATGATTCATGAGAGATGGATGTGAAGAATAATAAAATGTTTATAGGATGGCATCTACAACTGACACGCAAATGCAAATAAATGATGTATTAAAATCTATTTCGGGTACAAAAGCTCAATGAACGCAGGAGCTGCACAGTTGGACACCTTACATAAGTAATGTACTGTATGTTTATTTTGAAGATAAAGTTAGTGGTGTTTGCTCATGCTTTGATTTAAACAAACCCTTAGGTAAAGTACTGAACTAAAAACGTACAAGTTTAAGTTAATTTTTTTCTGCTCTTCAATACAAGGACAAGGTAAATACATGAGAAAAATTCACAATGGAAATCACTTAATAAATAATTAACCCTGTAAAGCCTGACATATAAAATAATAATATGATTTTTCTTTTTTTTAAATGGAACAGTTTATTGAACTTTAGAAAAAAAATATTTAAACAATTTAAAAACTCTCTAAAAACTAAAAATTAAACTTTTTGTTGAGTATCATATTTCATACATCAGGCTTTATGGCTCATATTTGTACAGGCAAAAAGCAAGATGCAGTTCTGACAGATTGTCATGTAAATCAGTTAGATCTTTATAACAGTATAGCAGGCAACTTTCATAAAATGCATACTGTATAAATATCACTTGTCACTCTATATCTCCTAATAATATGACTTAGTAAGATGGCATTTAAATACTTAGTTTTATGATCAAAGCTCTTTACTTTTTATTATGGAGGCAAAAAATATAATGCAGTGCAACATGATGATCAAAAAATGAACAAATAAGAGTTCCTAAAAAGCCTCATGGGTCATATTTGATACACACATTTTAACAATTTTTCTTAAAAATAATGTGTTATTTGAATCCAGTAAGTGTTCATCTTGGAATATTACTAACAATATAAGTTATTCTTACATTTACTTTATAAAAATCAGTACAGATTTCACAGCAAAAAGACATGTGAACCACAAGCTGAAGGTGGAAGTTTTTATAATTATACTAAAAGGCCTTTTACTTGCTAAAAAAATTAACTATCAGTCGGAAGACAGATCTAATCTAGAAGATCATGCACAACAGCTTTTGCAGCAAAGTTTTGATCATGTTGATAATTTAGATGCCTTAGAAATTTGCATATCAAATATGATATAGTAAGCTTTACATTTGAAATATTTTTAAAAAATCATTTGAAAAAAGGCTACCGCAATCTACCAACCACAACATCTGTCATCTACCCAAAAACGCTGTATGATGAAGTTTGATACCTATAGGAATGGTAGCTTTTCTAAAACTATTTGTCCTTGTCTCGATTGAAATCATGCTGTTTTCTTTCTGAAGACACTGATTCTGAGTTCTGGTTGGTGGAAGCAGACCGTGAAACTAATGACTTCTCTGGTCTACTATCAAAAGTATTAAACTCGTCCAGCACCATTTGTGTTATGAATGAAACCTCAAATCACGTGTGCCATTACTTTTCTAAGCATTCAGACTTACTATTTCTGCCTGACGGAAGATAAAACTGGACATACACTGAAGAAGGAATCTCACATTTAGGAACCAAAATCAGCCTGTAATTACCTACACTCTCAGGAAAAAAAGGTACAAAAACGGTCACTGGCACGGTATCCTTTCAAAAGGTACACCTTTTTACCTTATTAACCCCATATTAGTGCTGTAAACATACATATTAGTAGCTAAAGTCTACATATTAGTTTCTAAATGGTACATATTTGCACCTTTTAAAAAGGTACAGCAAGGGGTAAATTAGGTACAAATTAGGTACAGTGACAACTCTTGTACCTTTCTTTTTTCTGAGAATGTTTGACAAATAATACTAATGCCTTAAAAAAAACGCACATTACAACAGATACATTGATGAATAGGATGAACAGACTGATCATGAACTCATTGTACTGGGGAACGATGGACTGATGAGGTGACTGATGGGTAAATCCTTACTCTCGCTCTCCCTGTAACCAAGATGGAGGTTTGAGCGTTAACAGGGATTATATTTGATCCTGTCTTCGCATGGTGCCATAATCCCACTCCCTCCTGCCCCCCTCTATCCCTCCCTCTAATCCCTTGCTTTTCTATGATTTCGAAAGCTCTCTAATCTCCGCTGGTTTGAGCCTGTTTATCTGATGGGACTCCAGGCAACATGCTACCAGGTCAGTGTGTCAGTGAAAACATACTCCCTCACCTTGTGTTCTCTCCTCCCTCCTCCTTCTTCTCACCTTCCGTTCTCTCTTGTCCTGTTCTCCTCTCTCATTTTCTTCATTCCTCTCTTCCTCCTCCCTCATTGCTCATCCTCTTTGTCTCTTGGGCCACATGCAATGTACAATTTTAGTTGTCTCTATCAAAATCTATTCTTGATTTAAATGTATTCTTTGGATGTTTAAATATTAAATAATAAATCTTTCAGAATATTTGCCAGGAATCCCAATTATTTATTATACTTTGAGCTGTGCTCATATGAGTTTAAGTATAAGTCTGGTTCTCGTGGTTTTCCAATCCCAGTTACTTTGATTGGTCCCACTTTATATTAGGTGGCCAGGTATACTGCTATACTTACATTTAAATTAATAATTTGATACAATGCACTTATTCTGTACATACATGTTTTTACATTGTACTAACATGTAGTACAGCAAAAGTGTTTTCAGGCGTGGTCTTCGATCGGCGAACAATATCCAGAGGACTTGACAAGAGGGGTAATCCAGGTACACGAGCAATGGTCCAGGCAGGGGCAAACAGAATTCAAACAATGAGACGAGAGAGATATATATCCAGGGCAGGCTATAAACTTCAGGGCAGGCAGAGAACAGACAAGAAACGAGATACACAGGCTAGGATCAGAACACGAATGACTCAGGTAATAACCAGGATAAACTAGACTAAGACTAAAGAAACACAGAATGGCTCCGTATCGCAGCTATCACTAGGAGAGCGATAAACGCAGAACAATAGTCTGCGATTAGAACGAGGAAGTCCAAGGCTTATGTAGAGTGTGTGATTGTGTGATGGGTCTCAGGTGTGAGGGTGTGATTAGTGAAATGGCTGCTGGGAAATGTAGTCCAGAGTGACATGTAACAGTCTGTGTAGTGTGAGAGTCAATGTAACAGAAGAGTGACCTCTGGTGGCAAGCAGATGTAAGTCCATGGACCAGATTCATGACACTATTTATATTCTATTACAGTATTTAGCGTAAGTTTTAGTAACATTATTGTGCTTTGTGACATTTATTGTGATTAGTTCTTTTTATATTTTTCAGCCCTATTCAATCTTTTTACACCTAATTTTAACCTAAAAAGATTTTTTAACCCTCATATTTATATTTTATTTCAGCTATATTTCAATAGATGAAAACTATTTTTAATCATTTTAGTTTTAGCCAACAATAACAACACTAGTCCATTCACAAATTCATAGCAATGTAGCTTCGACACACCTTTGTGGAAAAGCTTTTAAACATAACTACGCCTATTGATTCAGACTTCACACTTGATAAATATCAGAAACATGATGTAATTGTAATCTGCAGGCATGAACCAACCTGCCAACCACAGCCAAACCCATTTCACAACAGCTAGTTTGACCATTAAAGAACGACCTGTCCTTTACCTCAAGAACCGAACAGTGACAAAACATCCAGACCTGCAGTTTTAAAGTGATATGAGGGAAAAAAACACATTTATATCTTCACCAGGCTATTGCGATCTTCAACAGAACTTTATATAATACATAAGGGAAACATTTAGATTGTTGTAGGACATCTATAGTATGAGTGGCATGTGAAGGTCAACAAAGGTATCTGACAACAACATCTGCATTTCTTCTACCTCCACCTTTCAAAGACAATACGCATGCTTCAAAAACACTAAATGACAGGAATATGAACGTCAGCAATGACAGTCACACCCATCTAGAGAAAACGAAAGAGAAAAACAGGCAGAAAGATAGAGTTTTGACTCATTTGGAAAAGAATACGTATGTCACCAACAAGGTGGCAAACAAAAGCGGACACTAGTGATGTGTCTCTGATTTGTGAGGCAAATTTCCCTGCAAATGTTCCTGCTGGTGAGAGGAAGCAGATGCTTGTGGAGCCATTGAGAACATGTAGAAAGGGCAGGGACGGTGTTGCTGTGGAAACGGGTGAGCAAGCAAGCCAGTTTACCAGCGTTGAGTCAGCCAGCGTGCCGTGCCTTGTGAGGCTGACCCATATAGCGGCAGGGATAGGCTGATTAGCAGCAACACCCACCCGCCTTCTTGTTAGTGCACATGCTATAGCACACTTGCACGTAGCTCTCGTATTCTTCCATTTTCTAAAGAGCTCAAAAAGACGGATAATAGAGTTGACTAACACCCAAACCCCACTGAGAGCAAATCACAGCTGTATATTAACTTGCATGTTTTTTTGTGATTGACTTGACTTTCTTTCTGTTTGGGGTTCTAAAGTAAAAACAAACAAACAGTAATTTCAAAATTAACCTATTATTTTCTCTTCATAGTCATATTTATGTTCCTCTGAACTAATCAAACCCAGCAGATATTATTGAAGCTTCAACCTTCTGTTGTGTCACAAAATAGGTGCACTTCTTGTTATTGAACTGAATTGAATCAACAATGAACTGACTTGAATAATGCCGAATAATGATACTATTTCCTTCTGTTGTGCTGCTTGAATTGAATTAGTTTCATAATTGATGAACTTTGCAACACTGACACAGTTATTGAACCAATATCTTCTGTAGATCTGCTTTAAAGCTGAAATTGAATTTGGTTCTTTTTTTAATTAACACTGTTATTTTCATGTTAATTAATGTGAAGCTGCTTTAAAACACTCTATATTGTAGGAAGTGATGTATAAATAATTGTGACTTCTCTGAAAGTTGACAGTGACAAGCCTATATCCAAGTCTCTATGATATATATCCCAAGTTATGGCTCAGATGCCTTTGGGTTTTTTCTAGCCATTTTATCAGCTGCACTGTTATAAAAACAAAAAGCAGTGATGCCATAGAAGAACCATTTTGTGTTCCCTAAAGAACCTTCCAGTGAACAGTTCTTAAAAGAACCATGTTTTTCTTATTGTGTGAAGAACATTTCAAAGAACCTTTTCCATTGTAAAGAACCTTCTGTGGAATGGAAAAATTCCAAAGATGTTAAAAGTTTTTAATGGAACCATCAATAAAGAACCTTTATTTTTAAGACTGTTATAGATAAAAAAAAAACTGTAAGTTTGATCACTAACAAAAGTAACAGCACGATTTCCTCAATGATTTTAAGTATAATTTAAAGGTATGTCTGTCTACCGTATATTTTTTGATTATTGGATAATGTTTTACAAGAAAATACTATTCAGTCTCACTACTTCAAAATGTCACATTAATTTATGCGTTACTTGCCATTTCTTTGTAATTATTTGTGAAAATTACTTCCAATTTCTGTCAAATTTTTTTCACCACCTTTTTTTTTCAGTGTAGTACAAATAGTATAAGATGAGTTAACCAAAAAATAAAAAATAAAATAAAATAAAATAATTAACCAAAAAAGTTAACAAAAAAAAACAAAACTTTTTTGCTCGCTAAACTAGTGATGGAAGCAATGTGAGATGGGAGGACTATCCTAATTGCGGGTGAATGCAAAGTTTCTCAGGGGAACACAAAAAAGTTAGTCAAGTAAACACAATAGCACTGAAGTATAATATTTCCTTTAATCTCAGATTTATCCATCACCATGTCTGCTTACAGACTCTATAAATTACTAACAAAATGGAAAGAAAGAAAGAAAGAAAGAAAGAAAGAAAGAAAGAAAGAAAGAAAGAAAGCAGCTGGATCTATTATCAGCCAGATATAGGATGAAATAAAAGCCAAGGAAACAACACCCATGTACAGATGAACTAGAAAGATGACAAAACTCTCTCTGTTTGGTGACCTAATTTTACTGTAACTCCCCACAGACCTAGTCTCACCCCCTACAAAGACCACCATGAGCTCGAAACAACTCACACTCTCTTCCTGTTTAACTCAATTAAACACATCTAGTTTCTGTCACTCTAATACTACATTTTCTACATTTTTTGCTGCTCTCTCTCACCTTTTGTTCCCTCATGTCCTTCTTTCACACAGGAGCACCCCATCCTTCAAAAATCATCATCTTTCCATTGAGCTGGTCTCCATGACTACAGCTGTTCTACTTCCTTTTAATACCATCATTCTCACTTTCAGTGTTTTCTCTTTCTCGCTCGCTCTCATCTTGAGACTTCTCAAACTTCAGGGGTCGTTCAGAGGTTACACAGTTTCCTTTCATTCTCCGCCCACTATCAGATTACAGAAAATCAGTGAAATCTATAAAAGACAGAGAGAAGCATCGGTGAGAAACAGAGAGATCTAATGAGGCCCGGTGGTTAGGGCTTATGTAACAGCTCTCTGCAGCGTTACTACTAGCTGAGCATATTCACACCACACTTGAGCTGATCTAAGAGTCCAAATCAGTATTCACAGCGAGCAGCGCATGCAGCAGAGCCACACCAGCACACAGCATATATGGAAATCTCCCAACACTTTCTGACAGTGAGCACACTGTGCTTTACACCGGAGAAAGAGAGAGAGAAACATTTATAGAATATTAACAGGAAATTACAACTCATATGACCATATGAGGATGAACAGAATGGATAGACAGAAAGACAGATGGAATGACAGACAGATATAGATAAAGACAGACAAAAGACAGACAGATACAGTACATAAAACAATATTTGGAATGAAATACAGAACAACAGACAGAATGGTAGACAAGTAGATAGATAGATAGATAGACAGACAGACAGACAGACAGATGATAGACAGATGATAGATAGATAGATAGATAGATAGATAGATAGATAGATAGATAGATAGATAGAGACAGACAGACAGACAGACAGATGATAGATAGATAGATAGATAGATAGATAGATAGATAGATAGATAGATCGATAGACAGACAGACAGACAGACAGACAGACAGACAGACAGATGATAGACAGATGATAGATAGATAGATAGATAGATAGATAGATAGATAGATAGATAGATAGATAGATAGATAGATAGATAGATAGATAGATAGATAGATAGATAGACAGATGATAGATAGAGACAGACAGACAGACAGACAGACAGACAGATGATAGATAGATAGATAGATAGATAGATAGATAGATAGATAGATAGATAGATAGATAGATAGATAGATAGATAGACAGACAGATAGATAGATAGATGATAGATAGATAGATAGATAGACAGACAGACAGACAGACAGATGATAGACAGATGAGATAGATAGATAGATAGATAGATAGATAGATAGATGATAGATAGACATAGACAGAGACAGACAGATGATAGATATATAGATAGATAGACAGACAGACAGACAGACAGACAGACAGACAGACAGACAGATAGATAGATAGATAGATAGATAGATTACTTTGATCTTTTCATTGCTATTATTATATTTCTCCACATATATTCCAAGCTTTGGCAATATTGTATTTTTGCAGTCATGCCAATAAAGCAATTTTGAATTTGAATTTAGATCCATATGCTTCTATCTCATCCAATCATAATGTATATTCAACATATGCGTCCTTTTAGGGTACCCAACCATGTCCCCTAGATGCGTTTCTAAGTATTTAATGCAAATTAATTTTTAAGAAGCTAAAATAACATATTTGGTCTCACACTTGTCTGCACACACACACACACACACACACACACTTGTTTCGCTATCCTTGTGGGGACATTCATAGGCGTAATGTTTTTTATACTGTAGAAACTGTATGTGCTATTGCCCTACACCAACCCTACACCTAAACCTACCCCTTATAGGAAACTTTCTGCATTTTTAGATTTTCAAAAAACTTCATTCTGTGTGATTTATTAGCTTGTTTACCCATGGGGACCTCAATTTAGGTCCCCACCGTGACCCGAGTCCCCATGAGTCTGTTTGTATTAGGTTTAAGTCCCCACCAGGAAACAAAACAGGTACACACACACACACACACACACACACACTTGAATTTGTGGTTTACGGGGACTCTCCATAGACGTAATGGTTTTTATACTGTACAAACCGTATTTTCTATTGCCCTACACCAACCCTACACCTAAACCTACCCCTTACAGGAAACTACTGGCAATTTTTGAATTTCATAAAACACCGTTTAGTATGTTATTTAAGCCTTTTGTTTTACGGGGACGCAGGAAGTGTTCTCATAAACCATGTTTATGTTGTAGTACCCATGTCATTATACACATTTGTGTTCTCATAAACCATATGTAAACACACACACACACAGTCACATATCCTGTTGGTCTTTTAGCACATCAAAATAACTCAATCATACTGATGTGTCACGCCCCTGGACTGTTTTGTTGTGGTTTTTGCTCCCCATGTGTTCCCTGTGACCCAGTTTCTCCCTAGTCTGATTGTGTTAATTTGCTCCAGGTGTGTCTTGTTTTCCCCTGATTTCCTTGTCTTTAAAAGCCCCAGTCCATTCAGTTTGTGTTTGTCGGGTCTACTTGTTGGATGTTGTGTGTTTCCTGTGTTCCTGTGATGGATTTTCCCCTGTGATTCCAGTATTAAAGACTGTTCAACGTTTCTCCACGTCTCTCTCTCGTTCCTCCCAACGAATCGTGACAGAAGACTCGACCAAAAACAGTAACCTCCGTGTTTTACCCTCCGTTTTGTTTAATCGTTTTTACCCAGTGTTTTTTGTTTCTGTTGTGCCCCATGGATCCCTTCGTCCGGCCCGAATTCCTCCTCCTCCTGCTGGAGCAGGGGGACCGATCTCTCGAGGACCATACACGACTGTTCCTGTTTAGCTAAAGCCACCAGCTATCCGGACGACGTGCTCTGTTCATTCTATGACGCAAGCCTGAACACCGCGAGCAGAGCGCTGTCGTCCGAGGATGGTCCTCGAGAGGATTTCACCACCTTCGTGGAGTGGACTCTGGCGAGAAATGGATCGCCCCTCACCGTTTCTCTCGAGGATGATCTCGCCAGATCCACTCCAGACCCAGAGCCCAGCCCACCAACTCCCCGCGGTGCGGAGCATCAGCCCGAGCCCACCGATGACGGAAAGCCATTTCTCGCTACGATCCATGAGCCAGTGCCAAGCCAAGCGACTGAGCGGAAGATCGTCCCGGAAGTTGAGCCCAACACGTCAGATCAGGTGCGAGAGCTGGCGACAGTGCTCATCACGAGGGAGCCAGCTGTGGACGGTGTGAGCGCGGAGTGGAGCTCCGCCCCCTGCACTGCGGCTGAGGGTGAGCTGATTATACATCTGGGGCTGCTAGACTTTGAGGGGGATCTAATAGACTGGGACACGGCTCTGGAGGCCGACGTTCCCCCTCTCCTCTCTCCTTCGTCCTGGCTGGTCCCGTCCAGCTCCGCTCCTCCAGAGCGCCCTCCAGTGCCTGCTCCTCGAAAGTGCACTCCAGTGCCCGCTCCCGTTCCAGAGTTTCACCCTGAAAGCCCAGAGGCTGACAAATGCCTGCCCTCCCACCCGCTCCTGCCTCCTCCACCGCTGACGTCTGGCAGCCCCTCCGCTCGCCCTCAGCACACCATCAATGCAGTGCGAGCCCCACGGGACTGCCATATTCCAGCGTCGTCGGGGCTGGAGTATCCCTCACCTCCGCCTCCAGCCTCCTCGGCCCGGACTCCGCCTCGGCCTGTGGACCCAGCGGCTCCACCTCGACTCCTAGCTCCCTCGCCTCCACCGTCATCCATCGATCCACCAGCTTCACCGGGCTCCCTCGTCCCTCCAGCTCCGCCTTGGTCGGGCGTCGACCCGCCATCGCCTCAGGACTTCGCTCCTACGGCTGCACCTCATCGCTCCGTCCCACCGGCTCCGTTGGGCTCCTTCCTCCCGCCAGCTCCACCTTGGTCCTCAGTCGCTCCGGCTCCGCCGCGGATCTCCGGAGCTCCGTCTCCGACTCGGTCGCCAGAGCCCTCGGCTCCACCCTGGCCCTCTGGATCCTCGGCATCCCCCTGGCTCGTTGGCTCTCCGTCTCTGCCTCGGGCTCCTCCACCACCTGCTCCGCCTCCGTTGGTCAGCCCCCTGGAGTCGGCAGCCATTCCTCCTCCATGGCTCCTCCCTCCGTCGGCTCCACCGTGGGCCATCATCATGGCTGTGGCCTGGGTCCTGCCAGGCTCCTCCTGCTCCGGGTCCCTCCTGTCTCCTCCCTGGCTCCTTCCTCCTTCGTCGCCTCCCTGGTCTCTGTCTGCCAGCCCCCTCCCGGTTGTCCGTCCTCCTCCTGAGCCTCCGCCATTGTTCCCACCCGTTTCCATTTGAATTTAGATCCATATGCTTCTATCTCATCCAATCATAATACATATTCAACATATGCGTCCTTTTAGGATACCCAACTATGTCCCCTAGATGCGTTTCTAAGTATTTAATGCAAATTAATTTTTAAGAAGCCAAAATAACACATTTGGTCTCACACTTGTCTGCACACACACACACACACACACACACACAGAGAGAGTCACATTTCCTGTTGGTCTTTTAGCACATCAAAATAACTCAATCATACTGATGAAGCATTTAGACAGTTTAAAGAACACTCTTTAGTAAAGCAAATAATACCTATAATAATAATAATAATAATAATTTCCCTTACAATAGATAGATAGATAGATAGGCTATTATTTTGATCTTTTCATTGCTATTATTATATTTCTCCACATATATTCCAAGCTTTGGCAATATTGTATTTTTGCAGTCATGCCAATAAAGCAATTTTGAATTTGAATTTGAATTTAGATCCGGATGCTTCTATCTCATCCAGTCATAATGCATAGTCAACATATGCGTCCTTTTAGGGTACCCAGCTATGCAAATTAATTTTTAAGAAGCTAAAATAGGGGTGTAACGATACGCGTATCGTGTATCGAACGGTTCACGGGCAGTTCCAAATAGAAGTGATCATCCCTATCCCCTTGGAGTGGGGACTTTGGAGTGAGCAGTGCACGTGCGTGTCATTATGTAGTCGTTTGGAATGCACTTGGCCAAGGGAGCAATGTAATTTCCTCATTATCTTCAGCAGGGATGTTACCGTGACAACGCAGCACGGGTCAGCAGATTCGCTGACGGACACCGGCATAAAAAAAAAAAATACATTTTACATTTTAAAATGTTTTAAATATATTATATTTTATATATCATATAGCATATTTTAAAAACTTTTTAAAATCTAAAATGTATGTTTATTTGCAACAGTTATGCTAACAACAATAAAAAGACATTTGACATTTAAACAGTGACATCTCCTGACTCACACCGTGCTGCGTTGTCACGGTAACATCCCAGCTGCAGATAATGAGGAAATTACATCGCTCCCTTTGCCAAGTGCATAGTGATGGGACGTTCGGATCATTTTACTGACTCGGACCTTTGAGTCTCGCTTAAAAAAAAAAAAATCAACAACGTACAAAGAGGTGACACATTACAGGCAAAGCACCATTTATATACGTATGTAACAATACATTATTAATACAAAACGAAAGCTTTAACAGAATAAATTAAAAAAATGAAATAAATTAACTGTTTTAAGAGCTTTAAGATTCTTGGAAGATGAAATAGTTTGGATATACTGTTGAACCTCTTTTTTAAAAACAATAAATAAAGGATTTTGATGAGAGAATTTACTGCGGTGAATATGAAATTTCGCGAGAAATAATAATAGGTTAATAATAAAATATTCATTAATTTTATCTTTCTGTATATTAAAGAAGCCAAACAGTACATCCTTAAAAAGCAAAGAGAAACCCTGGAGCACATTGTGATTGATAACATTAGAGAATTCAATCCAAAATAGCTGTGTGAGGACAATCCCAAAAAATATGCATATCAGTTTCATTAGAGTCACCACAAAAAGAACAGATTGTATCTATGTCTGATTTAAACCTTTTCAGTAACACTTTAGCTGGGTAAAATCTGTGTAACAATTTGAATGAGATTTCTCTGACCGTGTTAGTTATGTATTTCGAAGACAGAGTCCATACTTTTTTCCAATCAATATGATCAACAACATTCTTCCAATAAGACACCACATAGGGAGTTGTTACATGCTCCTTTTAAAAGAATGATCTAATCTTATAGTTACGTGATGAAGGATGTGACAAAAAGGACAGTTTTCCTACTGGGATTTCAAATGGGTCCAAAGAAATAGGTAACGTACTGGGTGATCTAACAGAGTCCCTTAAAAGCATGACAGCTCCTTTAGGAATAGCGTCCATGACAATGGAGAATTCTTAGGGAGTTACTGGAAAATCAAATTTACATAAGAATTCTTCATAACTTAAAATAAGACCTTCTGAGTTAAATAACTGGGAAACAATCAAAATGTTTTTCTCAAACCAATTACTAAAAAACAAAGATTTTCTCTTATATACAATGTCTTGATTGTTCCGAATAAAGTACTGGTGAGGGGAGAAATTGTGCTTAAAGATTAATGACCATGCAAGTAATGCCTGTTTATGAAATTTAGATAAATTGTAAGGGATTCTGTCAATATTATAATTACAAATTAATAAGAAAGGGAGACCACTAAACAGGATTTTATCAACTGATTTATAAATGTTGTTGTCCACATATAGAGAGAGTGCAGCATATGTAAGTCTGGAGATGCCCTCCGCCTTAGCCAGCAGTACTCTGCCTCTCAAGGTTAAGTCTTTCTGCAACCATGTGTTAAATCTTCTTTGGGCTTTTAATATAACCGTGTCAAAGTTCAAAGTACATCTTTTATCTTGATTTTTAGTTATCACAATGCCTAAATATGTAATTTCAGATTTAACTGGAATATTAAAAATAGTGGATGCTGTACAATTTAGACATTAATTCACATATGTTTAGATTAAGACCCGAAGCTTTAGAGAAAAGTTTTATATAATTAATTGCTATTGGGATTTGGGAAGCATCTCTTAAAAATAAGGTGGTGTCATCTGCTAATTGACTAATAAATGTTTCTATATGATGAATGATCAGCTATATGGATATACTCTCGAGTCGTTCGTTCTTTTGTCACGTGACGTGACAGCACTGGATAGAGAAATTAGTTAATTTACAACCTTACAAATGGGTGCATAGTTAATATTATTATTATTATTATTATTATTATTATTATTATTATTATTATTTACTCTTACAGTTACGTGTTGCATTTCTGGTCTCAAATTGTAGCTTTTTATTTCTTACAGTTTATAAATGTGTGAATTTCTGTCATGATGGTTCTTTTCCATAACACTGAATGTGGTAACAAAGGTAATAAACAAAAGAGTTGGTTATTATTATTATTATTATTATTATTATTATGTCTTTTTCCCTCAGACTGCATAGGTTTAGCTTATGAGGCTGTCACTTGATGAACGAACGACTCAAACCCGAAGACTCGTGAGATGAACTAATCCATTCTCTTTCCAGCTCTGACTGCATAGCTTTAGCTTATGAGGGTGTCATGTGATGAACGAACGACTCAAACCCGAAGACTCGTGAGATGAACTAATCAATTCTCTTTCCAGCTCAGACTGCATAGGTTTAGCTTATGAGGCTGTCACTTGATGAACGAACGACTCAAACCCGAAGACTCGTGAGATGAACTAATCAAATCTCTTTCCAGCTCAGACTGCATAGGTTTAGCTTATGGGGCTGTCACGTGATGAACGAACGACTCAAACCCGAAGACTCGTGAGATGAACTAATCAATTCTCTTTCCAGCTCTGACTGCATAGTTTTAGCTTATGAGGGTGTCATGTGATGAACGAACGACTCAAACCCGAAGACTCGTGAGATGAACTAATCAATTCTCTTTCCGGCTCAGACTGCATTGGTTACGCATATGGGGCTGTCACGTGATGAACGAACGACTCGAAAAACCCGAAGACTCGAAACAGGTGAACTAATTCAGTGCAGAATCTGTAGGATGTTGTGCATGCGCGACAGAACGAATCACTCCCCGAGACGACTTGTTCTTCCCGAGTAACATTAAAGATTTGTTCAAAATGAACGAATCATTCAAGAACGACACATCACTACAAGTACATTCCAAACGACTACATAATGACACGCATGTGCCCTGCTCACTCCAAAGTCCCCACTCCAAGGGGATAGGGATGATCACTTCCATTTGGAACTGCCCGTGAACCGTTCGATACA
This sequence comes from Spinibarbus caldwelli, assembly GCA_039654775.1. Taxonomy (NCBI): domain Eukaryota; kingdom Metazoa; phylum Chordata; class Actinopteri; order Cypriniformes; family Cyprinidae; genus Spinibarbus; species Spinibarbus caldwelli. Next base: position 31,853,490 of record CM077235.1, on the reverse strand, counting down.
CGATATACGCGTATCGTTACACCCCTAAAAATAACATATTTGGTCTCACACTTGTCTGCACACACACACACACACACACACAAGTCAAGTCAAGTCACTATTATTTGTATAGTGCTTTTAACAATTCAAATTGTCTCAAAGCAGCTTTAAATCAGCTTGATATAAAGCTGGGTGGCTTTACATCAGCTTTACAGTATTTAGATGGGGAAATAGTGTGTCGAAATAGTGTCATTTTCCTCTGGCCAGACAAAATCAGCAGTTTAAATCTAGGCTGCAGCAGAGTCAGATTGTGCAAAGACTCATCTGGTTCCTGTGGTCTTGTTCCGATGGCCGTCTAGGAGACAGGCTCTTCATTGGGGATCAGTCTCTGGGGCTCATCTAGTTGTCCTGGTCTCCACTGACGTTCAGGGCTGTAGAGGTCATCTCTAGGTGCTGATCCACCATCTGATCTGGATACGGACTGGATCCAGGTGGCTGCAGTGACCGTCTGATCTGATACAGTCTGGATCTGGGTGGCTACGGTGACCTCGGAATAAGAAAGAAACAGACTAATATTAGTGTAGATGCCATTCTTCTACGATGTAACAAGTACATCAGGTGTTTTGGGAAGTGTTCCCGGTTCCGGTTGACCTAATTAATGCAGACTAACAATCCTTTAATGGCTTTGAATTATAGAAATGCGATAGTGTATTATGTGTAAGCCAGGTTAAAGAGATGGGTCTTTAATCTAGATTTAAACTGACAGAGTGTGTCTGCTTCCCGAACAGTGTTAGGTAGATTGTTCCAGAGTTTGGGCGCTAAATAAGAAAATGATCTCCCGCCCGCAGTTGATTTTGATTTTCTAGGTATTATCAAATGGCCAGAGTTTTGAGATCGCAGTGGACGTGAAGGACTATAATGTGATAAGAGTTCACTCAGATACTGAGGTGCCAAACCATTCAGGGCCTTATAGGTAATTAGTAAGATCTTAAAATGTATACAATGTTTAATAGGGAGCCAGTGCAGTGTTGACTGAAGTGGGCTAATGTGGTCATACTTCCTGGTTCTAGTAAGAACTCTAGCTGCTGCATTTTGAACCAGCTGGATTTTGTTTATTAAACTCGCAGAGCAACCACCCAATAAAGCATTACAATAATCTATCCTCAAGGTCATGAACGCATGAATTAATGTTTCTGCATTTGACATTGAGAGCATAGGTCGTAATTTAGATATATTTTTAAGATGAAAAAATGCAGTTTTACAAATGCTAGAAACATGTTTTTCAAAGGAAAGATTGCTGTCAAAAAGTACGCCTAGGTTCCTAACTGATGACGAAGAATTTACAGAGCAGCCATCAAGTATTAGACAGTGATCAGGTTATTACATGCAAAAGTTTTTGGTCCAATAATTAACACTTCTGTTTTTTTCAGAATTTAGCAGTAAGAAATTGCTAGTCATCCAGTTTTTGATATCAACTATACATTCCGTTAGTTTTGCAAATTGGTATGTTTCATCGGGTCGCGAAGAAACATAGAGCTGAGTATCATCAGCATTACAGTGAAAGGTAACACCATGTTTCCTAATGATATCTCCCAAGGGTAACATGTAAAGCGTGAAAAGTACGGGGCCTAGTACTGAGCCTTGAGGTACTCCATACTACACACACAGTCACATATCCTGTTGGTCTTTTAGCACATCAAAATAACTCAATCATACTGATGAAGCATTTAGACAGTTTAAAGAAAACTCTTTAGTAGAGTAAAGCAAATAATACCTATTATAATAAAATTTCCCTTGCGACAGACAGACAGATAGATAGATAGATAGACAGACAGACAGACAGACAGACAGACAGACAGACAGACAGACAGACAGACAGACAGACAGACAGACAGACAGACAGACAGATAGATAGATAGATAGATAGATAGATAGATAGATAGATAGGTAGATAAGACAGACAGACAGCAGGCAGCAGCATTCCTATTGGGAATAAAGTGAAACTTCAACAGGTGAACAGGCAGTCAAAAAAGTGATGTGAGTTTTCATAAACTAGTAATTTATCTATTTTGGTGATAAGTAAACATGATGAACAGCAGCTAATATTCACAGCTTCTTTAGCACAATATGTGTGAATGTAATGTGAGAGCGCTTTGAGAAGTCATGATAAAATATGTTTTTCAAAACGCTACAAGCAGCTTAAAATATCTGTGCAAGTTCCTCAAAAAAATCCATTGAGTAGATACCAGCAAATAAGATGGAGAAAAAAAAAATCACAAAAATAGACTAAATGACACACCCGTGTGAAAAGGAACCTGTAGAGGAAGAGATGGGTCTGAAAAAGCTCCCTGTGCAGAACTTACTATAAATGCTTATCGCACAAACCCGTCCTGGGTCGGAGCTGATGTCTTTATATGTGTTATATGTCCTTCTTTGTAGAGCTCCAGTGTTTATTAAAGAATACAAGATAGATCTTGCCCTAAGGAACCAAGAATCACAGCAAAGATACAGAAAAATTTGATTTAGTTTTCAGTATAAGAACAATATTAGAGAGAAACAAAACACTACATATTATAAATAATAAAATGGTGAGACAAGAGGATGCTGTTAACGGAAACTTGTAAGAGGTATTAGATGATGCTACTGTATAACATGCAAATGTTTGGGGTTGGTAAGATTTTTTTTTTTTTTTAATTTTTTTAAAATATGTCTCTTATGTTTACCAAGGAGCATTTAAATGATCATAAAAACAGGAATATTGTGAAATATTATTGCAACCAAAATAACTGTTTATATATTTCAGTACATTTTTTTTTATTTTAATATATTCTATATTTAATATATTTTAAAATGTAATTTATTCCTGTGGTGCAATGCATATACACATATATAATCACAACAAAAAATAAAAATAAATTAAAATAAAGAGTCAATGAAGTTACTTTGCAGTTGAAAGCAAAATTAATTTATATATTAATGCTTATATGTCTGCAAAATGCCTCAAAAAGCAGTAAAGTGTGATTGAATATTTTGATTGATTAGATATAAGCAGGTTTATGTACCTGATTTTCCATCAGAAGTGTTCAGGTGACCTACTTCAGATGTTCCATCAAGGAAAAAAAGATGCCGTTCAGTACAGACAAGTCCTGAAAGAGAGAAATTGGTCATCCATTTTCACCCTCTTTGAAATCACAGAGACCCCAGACTCTGACCCTGGACTGTGTTGTAATTATTGGCCACTTTTTTCCCTGAGCACTTTTCTAAAGATGCGAAGAAAAGCAATTTTGGGATAGAATAAAAAGAGTGCTTTGGAAAAAAAACACTGCTCTGATTCACTACATTCAATCTAGAATGTGGCACTGGGACAAATAAAGAAATAAAACAGAGAGAGAAAGACTAGAGAAAGAACCAATTTACAGTAGAAAAGAAAGACAAAAAGTTGTATTGCGTTATGAAGTTGACACGAATAAACCTGACTGTCATTCTTCATTCAGCCAGCAGGCGCCAGTGTCCTGATTCTCACCAGTGTTATTTTAGTATCATTCAGTATTTAAATATCTTATCTTGAATTTGTTTTTATTTTTATATTCTGTTTTCATTTTAATTTCAGTAAAGTTTTAGTAATTTATTGTGTACTTTTGTAATTTTTTTTAAATGTTTATATAATTTTTGAATAGTTCATTTTTATTTCAGGTTTTTAGTTTGTTATAGTACATAAAGTTAGTTAAACTAAATTAAAATGAGAAATGTCGATATATTACAAGTCTTAGATTTTAGTGCTTCTTATAAGAAGAAGTAAGTATTATATATTATGTGTATGTATACACACATATATTATATATGTGTGTATGTGTACTTAACCATATACCAACACACTAAACACTCTGCACACTCCCACAACCAAAAATCATGTTTTTTTTTTTTTGTTTTTTTTTTAAATTAGCAAGCCCACTCATTTTGTTTTTCCATGTATGTGCATTTCACCATAGCATTTTTCCAGTAAACTTTATAACACCATATATTTATGGCACACCTTGTAAGATTTGTATATTACCGATGCTGTAAAAGGAAATCTGTAAACAGCATTGAAAATCTGGTTAATCTGGTTAATCTGTCACCTTGACACTTTATAGCACCTTCGATGTCAAAAGTTCAATCAGAATCCACATCAATGATGTGACATCATTCAGCATCAGCAGAGGAAAGACGCAGGCTGTCAGGTCATGCAACAGACAGCCCACGCATTTCAGTTCTTTAAAACGCACCACTTGTCACAGCATCGAGAACAGCACTTCTGACAGACTCACAGGCTTTTTTTGAGAGAAGAACAAGCTATAAATCATGGTGAGTTGTTCTTGTTGACAATCAGGGAAATCAAGGAATAACTGGAAGTAAAAAAAAAAAAAAAGATTATTCAAGTAGCAGTCAAGCTTGTTTTATTAACATGACAACTTATGGTTTTTAAGACAAAGAGTTTGAATACAAAGGATTACAGAAGAGTTTACAGAAGTCTTGCTGTTTCACTTCACTGTAATTACTTAAAACAACTAGCTGGTATTATTGTTAATAACATAATTCATAATTATAATTTTGATGTCAAATTTATTTATATAGCAGCTTTAGAAACAAACTTGAATTTAATAAAGTACTTTACAACAACAAAAATGAGCTAAAATACATGAATAAATAAATGATAATAAATAGAAAGGAGATTCTCTACAAATATTTGGAATAACACAAACTGTAACAGGAATATACTGGCACTTTTTATTATTATAAATCTGAGAGTATTAAAAACTGTACTTTTTACATGCTGTGATTTTGCATTTAGAGCTTTAAAGCATGTATCAAAACTGCATTACCTAATAATAGAATAACTATTTTATGTCACAACATTATATAATACAACTTAAGCAAGTTTTTTGTGAACCAATTTCTTATTCATTACAAACCTATTGCTTGTTAAAGCGTTGCATATAACCTCAAAATGCTACACTTCCTGTCCTCATAGGTATTTAAAGATACATGACTGATTTCAAACCATAGTGTTTTTTTTACAGCAAGTTGCATGTTTCCCCATGCTTATCTGCACGTTCCACTCTATACTCTAAATACAATAGAAAGTACTGCAGTACTGTAGGCCTAGAAAGTATTTAGAAACTTAAGCTAAATTTAAAAATGTGTCAATACGGTTGCATTAGATAACACAATATAAAACCACGTGGTATTTATTCTGCACAAAGCACATTTTCCAAGGTAAATAACTGACAAAAAAGAAGGTTGTTCCTTAAATGCTAAAACAATATAGGCTATACACTGTTCAGCAAAATGTATTTGTACACTTCGTAGTTGTGAAACATCAGTGGAACTTGCTCATTAATATGATGAAATACAACCCACATCTAACTTCATCAGAACTGACTTCATACAAAAACCCACCACAACTAAAAGATACTGATCAATGTAGTTCTGAGAAAAGATGCTGCAGCATTTGTCTGAGACTTGGTTTGATATTTTGCTAATTCAAAAACGAGCAAAAATAACACCGAAAAGTGAAGTTAGTGTAGAAAAACAGCTACCCTGCAGCATTTGAGCTCATGCATATGAATATTTTGCAGGTAATCATGACATTTAAGCATAAATTCAAACCTTGTTGTGACATCTTCAAAATTGTGAAACCTCTGCAAGCAGCTTTAATTCTCACTTAAATGACCACTAACCCTTACGATATCATTGGCTTTCTTCTAGGTTGAATATAACTGCAGTGCGGTGGAGAGCCACACAGACGCAGCACTCAGTCTGTTTGAACGTGTGGCCTACCCACCTGTCTTCATAGTGGGTCTTTCCTTCAACATCACAGCTCTGTGTATCTTCTGTCGCCTCAAGCGCTGGACGGACACGCACATCTACATGTTCAATCTCCTGGCTGCCGATTTCCTGGCCATTATTTTCCTACCTTTCAGGATACTGGAAGCCTTTTGCCCGATAAAACCCAGCGGATTGTGTACATTCCTGCTGTGCACCCAATACTCCAACATGTACAGCAGCATCTTCACCATTACAGCCATCAGTATTCACCGATTTATAGCCATCAGATTTCCGTTTCTGACCAAAGCACTGGCCTCCAAAAGTAAGACGATCGCCATTTCAATGTGCACCTTCATCTGGGCGATCGTAGTGGTCATCTGTGCTTGTAACTATGAAGACCTTCATTTCGATCAATTACATACCTGCTATGACCGAAAACTGTCAGAAAAGCTCCGAAAACACTTTTTCTTGCTTTTAGAGATTTTAGGGTATCTTATTCCAGTGCTCATCGTCATATTTTGCTCCACACAAACCATCTACATCCTGATCAGATCCCTTCGGCATGTCCAAGGCAGGGACAGAGTGGAAAGGAAAAACATTGCTGCGATCATCACCGCAAACATGTTCACATTCATAGTTTGCTTCACGCCCGTTCATATTGGGCTTTTGTTGCAATTTGTATCAGACAATTCAGGTGAAGACTTTGTGCACGTGTTTCTTGATGTCGCTGAGTGGATTGCTACTATCAATTGCTGTCTGGATTCAACTGGCTATTACTTTCTGCTGAAAAGAGTTAATAAAAGTACAATCGTTCATACTGAATATTAAAGTTAGCTAGAGTTTGTTGATCTAGATTAGATTGAGGCAGATCCCTGTCATGAGGTATACAATATAATAAAGCTTGGTCTAGAACTGACAACATTAGTGTTATCATGGCAACAAGATTTACCACTATCATGATGGAAATACCACAGTATTCTTTAAAGTGCAGTTTTAATACTGGTGCATGAATAGGATAATTGCATAAGTACTATGACACCACCAGAGTATGTTCCTGTTTTCGACTGTTGCTTAGAATATATATATATATATATATATATATATATATATATATATATATATATATATATATATGTATTTATTTTTGTATGCAATATATTTCAATTAAAGGTTTAAATGATAATCCTCTGCACTTTGCAATTTTTTGTTCAAGTAATTATTTTCATGATGAAGAAGTAGTAATATGCTTAAATGAAGGAATTCAATAATATTGTTTAAATAAAATTATTATATTATATTATATTATATGAAGCTTAGCTATGGTTTTATCCAGTGACTTTGATCACATGCAATTTTTATATGAGCAACAATATTATGTAGTAATAGTAATAAATCATATAATTTATATAGATTTTTTTTTTTACTACAGATTTATACATTGTATTATTTTTATGTTATTTTATATTGCACAAAGATGGGTAGTAACTGATAATCTGGATTACAGAATCAAATTCCAAAAATTAAGTACTTGTAATTAGACTAAATTACATTTTAAAATTCTCATAATCAGTTACTTTTTTATCGATTACATGATTACATATTATTCACACAATAGCAATAAATTATCCATAAATTATTGATTCTCCCAAATTCCCAAATTTTCATCGTTTAAATGTTCCTTTCTAAAATAGCCTACCACTCACAGTAAATACATTCAGAAAGTCTTCCATTTTTGTGGACATTCACACAAAGAATGCACAATTTTAAGATACACAAATTCACGATATTTCTTATTTACATGTAATGCAGGCATTAATATATTTTCTTACTCTTTGTATTTTTATATCAATATGGTATGAGATTATTCTGTTTTATTCTATTAATCTTTATATTATTACTTTATATTATATTATTCTATTCTATTTAAATCAATGTAATAAACACGTTAGGTCAAAAGTAATCTAAAAGTAATCAAAAAGTAGTCTGGTTACATTACCTGAAATCTGTAATGTAATGGATTAGCCTACATTACTAACTACAATTTTTGTCAAGTAATTTGGAATCAGTAACAGACTACAATTTGTAAGTAATCTACCCAACTCTGAGTATTTGTTATTATTACTATATTTTCACTGTATTTATTTTATTAAAGAAATAAATACAGTAATAAATAAATACAATTATACCATTATACCAAAATAAATACAATTATACCATGAATAGTAGACAAATGTAGTATATATACTACACCAATATCAGTAATAAATCATATAACATTTGTCATGTACATCAATAACATTTTATTATTTTTATTATTTGTATATTATATGTATTATTATTTTTAAATATTTTATTTTTTTATTTTATTACAGAGAAAATATTTAAAATATTTATGAATAGGTACATAATGTACACAAATATCAATAATAAATCATAAGATAGATAGATAGATAGACAGACAGACAGACAGACAAATAAATAAATTAAATTAAACTGCTCACAGCAGGCCTTCCGCTCTGAGCAAGTTTGCACGATTTGTCATGTAAGGTTAAACTACCCTCTAGTGGTCATTTAGTGTATTTGTCATATGCGTTGTCTCTGCAGTCTCGTGCACACACAAGCATGTGGCACGTGACAGTATGTATAGCGATAATGTATATTATCACATAAACTGAAAATTGCTAGTGTTAAATACCTCATCAGGTCTAGAGAGTAATAAAAACATCATCCATATTATTAGTACTACGTTTTTTTGTCATGTTACCATATTGTTTTGTTTATACAGTAGGCTATCATAGTAAAACCATAGTGTGAAGAACCTTCATAATTATAAATCAAAGTACTTTGGTATTACCTACTATCTGATTGCATCCCTGCAAGTTTTGCGACCGCTTTAGATCTGCTGTCCAGTCATGATGAGGGAAAATGTTGAACTATTTTGATGTTCTTCCCATTTTATCATAATTGCGTTTTTTTTTTTTTTTTTTTTTTTTAACGATGGATTGAGTAATTATATAAAAAAAACCCTACACATCAGTTTGTACACGCAATGTAACGTTTTTGGTACAAACTATTACACCGTTGACTTATTTTTATTTTTAAACGCCATTAAAAAGCAAAGGACATGAATGAGTCGAATTAAACTGCATTGATGCTAAATGCCTGATGTAATTGATATGTTGATGTGTCTAATTAACTTCCAAGTAATGATGCTTCAAAACAACATCACTCTAGTCTTCAGATTACACAGATGTTGCTATGGTGACATGGTTCTCCATAGCAACAGAGAGATGCTGTGTGAGATTTCAATGTGCGTTCAGTGAAACGCCATCTACTGGACAGTGCCGTGCAAATGAAGGAAACAACAACCTTTCTACTTAGTTAGATATATGCTCTAGTCATACTCAGATATTCTCACTTTTTATTAAGGACAGGATGGCTAAACAGTTAAAAGTAGCCAGTACCAATGAGGGACCTGGGATTGTTTACAGTACATAATAATGTAAAAAATTAATTTTTATATTTTTTTAACCATCTTTGATACCAAATTTGATCGTTTTATCAGCAGAATGGAAATAAGACAAACAAACTAAAACCTCAAAGCATCACAGAATGCAGTCAAATCCATGGCTAATACGTACTAGTGTTTGTGCTGTTGTTTTCCCTCCAAAATAATGTCACTTCCTGGAGGATGATGCCATTGAGGCTATTGTTAATGGATTGTACAAAAGACTAACAGGATGGAAAGTGATAACATTTTGTTACATTTTTTGATGAGACAAGACAAAAATGGCAACATCTGCTCAGACAATTATGTGTGTGTGTATTTGCAATATTTACATTGGTACATGACAAAAATGGCAACATCTAGTGAAATTATTTAAATTTTGCTCCTATTTTCAGTCATTTCTGATGTTGTGAAAAATTAAAATGAACTAATATGATTTCCATCTTTTAAAATAGTCAGTTAAATATTTTATTTAAATTGAGACATATATAATGAGAACAATGAAAATGTATTTTATTTTGCATGGCTTAAAATGACGTACTACTTAGATTAAACAATTAATATAGGCTCTTATTTTATTAAAATGTTATTTTTTAAAAGATAATTCATTACATGCTAACCTTCTGCTGGTAGAAATAGTCTCTGATGCAACTAAGATTAATAGCTGGCCTATATGTATGTTGCATAGTGACTTACAGTAGCTAATAAAAGTCTGTTTTATAATTAACAATATAATATCTTGGGCAATTGGCACCTATGTAACTCTTTAAAGTGATCCTTACTACAAAATGAGTTCACACTAAGAAAAAAAGGTACAAAAGCTGTCACTGGGATTGTACCTTTTCAAAAGGTTTGCTACTAGTTTGTACCGAAGCATTTAGGTACTAATATGTATATTTTAGGTAAAAAAAAATAAAATAAATAAAAATAAATAAATAAATAAATAAATATATATATATATATATATATATATATATATTCCTTTAAGGTACTAAAATGCACTCTTTAGGGTTAAATAAGGTACAAAGGTGTATCTTTTGAAAAGGTACCGCCCCAGTGACAGCTTTTGTACATTTTTTTTCTGAGTGTGTAGAATTGTCTTTAATTCGGTTGACACATTTAACAGAGACAAAGGTCAAACAATCAAATGTGTTTATTAGAATGATAAAATCTCCATGTTGATTTACGTTTGAAAATAAGTGTGTGCTCCAGTACTGAGTCGTGTGTTCATGTGTGAAACTGGGTGTATATGTGTGTACTTCTATACATGTGAGATTATTTAAAAACCAACAAACGAACAAAACAATTTTCACTGGATACCACCCCTGGACTTCTATACACGGGGACATTACATCATCGCCAGCGGAGGGGTGGAAATCAGGATTTGAGCTATGTACAGAGCAGCTGAGTCCAGGTAAACAACTCAATATAACACTGATTCAGTCTTACACACAGCCCTTCACGTCGAAGGCAAATCTGTGTCGCCATATACACTTTCTTACAAAATGCCAGTTATGAAGAGATCAAGAATCCTGCTTCAACATTTGCAAAGTCTGTGACAACCAATAAATGTGAACAAAAAAGCAAGTGGAAAAAGTCAAACACACATTATTGGCCTTGATTATTGTACAATATTGTGCTTGTTGCGGCACGATCAGAGATAAAGACACTGGGTTATGACAGCAAGTGCTTATGGGAAAAATCATTTGAATACATTCACAGCACATTCAACACTTCCCTTTGACAATAATAGGCCAGAATTAACACAAATGGCACTGTGTGAAAAAGTCAATGTCACTTTGAGCCGTAAAGCATAAAAACACACCAGAAATCAACCGAACAAAAGGAAAATATTGTGAAGGGGAAAGTCATGGACATTTAAAGCCATTTTAATTTACACCGAGACTTCCTGCTAGAAAGGAAATTAGCTTTAGGCACTGAATTTTCAAGTTAATGTGTGGACACTTTTATCTTTTAATTGAAGGCAGTTTGTGTGTGTGTTTCTTGAGGTTTGAAAGAAATAATCAAGAATTAAATTGGAAACTAGACAGTATTTTCTCAAGAAAATACAAGCAGTGTTTTTCCAGGCAAAACACATATCTAGCATGTTGCTATGTGGTAGCTTAATAGCTTTTCTCTTTCAGGAGAAAATAAATCCTTATTTTATCATCCACCAGGCAAGAAACTAAACTCTATTCACTTAGAAAAGTAAAAGCACACCTCAATAAGCTGCTCAATTTGAGGTATCAATAGCACAAATAGCGTGCGACAAGTCACACTTCGAAGAAACACTTGTTTTGGCGTCTTCGTAGCTTATTAGCAAACTTAGCGATTCCGTTTTCTGTTGGCAAACACTTTTGAAAATGGATATGGCACAGTTTCTTTTGAAGAACTTTGAGATGTTTGCTGAGAGTATATAATATCTTCTTGATGTACTTCTTTCTTCACATGGGTTAGCATATTAGCAATTGCTACATCCTGCATTTGATTACTTGGTTTAGTGTGTTTGATCTACAGGTAAGCGGCTATATCCTTGCATTTCCTGCCTACCGGGATCTATTTCCTGTGTTCTGGATCCTATTTCCTGCCTGGTGTATCTTCAATGCTAAAAAGAGGAGACCTAAATAGCCTACATACACACAGTAATTTAAACACATAAACACACACAGCGCAATCAACCACGACTCTCTTTTCAGCTGGATTTATGAGCTAATCAATGCTCAACCAACCGTAGCACACAACTGCAGGAGTGTGTGTGTTTTCTGAGAGCATCAGCAATGGCAAGTACATGTTCTCTAGGATAGAGGAGTACTATGCTTAAGTGATGTGTGTAGCACGTGCTTTTAATAAGAGACATCTTGCAGGTGCATGAGAACCATTATTAAGTGCATTCCTGTGCACTCAAGTGTGTGTGGCAACTCATCTAATCAGACATCTGCTATCAATATATCACAGACTGATGCTATTAGATGTTTAATAACAAAGCTAGCCTATGTGGAGATGGACACTTGTGTGTATCATGCAGAAACAGGAAGCTGATGAGAAAGAGGCTCTTTTTCGAATCCTAGAGAGCCAACTTGTTGTCTACTGTCTTTTTAAGGCAGAATCCAAACAAAAATTAACTTTGAAACAATCTTTTTGGACAGCAACTCCATTAACAGTGCCTAAGGAGATAGAGAAACTTGATTAATTCTCAAAATAAAGTTAATTCCACTAGTCTGATGATAGCATGTTGGTTAGCTAACTTTAATAAGATCAAAAATAATAGATTTAAAATTTTCATTACTTAATTTGAAATAAGATGGAACTATTTTCTGTTGGTTACCTTTCCAAACTGTTGCATCCCATTGAGTTTGTTGTTTATTCATAAAATTTTTGTTTAAAATTCACATTTCAAGGTCAGGGGTTCAATTCCCAGAGAATGCATGAATTGATAAAATGTATACCTTAAATGCAATGTAAGTCACTTTGGATAAAAGCATCTGCCAAATGCATAAACGTAAACTCTGTCTGCCATCTTTGATGAAACTGCCTTAGAAATTGCTGGCAAGGTAGGCAGCTCACTAGGGTTTGGAACAGAGCCAGAGAGTGTTTCTCTGTACATTTGATTATGATACACTTTTAGTTTTCTAATACGAGGTCACAATGACTTAAGGACACAGGGCTTTCTCTTTGACAGTTCCTAGATACATGACTGGAAACATGCAATCCATGATCCCTGTTGATAATGAAGAACTTTCAAAACCAAAGCAAATTAATTCACAAAAAGGAGGGGAAATGTATTATGATAGATATGACAAGCAAAACAACTGGTTATTTCACAGACAAACACGCACCCAATAACATAACTGGCTTCAAGTCACATAACATCTCTTGACTTTGTAGTCCTTTTAATTCTCGGATTTCGATTCCTCTTCTCTGGGTTTCCATTCTTGTTTGCTCTCGTTCAAAGTCCAGGAGAAACAATAGGTCAAACGGCATCTTTAAGAAGAAGAGTCCAAAGGTCCTCAAGACAGAGCCTGTCTTTCTCAGTCTCTAATTGTGTCTTTTTAGAAAACAGTGGGTATTTTTACCTCAGTCCTCTGTTCCGTGTTACATTTTACATATTGTGTAAAAAATTCACTGTACAAAAAAGGAAGAAACAAAACAAAAAGACAAAAAAGACTTGGAATCCAGCGTGTTCAGAAGTTCTCAGAGAGTTTTGTTTCTCTCATAAAACTCACAGAGCTACACAGAACACAGAAATTCATGTGGTTGAGGCCATGAAACTCATCCGACCAACGTTTTCTCTCTCTGTCTCTCTCTCTCTTGTAAAGTCTGAGTTCAAGGCTGAGGTAATACTGAGGTAAAGGCCTCAGCTCACTGGACAGAGAACAAAGTCATAAAACACAAAAGATTTCCAAGCATACTACAGAAAAATCGGTCAAAAATTGGTCAAAATGATGCTCAGAGCAACTGGTGTACTGCAAATCTTGCAAAGCAAACCATGAGACGGGGCCCCGCCCACATGTAGTGATGTCACACACAAGCATTTGTAACGGAAAAAGGGCTGCTGATGGAGACAGACAGTGTTGTTATTTTGGCTAATGTGGCTCTCTCTATAATTTGCTTCTCTTTATTCTCCCATTTAATATGATGAAATAGTTTCAGTCCCATCTTATGAATCAGGGTTGTACTACTCGAGTCCGTCTTAAACCAAGACCATATATCCAGGAGCATTTGGACTCGGCATGGACTCGGACTTGAATGAGCTGGTCTCGATTAGTCTTAGAAAATATACTCATGGACTTGGACTTCAGACTGAATCTGGTCTTGTAGGACTCAAATACTACAAAATTGCTACGTATGTTATGGAGAAAATGTAAATTTAATGGGCTACGAGAATTTAGAACCAATCAATAATCACTGTGATGTGGGGAGAGGAAGCCATTCCGTAGTACAAGTTCATTCCAAATCTTTCCATTCGACCAGTTAACCTGTCTAGGGATGCTCCTACAGCATTTACACTGATGTAAATGGGGTGTCCTATAGGCCAGTAATCACAGCACTTAGTTTTGAGTTTGGTATCGACCAGAAACAGCAACCATTACTCCAAGGAACTGTTGGGTTCTTCCTCTTATTTGGAGTTAACAATTGTCCCAAATTAAATGCTGTCGTTATATCAAACTTACAAATCTGCTGAAAGGGTAACCTGCTAAAGAGAGTCTAGGTCTGAACAGATTCAGGGATAGATAGTCTTCAAGATGTGTACGGTTCTTTCCTCCATCTGATAAAGGTGCAATAAAGTTTGGTAGGCCGCACTCATAGTCAGTCAGCAAGAACGAGAGCTACAGGGAAAAGCACATCTCTGTCTACATATTTGTGTGATTGTGAGTGATAAATACAGAGAAGAAAGAGGCGTTTCCAGTAGGAATGGCTGCTCTTCTCATAGTCAGCGAGGTCCGTTTTTGGCTTTTCCTCATACAAGCAGTTCTAGACAAATGAGGAAAAGGATGTCAAGCAGGTGAGGAAAGAAACAGAGAGAGAGAGACACAGAGAGCTGGTTGCACTCCGCAGTCCACATGAGGTTTCAGTCGCTCACGTTTCTACGATTTCTTGCTCCTTGCATCCTCGTTCTTCTCGATTCACTGGCCTGTCGGTGTCCGATCGCTCCCTCCCTTCCCGAGCAGGTGGCTGAAGTCTGCCAGGTCGATGAGCCCCCGGGACCCATGGAGCACGGAGCGCGTTAGTCCTGCAGGGTGCTGTGAGGCTGGGGTGTAGTGGTGGCCCGTTGGAGGTATTCCATGACTGCTGAAGATGTAGCCTTCGTGGGTCCAGCGAAGGGGCTCTCCGCTGTACTCTATCTGGGTACTGGGTGCTGACACCACTCTCCGCCGGTCAGGGGAGTCTTGGGGAGTCATGGGGTAGTTGTATTCGCCTGCTGACTTGCGAAGAAGAGTGCCTGGGCGTATTCCCTGATCCCGGTACTTGGAGAGAGAGACGTAGCGTTGGCGGTCAATACCAGTCTCGATGGCTTCCTCATGGCGTCGACCGTTTCCTTGCAGGAGTTTAGAGCTGAGAAACAAAGTGGATGGTGGAGGTGGACACTGAGTTCCCACCGAGCTCAAGAAGGTCTGGCTTTGGTCCCAACTGGATCCGGAATCGGATAGGCGTAGCCCACGTTTTTGCTGCAGGGGAGTTTGCTCGGGTGTGGGAAGTAGACCTGGATCCAAATCACCTGCTTTGACCCAACCATTCGGCATTACGAAGAGCGTCTCTCCCTGAGAGCGTGGCCTATCAGTTCCGCTGTGCCGGGATACGCTCATTACGGAGCCGCTCCTGCTTTGTCCCATCATGCACCGTTCCTTCTCGTTCTTCCGTTGACTATTGGACGAAGGAGTGTTGCTGTGCGAACGGTGACGGTGTTTTTGGCCCATGATCCAGCACACTGCCAGGCCTGAGAGTGCTGCCCCGGTGGAGAATGCGGAGACTGCAGCGACTACCAGCAGGTTCAAAGTAACAAGACTTTCAGGTTCATCCATAAAACTCTCACGTAACAGACCTGCAAGAAAGAGAGCAAAACATTAGGGATGGGGTCAAAAATCCATTTTGTAGTTAATATAATAATGATAATAATGACATTATGTTGTCAGAACAAAACAGCAACAGCAATGGAGGAGGAAAGACAAATACATCCTGCCCCATTTTCAGCGAGGGCAAGAATATTGTATTAATTATTGATCTTTTGTTATTATGGGAAGTAGGGATGTGCCCGAATAATGAATCTGTATTCGGAAGGCACAGAAAACGAACAAAGCATTCTACGGAGCCTCTTAAGGGACATAATTAGCCCCTTGTTAGCGGTTGCCTGTTACATTACAGTACATAAAATTTCACTTACCACATAAACAGATTAAGGAGAGATGAATGATAGGACAATGAATGATTTGCAGATCCTGAGCGCCTCTGACAAACATCTAATCATGTAAAATGTGTGGTAAGTACTGCCGCTCCTTAGTATACACAGAGTACGTGTGATCGTGAATCTTGAAAGTGAAAGTAAAAAGTGAGCGTGCATTCAAAAGCGGTTTCAATGCCCCGCATATTAATAACAGCTCCCTGATGCCCGTAATTTATATACAGTATAATTATCCAATGATACATTTGCGAGAGAAAGCGCTGAAATATATTTTTCCACCCATCTTGTATTTATTCCCTTTAGGGGTTCCGTAGTATGTCATTTCCTTTCCGAACATGGTATTCGGATTCGGGCACATCCCTAATAGGAAGTGTAAGATATTTTTGATTTATTAGGAAGTAAATAGGAAACACTGATTTCTTGAGTCAGGACTACCCATACTATAGACTGGTGTGTTTTTGTATCAAAATACTGGTGCGTTTGATGTCCAGTGTGCACAAAAAATTAGATGAAAAATCGTTAATCGTGATTAAAAATTGAAAAATCCTATGACAATTTTTAATCGAATCGTGATCCCAAGAATTGATATGAATCGAATCGTGAGGTACCAAAATTTCCCACCCCTACAAAATATGTTACAATCCAAAAACAGCAAGGGACATGAAGGCCAAAATCCAGTTTTAGGTCTACTAAAAAAACACTGTAAAATCTATGACTTTTGACACGATTAAGCTTGGGAGGACTAATCATTTAAAAACTGAATGGCTTACAAAAGCATCAAAGAAGCTCCTCAAGACTTATGAAGCGGTGTGCAATTGATCTATTGAGTTTCTGTACATTACAGCCCCAGCAATTGATCAGAAAATAAGAGACTGCGACTACAGTCGCTCCTAATTTAGTAAACTTGATATAGTGTGTGTTTTAGTAGACTAAGGCCGTGGCATTCCATAGATGGGATATGACCTTAGAAACCTTGCACTTAAAAGTCCTGCCTCAAGATCTGTGAACATGCAAACGCCACGGTCAATCACTCAACATAAGCAACCTGTGCAATTGAGCTTTATACTGGAAATGTGAATAGATGTAAGAAATATTCTAACTAAATGGGTCTAAAGAGATCATTTAATAAATTCAAAGAACACAGCAGTTTTGGGGGTTGATGACTCATGCTTTTCATACTCTGCTTTCTAATCGTTTCTCTTGGAATTGGCGTTTGTGTGATCCTGGCCTTTCTCTTTCTTTCTTTTAACAGCATTTCTTGTACTCTTTCTTCTGCTGTTCCCTGTGAGATGTCCTTGGTCTTAACCTCTATTTTCTCAGTCTACTTCTTTCCCTCTATTATCTCTTCTCTTGGCTTTCTTCTCGCTGACTATCTCTCCTCTAGCGGTGCCGTTTATGTGTGGGCTGTTAGCCGTCTCAGAAATGAGAAGCTGTCAGACTCTGCGTCTACTTCAGTATCCAAACTAGTAAATGTCTTGACAGTAAGAGGACTTTTAAAAGAATAGTTCACCCAAATAGGAAAATTCTGTCATCATTTACTCACCCACATGTCAGTCCAAATGATTTTCCTTCTACTGAAGACCGCAAAAGGAGACAAACTGTTTTGGAATGACATGAAGGGGGGAGTAAATGATCATTTTTGGGTGAACTGTTCATTGTTTTGTCGCTCACTCTTTCAGTTTATAAACGAATATTGTGTGCAGCCCTTCAAAGAATACTATGGTACTGCCATCATGGTAGTGTCCAGAATATGGTATTACCAAAAACAACTGTATACACTACATCCATTTGTAATGTGTGTGTCCTCAGGGGTGTAGCAATCATTTCAAGAGACAAAAACCTCCTGACCATTGATAGATTTGTCTTATATCTTTGTAATATTTGTATTTGTAGCCTATTTTAATAGTCTCAGTAAGATTTCATTAAGGATTAGTAAGATTTTTCCTTAGGATGATTTTTAATAAGATTTTTGTTTAGAAAAAAATGAAGTAAATGCGTTTTTTTTTTTTTTTAGCAATTATGCATTAAATTGAAAAAAAAAATGACAGCAAAGACAGTAATTTGTAATATAAATTACAATAAATGTTGTTTTGAACTTCATATTCATCAAAGAATCCTGAAGGAAAAAAACGTATTATGATTTCCACAAAAATGTTAATCAGCGCAACTGTTTTGAACATTAATAATAAATGCTTTTTGTTTTCTGAAGGAATATGTGACACTGAATATTGGAATAATGGCTGCTAAAAATTCAGCTTTGCCATCACAGGAAGAAATTGCATTTTAAAAACTGTATAAACATTTCATAATACCATCATTTTACTATATTTTTTTGTCAAATAAATGTAGCCTTGGTGAGCATAAGAAACTTCTTTCCAAAACATAAAAACGGTACTGTATTTACAGCAAATTACAATGTAAAAAATAAATCTGTCAAATAACAGAAAAAGTACTGGTAGCTCATTACACACAACATTATCCATTAATTTTACGGACATTTCTGTTAACTCTAAAACACAATGCAATGAAGTGTAAAATTCAAAATACTGGTAAAACACCTGTAAACAATAAATATAGAAGAATTCCTTCAAATTATACAGTATATTGTGCCCTATTTTTAAAGTTTTTTTTTTTTTGTATATTTCAGCAATATTGGCAAGACAAAGAAAAAACAACTCACTGCATTTGGCTGGATAACTTCAATAGCTTTAAAACATCTAAAATGAGCATTAATACAAACTATATTTTAATGTACTAGCATGCTTCTGTCAAACTCCAGCAGCATCAAACAGAGTGATTTCAAACAAGCTCTGAACAAACTCTGTTTTTTCTCTCTCTCTGTTCTGATCTTTTTTGGCATTCGGTATTTCACTCGTCTCAGGCTCTTTAAAATATGAATGAACTTTTGAGTGATTGATGGCGAGAGCGAGGACAGAAGAAGACAGGCGTTTGATGTAGACGAGAGGACGACTGACCGGCAGACTGGAGCTGTTTCAGCAGGAGTGCTGAGTTTAATGAGCCTGTGACTCTGGTTCATATATCCCAAAACCAAATCATATTAGACTGGCCAGACGGCAGCCATTTTACAGATGCATTTCTATGGGCTCATTATATTATGAATGTGCCTAAATTTCTTTTCAAGGATCTGTTTAATTAGCTCACATTTGCCTCTTGACGTTGGGGTTAATTTTGTTCTCCATGTTAATTCCGTCCCTCCCTTTCCTCTGTCTGTAAATACATCCTTCAGCCTCCAGCTTTACGTTGAATGTTAATTTAAAGAGCGTAAACACACTCTAACTGTATACGAGGATCTACACATTGTACAGTGATTCTGAAGTTCAGAAATCTGACTCTCTGGCTACATTCATACAGCCATATTTACCATAACACTGAGACTAGTGAACTGTACAAACTGTACTGTACTTGTACAAATAACAGCAGACATAAGAGAGTTGAATACTGTGTATGACCACAGTCAATTCTCTTTGATAATTCACAATAGCCTTGGCTTAGTCCTGCTGCAAAAACCAACATTTTCAGGCTGTTTTTTGCTGGTTAATAATGGTTTAGTGGTAGGGTGGTTAAGATAAACTATAACCATTTCTGTTAATAAATACAAATTCCATTTCAATATATTTTAAATTGAATATTCATACTTTTTATAAAATCCACAATTTAATAATTATAATTTCTGTCCAAATATTACTTATAGAAACAACGCTGTTTCATACTATAAATTGTTTAGTTTACTTTCTTACAAATGAGGCAAATAGTCTAAAATAGATTTTAATGGGAGGTTTCCATTGTGACAACTTACCCCATACAGTTGCTTTTATGCCAGTGGCTCTGAAGCAGGGGTTGGGCCCACTAGGGGGCCTCAACAAACTTAATTTTTTTATTTAAAATAATGAATTATTATTAGTAAAATAATCTAAATTAAAATCGAACTAAATCTAATTTTCCCTTTTCCCGCCTTAATAATTATTGTTTTATTGAAGAACATCCGGTTCTTCGATAAAATATATCAATGTCATGTCAATAAATTTTTTGCACGTTAATAAAAAAAGAAAACAAGCAGTAAGCAGAAACAAGCAGAAAACTCATTAAACCTCAAAAAAAAAAATTTGAGAACCAATGTTTTAAGCTCATTGAGCAAGTTGTTGACTGCGGTTCTATTTATACAGCACATATCAACCTGAATGCGCTCTCAAAATTCAGTTGTGTCTCCTAAAAACTTCAGGAAGTCACTATAAGAAGTCATAGAATGAGGCCATCATTCTTTTCCTTAATCAAACTGTGTCAAGATTAGCAAACAACACAAACAACACACCCGTATTCTGCTGCTGTTCTCCATTTCTATCCTGAAACTATCACACAGAAACAGATTCCTTGAAAGTACACACTTACTAAGCCATTGAACTTTAATCTATTTCATTCCGTGCTCTCTCTCTCACTCTTTTCTATGTGACTCAGCTGAATCTATATGGCTGCAGTGTGAGTATCTGTGGCAGTCTGTTATGTCAAGAACTCTTAAAGATGAGACTTGAGAACTTCACTGCTGTTCCACGTTCTGCTAAATCTGAACTTTGGAACACATTTAAGCGTTTTGAGCCATGAAAACTGGAGAGACTGACAGAGAGTGTTTCATATGCTGCCAGATTCGCAAAATGCCACTAAGAGCGGAAAGCGAATCTAAGCTTTTGATTGTTTGGAAATATAAACCATCTTTTGTCTTTTTAACAGTGTAAACACTGTCACTAACTCGCACACAGGCACCTCGTACTTTAAAGAAATCAATTAATTTCTAAAAAGAAAAGACTCAAGGCTCTGTTTCTGTCTCATTATCTTCCTCCATCTCTCCCGATGCAACCTGTGACTTTCTAGTGACTTTGACTGCTTAAGCAAAACTTTCCAACCAGACCAGACTGGATCTTTTCTGTATTGTTGAAGAGCTGCAAGAGAATTCTCTCGAGGAAGGAGAGACGCGCTGAAGGTAGAGCGGGAAGCTAAAGGTCACATCCCAAATAGGTTCACAAACTCACCATCGCAGTCTCCGAGATGTGAGGTGTTTCCATATTCAACGTCCTGGACGAAAGGTAATCTGCAAAACAGGAGAAAAACGGATTTGAACATTAGCCGCAAATTCACAGATTAGATACACAACACACTTTCTATGCAAGTAAGTGAATGCAAACACTTCTAGTTATGCGAACTCAATTTCATGCATCATTGCATTTAGAAATGTGTCCAAACACAATTCAAAACACATTCGACTGATGTTTTTTTTCTTCTTCAGGTTAATGACTGTTATGGCAGAGAGAAATTTTACTGACTAGTTAAACTGTCATGTTTACCAAGCTATCTGAATAATATTATATCTGGTTTAAAGGTGAACACCACATATTTTTTATATTAATGTATTTTTTTTAGGAATATGCAAATATACAAACTCTGTAGAACTACCAAAACATTCCCAGCTAATATGTTCTAATTGGAACATTTAATTTCCAATTAAGTTATGAAAATGTTGTTTGAATGTTCTCTGAATGTTATTTCTGAATTTTCTTCGAACATTTAAAACGTCGAGTTTTTTAAATGTTTTAAAAACGTTTTTCTTGGCTATGCAATTGTTAAGGGAACACTCTATTTTATCAGTTTCCAAACATTATGGGTATGTTAGTTTTAAAGTAGTAACATTTAAAAAATGTAGATGAACTAAAACGTTTCAGAAAAAATATTCATGAATGATGTACAAAGGCCTATTCACACTAAGGATGATAGCTATAAAGATAACGATAAAGATATAGTTCTAAAAATCGTTCTTAATATTAAAGAATTGCAGAGACCACACCAGTTATAACGATAAAGGCAAAGAGAAATGATATCGTTGGAATGACTTTCAGAACGATTTTTTCCAGCTAATGAATGATAAAAACATTGACACCCAATCAGAATCAATTTTACTATCACGAGCTCGAGAATTTAATACGGCAGACACGCATGCGCTTAGAACAAACAGACGATATCGTCCACTGGTGTGGACGCAAACATAGTTAAGTAGCCTAATGTTTTTGTGGAAATGTTTTGAGACCATTATTATTAAAGACCACATAACTTTGAATGAACTTTCTTATTAACGTTACTGGAAGAACGTTTGTTCAAAACATTATTGAAACCTTGCCAGAATGTTGCCAAATTTCTGGAAACCTTACCTATTATTTGGGTCAATAGGTTGATACACATCAACATTGGCTCAAGCACTGCCAGTTAGAGGGCGGGACTATATGTTTGACTGACCAATGGCAGATGATCAGAGTGTTTTAGAAATCTGTATAAAAACATTTCCATTTGGTGACAGTAGTGGAGCAGAAATTGCACACCACCTTTAATTGCGTACAAATTTGAGGGTAACTCTATCGCCCCCTTGTGTTGAGGGTTGGAGGCATGTCAAGTACAACAGGACAGCATGCATGCAACAGCAAGCATTTATATCTGTGAAAAGTATGTTTCTGGTTTTCTATCTAACCTGGTGCCCGGCCTCAGGAGTGAGCAGGTACTTCCTCTGGTCCAGCCGCAGTATGGATCTCTGGATGCAATGCAGTTTCTACACACACACACACACACACACACACACACACACACAAAATCTTTGTCAATGTTATTACAGAGGATAATACCGACCTCCTCTATAATAAATACAGGAAACAAAACAGGAGAACAGAAATCATGATTTATATAGACTGAAACAGAGAGAGAGAGAGACAGACAAGACTCAGACATTCAGCTGCAGTCTTATATTTTCTCATATCTGTCTCTCCAGCTCTCAGGGTCACTCTTCTAAAAACAGAACATAATATACATTATATATATATATATATATATATATATATATATATATATATATATATATATATAATTTTTCATAGGAATACCAAAAATAATACATAAAATAAATAGTAAATTAAACTGAATTTACACCTAAAATATAATGCTTTTACTGCATATAAAAAAAATAAAATTTAAAAGTGGGCAGATTTACAAACTCTGCAATAAATATAATTAAATTTAATTATTAATTATTAATTTTTTAATAGTATTATACATACGTACCATTTCAGAGTTATGATTTGCCATTTAAATTTATATTATGTAACACAATGCATTTACATTTAGTACTGTATTCTTTGTTTAGCATCTATTTATGAGAGCTTGAGCATGGAGGAAAATGAGGTTTAAAAGTTGTGTACAGTTTAAAAAACGATTTTTCGAAGTTGCAAATAAAAAAAAGATGATTGGAGAATATTTTACAAGAAAATACTATTTCAGTCTTTCTACTTCAAAGTTTCATGTTAAAATCAATGTGTTACTTTCTGTTTCTTTGTAAATATTTGTAAAATTTACTAGCAAAATTGGTTCTACACCATTTTTTCCAGTGTAGCAATTTCTAAGCGAACAAGTAAATCCTACACATTGCATCCATGGGTGTACCACCCATGGCAACACAGGCTGCTGGTGCAAGAGTCATTTGAGCGGCACATGGTGCTGCAGACATACAAAGTGGATTGGAGAGACTTGAATAGGTGCAGATGGTACGATTGCACTGTACCGAATCCCGCAAGATGAGAGAGAACGTCAGCAGACTCAATCAAAGCCTCTACCATTAATCACGGCTGAATTACACCAGAACTTTACTGCTTCACAGGAAGAGACCGTTCCAAATGTGCCGTACGGGAGACGGGCCAGAAGGAGTGTGTGTGTGTCTGAAGGAAATTGTAAAAGCTGTGTCACAGTAATTTCAAAGCCGCTGATGAAGCAGTGTGCGTTTGGGTGGCACAATTTACTTTAAGATGGAAAATGAGAGCGCGTGTGAATGAGAGTGCGTTTAATCAGTGTACAGAATGAAGGTGTGTGTGTGTGTGTGTGTGTGTGTGTGTGTGTTTTCTTACTTCATGCATCTGGAGTGCAGTTGGCAGCGTGCGACAGGCACTCTCACCACGCAGGAGTGGAAGACCAGCAGGAGTGTGTGACTGGGTTTGTCCAGAGTCAGAGAGAGAGGCTGCCTCGCCTGCACAGAGTCATCGCCGCACCTACACAGACACATGCACGCACACACACACACACACACACACACACACACACACACACATACACTGAAGTCATCAATACAACCTGTCGTGCATTTTTACACCCAACCATTTCCTAGAACACGGATACACACACTCATTAAACCCAACTTTACATCAGCGTCTCCATGAGTCATGAACACATTAACATACAGTATGACCACCCGCACTCAGTAGCGGGGCAGAGACATTCTAACTCATTTCACATGTGAGAAGGTTAGCCAATCACTACAGAGGTCATTTATGTATAGAACATGTGGTACAGTATATGTCATTTACATAGTCTTAAAGGTACACTAGCAAAATGGGGTCAGAGAGAGGAAAACATTAATGAGTAAAACAAAGAAACCTAAAGAGATTTTCCAAAAGACTTATAGCATGGAAAGTGAAACTGAGGACAAGAAAAAATTATATGTTGATTATGAATTAAAACAATATTCGAAAGAAAAGGAGAAAAGAAAAAAAAAAAAAACATTTCAAACATCCACTCAAACCAAAGTAGTGAAGAATTCAAAGTTCACCCTTTTATACACTTAATTGTGATATTGTGATGAAGAATATTAACCAATATGATTTCCATCTTAAAAATGTATAAAACTGTATATAATTAAGAAATTTAGATTTAGATCATTTTAACTATTTTGTATAGAATTTTACTAGATTATGTTTAGATAATACTTTTTTATTAGTATTTACTTGAAATACATTTAAATATTTTATTTTACTAACACTACAGTTTAAAATGTTTTTAAAAGTAGACTGCATTTATTTGTTGAAAAATACAGTAAAAACAGTAATATTGTGATATATTATTACAATTTAAAATAACTGTTTTCTATCTGAATATATTTTAAAATGTAATTTATTTCTTTGATGCAAATCTGAATTTTCAGCATCATTACTCCAGGCTTCAGTGTCACATGATCCTTCAGAAATTATTCTAATATGCTTATTTCCTGCTCAAGAAACATTTTTTATTATTATAAATGTTGAAAACAGTTGTGCTTCTTATATGCTTATATTTTTGTGGAAACCATGATTTTTCTTTTTTTGTAGATTTCTTTGTTGAATAGAACAGCATTTATTTGAAATAGATTTTTCTGTTTAACAATGTATGTATCTTTACTGTCACTTTAAATAAACTTAATTAAAGTTTATTTAAAGACAAAAAAATTGAATGCATTACCAATTAAATTTATATGACTTATAATTTAGTGAATTTTATTTCCTGTCATTTAACTTCAACTTCCTGTGGGGTGTGGCCAACTTTCCAGCTTGTAAACTGAAACTAGGTAAATTCTTAAACTTAGAATTTTGTCCAACCTTTTTCTTGATCCAATTTCCTCACTCTCTCTTTCTCTTCAGTAATCTCCTTTCCACTTTCTACTGTCTGTAACTATAAAAAAGTGGCAAACAGCCCAAAAAATACACACTAAAAGAGATTCAGTCAGAATTGGTCTGTTTCCAACACACATTAACTGTCAAGCTGCTAATAAGGCATTAAATTACCACACCATCTCTGATTAAATGAGAACACCGGCGTCTCAGAAAAACTCCTCAACAGTAGGTCCACAGATATCAGACATGTAATCTAAACACTGATAAATAGCTGGAAGACAAATGAGACATATTACAGGAAGTTGTGTGAGAGTTTTGGATGGCATCCAGAGAACACCTGAGGCAAGACAGAAGGTCAAGCAGACACAGTGATCTCTTTGTTTCAGGTGTGTGTGTATGTGTGTGTGTGTGTTTCTCAGCAAGCGCTGCGTCCTGCTGAGAACCTTATCTCAACCGCCACACAACTCGCCTTCATCTCCCAGCATGCATCTCTCTGAACCTTACTGTTCTTCCTCCAGACAGGTATTGCCTTTCATCTTCAAAACCCTAGCCATGTTTTCATCCATCAGAGCACCACAGGCTCTCACACACACAAACACACACAAAAAACAATCAGAAAACCCTGTTGAATCGTTTTGCCTCCTTTTGCTTTTAAGGACATTTTCAGAGGAACTGCATGTTTGTTTATGGATAAAAAGCATGGCTTTATTTCTTCAATTGCATTTGATACTGAATATCTTTTACTCTTTGACAGTGCTAAAGTTTTTAATCCAGGGCTAAACATCAACATCAGTAAACATCTGTAGGGAACTTCTTGATAAAAAGGATTTTTGGAAATAAATGAAGTTTGGAAACAGATTAAAGGTTGCTAAGGACATAAACAACTTGGTCTCTGCTCCTAACTTTTCAAAGATATACTCTTTGTCTGAGGAAGGAAGGTATGTAGTCATCAAGGCATGTCCGAATCTTGTCTACTAAGATGCTTTCATCTTTTTGGAGGCAGCATAGATCTCTCTCTCTTGGGTTGTCGTATTCTTAATTAAGGCAACTGTTTTGCAATACAATTTTTCCTGAAAAGTTATGTTTAAATATGCAAATGAGGCAGCAAATGAGGCTATGTCTAATTAAATATGCACAAATTTGCATAAAATTACTGAACTGAAATCTGAACATTGGATAATGCAAGGTTCAAAATTCATTTTGTTGACATATCAGAATTAAAGGTTTTTATCACTCTACAAATCAGAAAACACTGTCAACAGTTAAAAAAAATCACCATATTTAAAATTTACTTAATATACTTAATATTTAGCAACATTATTAAATTGGCTGACATTATTGCATAAGAACTGAACTGAGCTGATGATGACATCATTGTTTTCTATAGTGCCGCTTTACAGCTAAATTGATCTCATTTAAAATGCAATGACATTACTATTTGTTTTAGACCTGTTTTACAGCAGAATTGATCTCTTTGCATCATTGAATCATCTTTTCCCATTTATCCCAGTAAAGCTGCTTTGAGACAATCTGATATATATAAAGTGCTATGTAAATAAACGTGACTTACTTAAATATTTATCAAATGATATATAAACAAACCCCTCTGTTGAAACCCTCAAAATATAGATAAAGTCTAATGTATATAAGTGCTACTGAAGTGAAGATTTTGAGAAAACAGCCTTTAAACCTGTGGATTGTAATTGAAATGTACACATGCAAACAGATAAAGTGTAATAAAATAAACATTTAAATAAATATTTTGGATGTATTCTTTCCACTAGTCTAACAGAAGATGCAAAAAAAAAATCTCAAAACTGACTAGTGCCTGAAAAAACAACAGTTTTGCCTGTAGTGTCTTGCTTTAAACTGGTTTCAAGCAAAAAACAAAAACAAAAAACCCTTCACCTTTCTGGGTTGTAGCCCTCCAGCTCTTCCAGAAAGGTATTGGTGTTGGAGTATGGGTTCTCCGGGCTGGGCGTAATAAGAAACTTGAGAACTGTTCCCCTGGTGGATCCGAGGAACACCACGGTCCGATTGCGGTGTGGGCCTGCCTCAGTGTCCACCACCATAGTGTTCAACTGGTACCTTAAAAGTGAGGGAAATAGAACAATATGCACACCATTATAGAAGCTTATTGCTTTTATAAAACAGTTGCAACATCAATATGATGAAAGACAATAAAAGAGAAATTTTCAGCCAAGAATATATTTCATTCATATTTCTTACATAACTTGTAAGCTTTTTACAGTAGCCAAATAAAATAGCGCTTTAAAATCAACACAAAATTGCATTTGCAAGCCATTTTGCAACCATAATGTGATATATTTCCAAGAGAAACAGAATATTGAATAAGAAAAAAAAAAAAACAATGTAACACTGTATTATTTCCCCCACCCACATGGCCTATTTGCAATTCTGAGGAATAAAACAGTCCTTTCAGAGGTAAATCAAGTTATTACAGTTTGAATAAACTTTGCAAAGACATTTTCTTTAGAATAGCATTCACTGATGAATTGTGCACCGAAACATTAAGAAAGTAAATAGGCTTCATGTTGATTTGTTGAATTCAGCTGATGGCCACAGTTTGTCATTTAATAGCTTCAAACATAAATCAGATTTTAGTGCTGCCGCTATCTGTTTTAAACCATTCTTGGTGTATTATTCTTAATACAGCTTATGAAATAATTAAAAAGGGATGTAAGAGATAAGATTTGTAAATACTCTTTCTGTTGAGACTTGAGAAGATTAGGTGTATAAAGGCTTATTTGAATTAAAGTCAGCAAACATTGAGGAGTTTCACCAGCGTCTCTGATGGCTCACACCAGCTTTTACTTTCTGTGTACTTTTACTTTGTTGTAATTGTGAAAAACCTGAGCTGACTATTTTTCAAGTCAGTGAAATCTTTATGAGGAGTAATTCACTAATGTTTATTCAAGATAAACATTCAGGCAAAATGGTCTGTTATTGAATATGAATCAAATGTACACTTGAGTACCACTCTCCTTTGTGACACTTTACCTCTAGTTATCTTGAAGGAACCCAGTGGCCATTTCAATCAAATTTTTAAAAGCGAGATGATTTATAGCTATATTTTTCCTCTCTGCAGAGAAGCTTTGCTTCGAATCTGAAGGCCTCAGGCAATTTAGTCTATGCAGAAGCACTTCTGGAGTTCAGATTTATATTTTAACTAAGGATTTTTTCCCTCATTAACCTTGAGAGACACTATAGGAACACTCTTAATAGGAATGCTCACAGAATGATGTCCTTTGAGTGTAGGTGCTGCTAACACTAGCTAACGGACTTTGATTCCTGATATCTCAGCCAATTTTACTTTAAGCAGCACGGCTTTTAGCAGACCTTGAGAATGACGTTTCACCTTTTCAACTCTCTGCAACACACTTCATATAACAAGCATCTTGGGGTTTATTGATATTTTTCCACAACACCTGTGTTGAGTAGTGTACGCATCTTACCGGACCATAGTCTTGACTATCCACGGTCTGTGTCCAAGCAAAGGAACCGCTTCATCCATCAGAGGATGAGTTTTGATGAAATTCAGCACTTCGTCAGGAAGGGTGTTGGAGGAACTGAATCTCGAACCCTGGACAGCACATCCTCCAGGCCTAGGAGAGTAAAATAAACACATTTACTATATAAATTTCCAAACTGAATGCTTCATTAGTGCATTTCAAGCTACAATACAGAACATTATAATGATAGATAGATAGATAGATAGATAGATAGATAGATAGATAGATAGATAGATAGATAGATAGATAGATAGATAGATAGATAGATATATAGATCGATAGATAGATAGACAGACAGACAGACAGACAGACAGACAGACAGATAGATAGATAGATAGATAGATAGATAGATAGATAGATAGATAGATAGATACCTGGGTTTAGGTACCAGTTCATCAGGTACAGGTGTCCATATGGATTCTGGTGATTTCTGCTCCTTGAATCTGCCCTCAAACACACGTGCCAGCTGCTGCATGTCAAACGCACACACTGCCGATCCGGGGATGCTGGGTAGACACAGAGCAGCAAGAGGATCAAGACACATCCCTGATCCAATCCACACCTCAAACACACACACACAGTCTGACACATTTTCACAAAGCACACACACACTGTTACCCTAAGCCAAAGTGACATGTCACAACAAGACCATTCGTTTTTGTGGAGCTGACAGACTAATCGACCAATCTGCCTCTGCTGCATCTCATTAAAGAGCGTCTCCACAGCCACTCACATCAGATTGATAAAAACTCAAGAGCAAATTCAAGTGATGCAAATTTAAGTGACTCAACGAGCTCACCATATTTACATACAGCTATTATATAGCACACAGGCTTTATTATACATATAACAATACATCACACATCTGGAGTGTTTTTTTCCCTTTTCTTGGTGCTTTTTGGTCACTATGTGCTTTCAATGTATAAAAAATATATGAAAAACATCTTCTGTGTTTCATGAAAGAAAGAAAAACCTCTTTGGAAAGACATGAGGATGAATAAATGATGACAGTTTTATTTTTGGGGTGAATTCTTCCTTTTGAAAGCAAAATATTATAGCTTGATGCACATGAAACAAAAAGGAAATCATAGATCAGTCAGACACAGAGGGAAGCTGTAAAATGAACTGCCAGGATGGGCAAGTGTACAGCCCGATGGTGTGTGTGTGTGTGTTCTGGTCTGCAGGTGTTCACCATGTGTTCCAGGGCAGCTTGTCTCTCTCTCCTCCACTTCCAAACGGTGGGAGGTCAGATGGACTGTTGAGGAAACTTGGATCCTCTTATCTGTCCAGATTTCAGCTTTCAGCCACAACAAGACAACAAATCTTATCGAAGGCTTGTTGTGAACTGAAGCCTTATGCAAAATATGAAATTATCAAATCTGGTGTGCGTTGATGCATACACACAAAATGAATACTTTTAAACTACCATTCAAACATTCGGGGTGAGTAAGAAATTTATTTTTTAGTCAGTGAGGATGCATTAATTTGATCAAAAGTGAGAGTAAAGACATTTGTAATTTTACAAATAAAATAAATGCTGTTCTTTTCAACTTTTTTATTCATCAGATAATCCTGAAAAATGTGTCAGTTTCCACAAAAATATGAAGCAGAACAACTGCTTTCAACATTGACAATAATAACCTGTCATGTGATCATGTGACAATAAAGACTGGAGTAACGATGCTGACAATTCAGCTTTGCATCACAGGAATATATTTTATAATATATAAACATATGAAAGTTATTATAAATTGCAAAAATATTTCACAATATTACTGTTTACAGTATTTTTGATTAAATAAATGTAGCCTTGGTGAAAATTAGAGACTTCTCTGAAAAACTACAACAGTAATATCTTACCAACACCAAACGTTTTGAACAGTAGTGCAAATAAAACAATTTTCAGTTGCATTTTAAGTAAAATTATCTAAACACAAAATCTTATAAAAATAAGCAAAATCATCTCAATTTAAATTTCTTAATATATAAGATGAACTTTTATACTTTTTAAAAGATGGTAATCATCGTTCATTTTCTTTTATCACAATTAAGTTGAATTTTGAATAATTTGAAATTTATTACAAAATAATAATAATTCCCCCTCTCGTTTTCTTGGGAATATTTTGTTTAGATTAAATGTATAAATGAATTAAAAAATAAAAGTAGGTTTTTACTTGGTCTCAATTTCCATCCTATTATTCTTTTGCAAAATCCCTTTCATATTGTAAACAATTCATTTCCTCCAGGATGTGTTATAATTTTGTTGGGACAACAAACTGCAAATATTAACAATGGCTTTACGATTCTTCTGATGTTGTGCGAATTGTAAAACAGGAGCAGGCTGTTGGTCTGTGTCTGTGGTCACACATGGTCCCATCAGCTGCTCTCAGAACATGTGTGTTTGGACTACAGTGACAGATTTGGCGAGTTCTGTCTGGTGTCCCGCTGGAGCTGGAGAGAGAGGGCTTGTATGCACCCCTCACCTGACACCAGGCCTGCTGAGCCAATGCTGGACAACATTTGGCCAATACTGAGCCAATGCTGGGCCAAAGATGAACTAAACCTCATGGTCCTTTATCTGAAATGACAGTGCTGTGGCAAATCCAAACCCTTGCTCCTCCAACAAAACTTAAAAAGAGCCTCAAACGAAACAAACTTTCATAGACTCAATCCAACAAACCCTGCAAACTTTGGTAAATCCACTGAATATTTCAACATCAAAAGATCTCATATTGTCTGAGAAAAAAAGCTGGTTTAGCCGATCTTCCAGTCTGGTCATAGCTGGTTTAAGAGGGGTTTTGAACACTTCTTTAGCTGCCAAAAGCAGTTGAACCCCTGCTTAAACCAGCTAAAACCAGCCAACCAGAATATGCTGGTTTTAGCTGTTTTTTTCATTTTGTTTTCTAGTGGTCTACAGTAACCTAAGAACCATGACTTGTGGAAGTTTATATACATAGATCAATATAAATAAATATATTTCATTCAACAGCTACTAAAAAGCATCAATAAAAGTTTAATTAAAAGTTTAATTAAAAATGGATAATTTTACTCAATATTTTTTGCATGCTATTTTATCTGTATTAGAGTGCAGTGTTATTTGAGTATTTTATATACTATTATAGTATTTATTACTTTTTGAATTAGCTTTTATTTGCTATTCTGAGTTTTATTAGTTTTTTAATATTTTTCTATATCTTTAATTTATTTTTATTTCTGTTTTAGTTTTAGTAATTTTACTTATCTCAATTTCTAATTTAAGCTTTTTTATGTTTAAGTTTTTCATCTAATATATATTTTATTTCAGTTACCAAAAATGTTTTCCAAACCTATATGACTTTATTTCTTCTGTGGAACATAAAAGAAGATATTTTGAATATGTTTTAACCAAACAGTTACGGTTCCCACTGGACAAAACACATGGACAAACATATGGACAATAACACAATGTCAAAATCAAAGGAAACCGAAACTGTTTGTTTACCAACATTTTTCAAAATATATATTCTTTTGTGTTCCACAGAAAAAACTAAGTCATAGAGGTTTGGAAAGACACGATGTTGAATAAACAATGACAGAATTTTAATATTTGAGGGAACCATGCAGCAAGAAAGTTCACTTAGACTAAAATAAGAGGGATCATACAAAATGCATGTCATTTTTTATTTCATACTGACATGAATAAGATATTTGACATAAAAGACATTTCCATATAGTCCACAATAGAAAATAATAGTTGAATTTATAAAAATACTACAATGATCCACAGCTGTTTTCGTTTTGTTTTTTGATAGTTGTCTATGAGTTAATTGTTTGACGTGAACAGTTAAACTGCCCTCTGTTCTTCAGAAAATTCCTCTTGTGAAAATATCTTATCCTCTTGTGAAAATATCTAAAATATCCTTATGTGAAATATCTTATTCAGGTCAGTACTAAATAAAAAATACCATGCATTTTGTATGACACTTCTTATTTTGGTCAAATAATTAAAACTTTGCAGATATTGCAAAGTGTATGTAAAATGTTGACCACAACTGTATCTAAATTATTAAATGTAAATTGATTATACAAATTAACAAGCTATATTTTTTCATCAGACACCGAAAAGAAAATGTTACTCAACCCAAAGGAATAATTTAGGGAAAATAATTCTGATGCAAGCTTGAATTTGAGACAATAGCTACATTATCCTGATGACAATGAGAGTGCAAATGAGTCCTTCCACCTTCTACACAGTGACTAAATAAAAGTGAAGCAGATAAGACAGCTCCAGAGCAATCATCGCATTCAGATATGATGAGGTCTGCTCATTCAATTCTAATCATTCTATTTCTGCTCAATTCCGCTCTAATATCCCCCACTAATAGATACACGGAAAATACGGGGTCTGATCTGTTAAATATGGGCTATTGGTAATTGAAGGGCTTTGGGAACGAAGGGTCTCATTTGGAAAATTTGGAAAATGTGTGCAGATTGATGGACAGAAATGACGCAGTGGGCTTGGTGTTAATAGACTGATTTGGAGACGGGCCTGAGCCTGCCGCCTGCAGCCCTTATGGAGGACATCTGTGCCAAAGATTACACCAAATTAACAGAGATGTCAATGGATGGCACCTTCCTCTTCGTCTCTTTACTGCGCTTCCCTGAGAAGCACAACCTTATAATTACCTCAACTATTTAAAAAGAATAAAGGGAAAAACAATAATGCTCTACAAGTGCCATTAGGGCACTGACACCTCTTTCATTTTACCTCAGCAGGTGACTAAAAATGAAGGTGATTAAAAGAATAACGCAATGTTCTGACACACTGGGACTTCATTATTTGCAGGTTATTGCTCATAATTAGAAGGATAGTTCAACCAAAAATGAAAACTCTGTCTTTATTTACTCTCCCTCATGTTGTTTCAAACCTGCATGACTGACTTTCTTCTGCAGAATACAAATAAAGATATTTTGATGAACGTTATTTTGAACAAAACACTTGAATCCATTCACTGTAATTATACGGGCAAAAATATTGAGATATTTTATTTATTTATTTTTTAAATATCACCTTTTGTGTTCCACAAAGAAAGAAAATCAACAGGTTTGTACACTACCTTTCAAAAGTATTGCCGTCTTTAATTTTTTCAAATAAAAAATTGAAGAATTGACCATTTTACTCAATATTTTTCCATGCAATTTCATCTGTATTAGAGTACAGTGTTATTTTAGTATTTTTACATACTATCATTTACTACTAATTTTGAATTAGCTTTTATTTTCATTTTTCCTTTTAATTTTAGTTTTAGCAATTACATATGCTTTTGTGAAGTTTTTAATTTAATTTAATTTAATTTAATTTAATTTAATTTAATTTAATTTAATTTAATTTAATTTAATTTAATTTAATTTAATTTAATTTCATATTTTCAGTTTTCCTTTTAATTTTAGTTTTAGCAATTATATGTGCTTTTGTTAATTTTTAATTTAATTTAATTTAATTTAATTTAATTTAATTTAATTTAATTTAAATTTAAATTTTTGTATTGTATAATTACCAGAAATGATTTTCAAACCTATATGATTATATTTCTTCTGTGGGACATAAAAGAAGATATTTTGAAAATTTGTTGGTAACCAAACCATTTTAATTCTCATTGACTGTTTTTTTTTTTCCAATCTTTTATTTAACAAGGATGCATTAAACTGATTGAAATTTACAGTAAATACATTTATAATGTTTCAAAATATTTATATCTTTATCAAAAGATTTATAGGACATTTATCATGTTATAAAATATTTTATATATTTTATTATTTTATTATATTAAAAAAGCATATAAAAAATTTATTCAACAAGGTTTCCTAAAAAAATTATGTTTTCCAAAATAAATAAAATAAAATAAAATAAAATAAAATAAAAATGATGCAGCAAAACTGTTTACAACATTGCTAGTAATCAGAAATATGACACTGAAGACTGGAGTAAGCTGAAAATTCAGCTTGCATCACAGGAATAACTTACATTTTAAAATACATTCAAACAGAAACCACTTATTTTAAATTGTAATAATATTTCACAATATCACTTTTCTCAAATAAATGCAGCCTTGTGAGTTTAAGAGACTTCTTCCAAAAAAAAAAAAAAAAAAAAAAAACTTATGAAACTCCAAACTTTTCCTTCACAAAAGTTTTGTATGTGCATTATTATTTTGTATGTGCGTTGCCATTGCAAAAAATGTAAGGCGGGCAGACGGGGTCCGAACAGAAGCCATTTTGAGAACACCTCTTAAGCCAATAAGATGTCAGAAGTTTGTGGCCTCCAACTCTAATCCAGCCAATGAGCTGTCAGATAAAGTGATCTTCAGCCTTGTAAACCTCAAGCTAGACAAACGAGCTCCACTTTCACCCTGTTCTCTCTGGCACTCAGCCCTGGTCACCTATCGTCCACTACTTTAAAGGCTTTCTGGCGCCGTGCCTGTGTAACTGCCCAGCCCAGTGGGCTTGAGGTGAACGGGCCAAGATCACCTCATCACACAAAGCTCTGCAGCAAAGCCTCTCGCGCCCATTTGAGACAGGACACGACGGGGGGCTGAGAAATGAGGGCTAAATGAGAAAAATGGACACGGCGGAAAGCAGGAGGGGCTTCATGCTGTTTGTACTTTGGCATAAAAGCTCAACCAAAACTCCACAACACCATGGCACACAATAACTCTCCCTTCAGATGTTACTGTGAAACTACTGCGAAAAATGAAGCAAATAATAATTATTAGTAATAATGATAATAATAATAATAATAATTACAGCAACAACAATAATTATTATTATTATTACTAATACTCCTACTCCTACTACTACTAATAATAATATGTGCATTCCTACCAAGACTCATCTAACTTACAACAATGACAAACCATGGTTCACTGCAAAACTCAGACAGCTCCGTCAGGCCAAAGAAGATGCTTACAGAAAGGGGGATAAAGTCTTGTATAAACAGGCCAAATACACACTGGAAAAGGAGATCAGAGTGGCAAAGAGGAATTATTCCGGCAAGCTAAGGAAAAAATTCTCTTCCAGTGATTCTGCTTCAGTGTGGAAAGGTATGAAAGATATCACCAGTTACAAGACACCATCCCCCAGCACTGTGGAGAATCAAGAATTGGCAGACGATATGAATGAGTTCTACTGCAGGTTTGAAAAAACACCCCACACCCGCCCTGAACACCTCTCCACACAACCATTCACACCTCCAGCAACCCCCCTCTCCCCCACACCTGCAATTCAGATCAGTGAAGATGAGGTGCGCCAGGTCTTCATCTTCACACAGATCTTTAACAGATCACTGGAGCTGTGCGAAGTCCCCTCATGCTTCAAACGCTCCACCATCATCCCCGACCCAAAGAAACCCAAAATTACTGGACTTAATGACTACAGTCCTGTGGCTCCAACGTCTGTGGCCATGAAATCATTTGAAGGACTGGTTTTGGCTTATCTGAAGAACATCACTGGACCCCTTACTGGACCCCCTGCAGTTTGCCTACAGAGCAAACAGGTCTGTGGATGATGCAGTCAACATGGGACTGCACTTCATCCTGCAGCATCTGGACAGACCAGGGACTTATGTGAGGATCCTGTTCGTAGACTTCAGCTCTGCTTTCAACACCATCATCCCGGACACCCTTCAGAACAAACTAACTCAGCTCTCCGTCCCCACCTCCGTCTGTCAGTGGATCACCAGCTTCCTGACAGACAGGCAGCAGCTAGTGAGGCTGGGAAAATACACATCCAGCACCCGCACCATCAGCACTGGAGCTCCTCAGGGCTGTGTTCTCTCCCCACTGCTCTTCTCCCTCTACACCAACGACTGCACATCTAAAGACCCCTCTGTCAAGCTCCTGAAGTTTGCAGATGACACCACACTGATCGGACTCATCCAGGACGGTGACAAGTCTGCTTACAGACAGGAGGTTAAGGAGCTGGCTGTCTGGTGCAATCTTAACAACCTGGAGCTCAACACACTCAAAACTGTGGAGATGATCGTGGACTTCAGGAGAAACCCCCCTGCTCTCCCCCCACTCACCATCATGAACAGCACTGTGACTGCAGTGGTCACAATTTCTCAGGACCTGAAGTGGGACAATCACATTGAGTCCATTGTCAAAACGGCCCAGCAGAGGCTGTACTTCTTTCACCAGCTGAGGAAGTTCAACCTGCCACAGGAGCTGCTGAATCAGTTCTACTCCACCATCATTGAATCCGTCCTCTGCACTTCAATAACTGTCTGGTTCAGCTCAGCTACAAAATCTGACCTCAGAAGACTACAGAGGGTAGTCCGGTCTGCTGAGCGAATCATTGGTACAACCCTCCCCACTCTCCAAGAACTGTACTCATCCAGAGTGAGCAAAAGGGTCCAGAAATCACTCTGGACCCCTCACATCCAGCACTCTCCCTCTTTGAATTGTTGCCGTCTGGTCGACGCTACAGAGCTCTGAGCACCAGAACGACCAGACACAGGAACAGTTTCTTCCCTCAGGCAATCCATCTCATGAACACTTGACATTAAACGTGGAACACACAACATTATTATAAATTATTTATTCACCACACATACTTATTTTTTCATTTCAAATTTGCACATATCAGACCTGTACACCATAATTGTCTATATCATATATTGTGTTTTTGCTATTTTGTACATTGCCTATTTGTATATTATTCTTTCATTATCTGTGTCCTGTCCTGTTGCTGTCTTTCTTTTGTACTGTAGAGCTTCTGTCACTAAAACAAATTCCTCGTATGTGTAAGCATACCTGGCCAATAAAGCTCATTCTGATTCTGATTCTGATTCTAATAATAATAAATAATTCTTGCACCAAATAACATAGTTCATTAGCCTAATTGTAGGCTGTTGTTGATGGTTGCAAACAAACATACAAAATATGAATACATATATCAGTTAACCTTCGATGATAATAACAACAACAACAACAACAAGAATAATAATAAACTTTTTTTTTTCCACAAATAATATAATTTATTATCCTATGTATGGTTATATATTAACATAGGGCTTATATATGGTCATATAATAATTAGAATAGTATTAATAATAATAATAATAATAATAATAATAATAATAATAATATATATGAAGAGTTTGGTTCCAAATCGCTATAAATCCATTTTGATTAATTTGAGTAAAAATGTGTTTTCTTTACCAAGAAAGTGG
Source organism: Spinibarbus caldwelli (assembly GCA_039654775.1). NCBI lineage: Eukaryota > Metazoa > Chordata > Actinopteri > Cypriniformes > Cyprinidae > Spinibarbus > Spinibarbus caldwelli. The sequence continues at coordinate 31,815,095 of CM077235.1, read as the reverse complement.
CAAGATGAAAACCACTATTTTCTGTTTCAAACTTTCACATAGCATCTTTAGGTTATAATAACATGAAAAATTCAAATCCAGATTTTGATTTTCAAAGATTTATTATAAAATTTTACTATTTTTTCCCAAAATGCAATAAATCCATGATGCGTTTTTTTTTTTTTTTTTAAATGCAATAAATCCATTGAATCAATATGAAAGTTATTTTTTCATATTGAAACTGTTGAAAATACACAACATAGTAAGTTGATCCACATATGACAGCCTCTGAACTTGGTCATAATCTTATATACAGGCACTGGACTAAAAAATACATTCAATCAGTCATCGCACCCAAAATGAATTCAACGGGTCATCTTGTTTGCTATAAATTAATTACAACAATAAAATAAAATTTCATCATGAATAAGAACATGAATAACAATATCACATTAGACCACAGAACTTCCAAAATGACATTTCCCTTACATTCAACTTTCAAAAGTGCATTCATCTTTAATGTTACATTCACTTAATTGACTACGTGCTATATGCTGTATTAACAAAAACATAAATGGCATTAATAAAAACACTAACACTGACAAGCTACGCAATATCGAGTTCATAATCAAATGCGATTCATCTGCGATTATGAACGCGATATTGCGTAGCTTGTCAGTGATCTACAGCTCTATGTATTAAATGCTGGATTTTTGGAACAAAACTCTTCATATATATATATATATATATATATATATATAATTTTTTTTTTTCTAACAAAAATATAATTTGTTATCCTGTGTATGTCTCTATATACTCTATACATATATGGATCACATTTGGTTATTTAATAATAATAATATCAAATGTTAAATAATGTAAAAAATGTTAAATAAAAAATGTTAAATACTAAAGAAATCTGGCACTGTTCAATAATAACAATAATAATAATAATAATAATAATAACAGAAACAAAATATTAACAAAGAATTGAGTTACTGTTCATTACTACAACTACTACTACTACTACTAATCAGATTTAATATTTCCTGAGCCAAACAATATACTTTATTATCCTAACTGTAGCGTGTTGATGGTTACAAAGTAAAATATAAATATTAATATATAAATAAGGTAATGTTTTATAATAACAATAATAATAATAATAATAATAATAATAATTGGGATACTATTGAATAATAATAATAATAATAATAATAATAATAATAATAATAATAATAATAATAATAATAATAATTATTATTATTATTATTATTATTATTAAAAAGGTAGTAAGCCAATCTGTTATTGACAGCCACTCATGACTTATTGTGTTACTCTTCATTCACATGGAGAGAACAAAACCTCAGCCAAAAGCGGTCACAATACAGAATTCACAATTCAGAAAATTTGGGCATAAAAGGGTAAAAACGTTCCATTTCAACGTTCCAACTCCTCATTCATCTTGCTCCCCTTCCTTTCTCAACGGCTGTCCTATAATTTGCTCTTTCCTGTAGTGAAAAAATGACCACATCTAGCAGAGCAGATACAACACCAAAAACATTCCCCTGGAAGCTGATGATGAAGCTCATTTTTATTCTAATCATACGAACACAATGAGAGGTAAGCTAGTGAAAATGGCCCTCATCATCCGCCTGATGGACTGCAGTATATCATACTGAACACACACTCATCGCGTGCTTACCCGCGGAGCCAGGAAGACTAGTGAGGGCTCTTACAGTGTGTTATGAGCTCTCGGGACCAACACAAAGAGCCGATAGAACAACATTTGGGCTGGTTTTATGATGTACTTGACTGTTTATCCAGTTAGCTCGGCACAGAACAGAACGATTCATTCTCTTTCGTAAGCACATGAGCTCAGATTATCAGCTGGTTGTTCTACAGTATCTTCTGCCATCTCTTTTCCTCTCTTTGTCTCCGTAGCCCTTTATTTTGGGTCTACGGTATGTAAATGTCTATCCTCTATTGGGAGATATTTCAAGCTTGTGACAAAAAAGCCCTGTTGTTTCAGGAGTCGTGCTGTGCTGAAACAAATTCAATGTGGAATTCAGCGTCAAATCTTTAGTCTTTTAGCTTGTTTCAGTGATCATTTCATACTCCCAGGTACGCTGTGCCACTGTAAAACCTCTCTGTGATACGACAAAGAGACATTTTACATTTACTGTATGTGTCAATCATGGTGTATCTGGCACCCATTTCGAAATGTTATGCCACTATTTGCTCTGAGGGGTTTCAGCTTCCACAGAGATATAAAATGTCAGTGTATAAACCTACAGTGAGAGTGTTTTTTTTTATTACCTTCCAAGTACCTGTGGCGGTACTTTGGTGATGGTCATACCATGATACTTTGTGGGATAATCATTGTAAAACAATTATCGTAAAGAATCTGAGTTATTGAGTTCTGCAAATGAGTTACCAATGTTGCATCACATACTGTCCAATACCATATTAATACACATAACTGTTTTTTTTTAATGTTTTTGAAAGAAGTCTCTTATGCTCACCAAGGCTGCATTTATTTGATAAAAATACAGTAAAAACAGTAATATTGCGAAATATTATTACGATTTAAAATATAATTTAAAATGTCATTTATTTCTGTGATGCAAAGCTGAATTTTCAGCATCATTACTCTACAGTGTCACATGATCCTGCAGAAATCATTATAATATGCTGATTTGCTGCTCAAGAAATATTTATTATTATTATCATCATTATTAATGTTGAAAACAGTTGTGCTGCTAAATAATTTTGTGAAAAAAGGCCCTGATTTTATTTTCAGGACATTTTAATGAATAAAAAGTAAAATAAAATAAAACAAATAAATAAAATGTTGAACAGAAAGTTGAAACTATGAATAGAAAGTTCAAAAGAACAGTATCTATTTGAAATAGAAATATTTTGTAAAATTTAAAAATTTCTATCACTTTTAATTAATTGAATGCATCCCTGATCGATAAAAATAGTAATTTCTTAAAACAAACAAACAAACTATACCCTTTTAAACTATGCCATGGTACAAGTTGCTTTAGATAAAAGTGTCTGGCAGATGCAGAAATGTAAATAGACCATGCAATATAAATGGCACTGTAAAGTAACTCATAGAATACCACAGTATTTCCATCATAATAGTGTCCAAAACCACTACTTTTGTACATTTTGGTAAAGGCTTCTCAGGCCAACGTGATCTCATGATAATTCGTATGTATTTTACGTAAAATATGGTTCTATAAAACGTACATTTACTTACGTTTTAAGAGGCACTAAAACGTACAATACTGACGTATTTTCAGCATTTAAACGTTAAAAACTGACGTATTGACGACATCTAAAAATGAATCCTTATGAATATTGAAATCACTGCATTAATTTTATTATTAGTTGTTTTTAGTTGTCATATCAATTACCTTGTTTTCAACTGTTTACTTAATATGAAATGATAACATTTCGTTCTGTTCTGTGTGATTTCTGCCAGCTCGTTTCCAAGAATAGGCCTACATGTTAAACAAGATTTCACTTTAAACCCTCAAAATAAATACCATATGAAATCGTTTAACCTTTACTTGTCATGTAATGTTTACTATGTTTGCCATGGGCCACAAAAGGCGTTTTCTCCGACATGCTGTGACTGACAATAGAACTATAAAAAAACACCAAAAACGCAACATAATTACGAAATGAAAAATTTTATTTGTGCGCTGTAATCCAGATCTTCAGAATCTATACGACTGCGAGGAACAGACCCAAATTCAAGCCTTTATTCGGCGATCTTCATCTCCATCCTGAGCAGCGAGTCCAGCGACCGTAAACAGCAAAGCCTGTGCTGAGTGACTGACGCGCTGTTGCCGCTTCAAACGACAAGTTTTACGGCAGGATAATCGAACGCTCATTGGCTCTCGCCTGCATTCGTCACAGATTGCGACATGCCGTGTGTTTTGAATGATGCGAGCACGCGCGCGCCTTCACGAGTGAGAGGATCAGGAAAATAATCTGGATAATATTTTCAGCGATTAACAACATAAATTCTGCTCTGCACCTCACACAAACCTACTGTATTCCGCCAGAGAGGACTGCGGCTGCAACGCATCGTCATTTGGATTACTTTTGGTAGTGCTTTTGAAATTTTTGCAATAAATAACGTTACATGATTGTAATTGCATTTATCTGTCTGTCATGTTTTTCTTATGTAGGAGTGGGATTAGCGACTATAAAAACATTTGTAATGCTATATTGTTTCTAAAATTGTTATTTTCCTGAATGTTTCGGTCAATTGCGTTTTATATCCTTTTATAATGGGTAGGTTTAGCTTTGGGGGGTAGATTAAGGGGTCTAAAATCTAAATTGCTTATTAATAAAATGATAAAAATGCATATTCGCTGTAAAATGGGTAGATTAAGGGGTCTAAAATCTAAATTGCTTATTGATAAAATGATAAAAATGCATTGATACGAATATCTTAATGATATAAAAGATACGTAAATATTTGTACGTTTTTTTATCTTAAAATACGTATCGATTTGTACGTTTTAAACGTTGAAATACGTCTAAATTGTACGTTTTAGCATCAATAAATACGTAAATGTAAGTTTTGTGCTTGTAAATGTTACGTATTAATACCTACGTATGAACATGAGCACATTTCTCTAAGTGTATACAGTTGTTTGCAGCACTCTGTCTCTTTCTCTTCGCACATTTTGACAGATGTCACAACTGCTACTATAAACTACAGCACAATGTAAGCTGGCCATTTACGACCCTGAGGAAAGCAGATCAGTATTTTGCCCATTGTTAAAATGTGTTTATGGCGTTTCTTAACATCTCTGACAACAGAATTTTAATCAGTCTTTCTCCCGAGACAATCAAACTCTCACCACTCTTCACTTTGTCTTTCTTCTGGAGAAAAAAACAGCCCTTTTAGGCAGAATATCAAAAGAACAAAATCCAAATTGCCTTGAAATTGGATTCATTCGTGCTGCTCGGGTTCAAAACAGACTAATAAGAAGCAAAATCACAGAGGAACGTGCATACGTGTGTGTGTAGAACCGCTTTCCATTTCCCTTCAATTTAGTTACGTTTCGTAATCTTTACACATTTACTGGGTGATTGTCACAAAAACATGCCCACATCATATTTCACCAACAACCCCAGAGGAAATTATATTTTACTTACAGAAAAACGAGTCTATTTTAGGACATTATTTCAATGACAGTTAAGAACTTTCTCCACCTTAATCACCTTAATGAAAAAAATCTTATTCTCATAACTGTATGTGGATGTTTTGCTCATTTTTGTGAAATTCTCATTATTGTAAATGGTGATTTTCATTAGATTCACATTACTTTAACAGTATATATATATATATATATATATATATATATATATATATATATATATATATATATATTTTTTTTTTTTTTTTTTTTTTTTTTTTTTACTGTAGTACAATAAAAAAATACAAGTACATACACTATATTGCCAAAAGTATTGGGTCACCCCCTTCCGATGAACAGATCTGACTACTTTAGTAATTTACATGCAAATCTTAATATTTATGCATATAATGATATTCTAGGGAATTGTGTGCTTCTAATTTTAAAGCAACAGTTTGGACAGGACCCTTTTCTATTCTAACATGACAATGCCTCTGTGTATAAGGCAAGGTTCAAAAAGAAATGATTGATTTAGTCAGTGTGGAAGAACTTGACTGGTCTGCAGAAAGCCAAGTCCTAATCCAAGCTGAACACCTCTGGTGTGACTTTAAATGCAGACCTTGAGCCAAAAACTCATCACCAAACACCAATGACTTGTACATATGGGGACAGTCATTTTAGACACTTCCAAAAATGTTGCAACAGAGATGGAAATACAATTAGTAAACACATGAATTATGTTTCCATCTTTGTTGCCACAGTTTTGGAAGTGCCTTTTTCTGTTCTAAAGAAGGGGGTGTCCCAATACGTTTGTCCAAATAGTGTATGTACAAGTCATACACTGTATGGTGTATCAATCATTTCTTTTTGAACCTTGACTTATACACAGAGGCATTGTCATGTTAGAATAGAAAAGGGTCCTGTCCAAACTGTTACTATAAAATTAGAAACACACAATTCCCTAGAATATCATTATATGCATAAATATTAAGGTTTGTACTCATGGAAATTACTAAAGTAGTCAGATCTGTTCATCGGAAGGGGGTGACCCAATACTTTTGGCAATATAGGGTATTTTAAAAGTACATATTTTAAAAAGCATCAACATATATCATTGCATTTAATTATTGTACTTACAATTAGTACAGTATTTTTTTCAAAATAATTATGAGAAATTGATGGGTAAAATGTACTTAACTGTCATGAAAATAATGTCGTACAGCAAAAACATATAATATAAAATAAAATAATATAATAAATCATTATTTGTCATTATTTTAATTACTGTAACTAGAACATTTTTCGTTATAATTATGAAAATTTGGTGAGAAAAAATATGCTGTCATCAAACTAAGAAAATAACAGCAAAAATAAATAAATACATACATTTTATATATTATATTTAAAAATGTTTTATTTTTAAATGTTTTATTGTTTTTTTATAATTATAAGAATTTGGTGGGGAAAATATGGTTAATTAATAATATCATACAGAAAATAATATACAGAAATAAACAAAAACAAACAATTTTTTCTGCTGCAAGATATTACTGACATGAAAATAAATAAAATTAAATATATAATTATTATATTTATATCATTATTAATAAAATAAAATTAAATTAAAATAAAATAAAATAAAATAAAAAGGTAGGTTCTTAAGAAATTCACCTTTACACTGCCTTACAAATAATAGTAACCGGACATATCTTGGAATGGAAACTGATAAGACAATAAATGCTGTCAATATGATTTGAGGAAATAACCTTCTCAAAGGTTTTTGTCCTTATTTGCATCAGGCCTGTTGAATCACATTACTGTCTCATTGGCATTCATCATTCACACACACAGATTGTTCCACTATAATGCAAATGAACACTCCATCCTCTTTAGGATTCACCCTGTATGAGTGTGTGTACCTGTTGGAGGGTGTTGAGAAGACCCCCAGGATGACGTCCCTGCCCTGCATGCGTATGATGGGGCTGGTGGACTGCAGCAGGTTGAAGTAGAAGTGCGAGTCTCCTGGGATTGAGCAGTTCAGACGCGCTTTCAGAAACGACGTCCACTGGCGCTCCAACACCCGCTGAGAGCCGCCCAGATCACCTTTACACACGCGTGCCACGCGGGACACCATCACCTATGCACACACACACACACAGTCAAAAAAAAAAAAAAACAGTTCAGTTTTTATTCCACACAGCCTCTATTCAGTGCTACAATCAAAGTGACTATTCACTGGAGAAATGCTTTTCAACCTCACACTTCAATCGTGACAATTCAGTCATTTGACAGTAGTGTAAAAACTTAAAGAGGCCATGCTCTGCTCTACTGCAATTTATTTTTGTTTTAACAGTCCAATTATAAAGTTGGATAAGGCTTCTTGTGCCAAAAGCTGTCATAATTTAGTTCATAACTGTTTTCTCACTTCTATTTCATTTAAAGGAACTGGAGAAAGCAATATTATGGACAGAGGACCAATATTTTAGCCAGTTTGAAGAAAAATGTCTTAATAATGGATTTGTTTATTATAAACATGCAGCTTTTCACTTCATAAGATGTTAATTGATGGACTGGAGTTGTGTGAATTATTGTGATGTTTTTATCAGCTGTTTGGAATCTCATTCTGACGGCACCCATTCACTGCAGAGCATCCATTGGTGAACAAGTAATATAATGCTAAATTTCTCCAAATCTGTTCTGATGAAAAAACAAACTCATCTACATCTTGGATGTAGATTTTCCGCAAATTTACATTTTTGGGTGAACTACTCCTTTCAATTAAAAATACCATTGCTACCAGATCTTTACAGTACTGTAACTTTAATATGTAAATTACCTCTGTTATGATTGGCTGACCTCTACTGGGCGGCACAGTTTCTCCATACTGAATTGTCATTGATTGCTATTCATGTGCAGCCATACTGTATATTATTGTGCAAGTTATGAGTATGGCATTACAACCTTGGCTAATTATCAATTATTATTAATTAAGCAGCTTAGTTTCAATAAATTGTAAGAATGGACTGTTGGGGTCAGTAATTTTTTAAAGAAATTAATACTTTTATTCAGCAAGGGTGTGATAAATTGATCAAAAGTGACATTAAAGACATTTATAGTGTTAAAAAAGATTCCTTTTCAACATTGATAATAATAAGAAATGTTTCTTGAGCATCAAATCACTATATTAGAATGATTTCTGAAGGATCATGTGACACTGAAGACTGGAGTAATGATGCTGAAAATTCAGCTTTCCATCACAGGAATAAATTACATTTTAAATCACATTCAAATAGAAAACAGTTAGTTAAAACTAATAATATTTCACAATATTACAATTTTCACTGTATTTTGAATCAAATAACCGCAGCCTTGGTGTGCAGAAGAGATTTCTTTCAAAAACAACAAATTTCCCCAATCCAAAACTTTTGAACAGCTGTGTAAATGTCAACTTGTACTTTTCTTTCTTACCTTTTCCAGGTAGTTGAACTCCATGGCCATCTCCCTGAAGAAGAAGTAGATATGAGGCCCCCATTCCACGGCGCTCACAAAATAAGGCTCTGTAAGACACACACAAACACAGGCTTTAATTTTACAGTCTGAGGGCGTCCTATGGAGAAATTGCAGCTCAAATAAGTAAACACTCATCAGTCATTATAAAGACATTTCATCTGAACAAACAACATATGCACAGTCCCAGAGGGAGGCAGGGAGAGAAAGAGATATACAGCCAGAGAACTGAATGAGGCAGAGATAGTCCTCATAAAACATGCATGTCCTCTTAAATAAAGCAAAGAGAGTGAAGAGAGGACATTCGGAGGTCCTGGCCTCTCCTCTCTCTCTTTTCTCCTTGAGCAGTATGTGTTTTAGAAAGCAGACGCAGGTCTTTGCGGCTCCAAACGGGATGTTGGCCTCACTCCCTCAATGATTCTTTTATATAGATATTCAACTCATAGCTCTCCAGCATTCAAAGTTCAAACAGAGAGCTCTAAATTATACACACATCCACCTATTTTCATCTGAATGAGGCTCCAAGAGCTCCGTGCAGTTTCCCGTGGTTACAAGGTCTCGCATATTTGTGAAAAACAACTCAGGTAAAAAAGAAAAAAAAATCCCATTTGGTTTTGTTAGCGCTCTCGGTGTGTCTGGTGTGAAATCACACTCAGAATTCAGTGCTGTGAACTGCTTCCTGAAACTATTTTAAAATCCACAAAACAAACCCCACTTCAGGCTGACAGGTAGATTGCAGAGTGACACGAATGCAATCCATTTTACTAAGCATTTACTGACAAAAAACTTTAAATGAATAATCCAGGTTAAGGGCAGCTTTTGCTCTATTGACAGTTTATGTGGTATGATAAACAGAAAATAAGTCTGACTCGTCCCTCATTTGAATTTGTTGCTGTATCACTAAAAATAATGTTTAAAATATACAAATATAGTGTTTTAACTTCTGTTATGAACAACTAAACAACTCTTAAAAATAAATGTTCCACATGTTTTTTTCACAGTGATGCTGCCATAGAAGAACCATTTTGGGCTCCCCAAAGAACCACACAGTGAACAGTTCCTAAAATAACTACTTTTTACTTAGTGTGAAGAGCATTTTTATTATCTGAAGAAACTTTTTCCACTATGAAGAACCTTTTGTGCAACAGAAATATTCTTTGGATGTTAAAGTTTCTTCATGGAATCATCAAAGCCAATAAAGAACCTTTATTTTTAAACCAATGATGTCATAGAAGAACCATTTTTGGTTCCCAAATGAACCTTTCAGTGAACAGTTCTTAAAATAAACTTTTTTTTTTTTTTTTTCTTAGTGTGAAGAACAATTTAAAATTCTAAAGAACAATTTTCCATTAACTTTTGTGGAATCGAAAGTTTCCATGGATGTCAAAGGCTCTTCATGGAACCATAAATGCCAATAAAGAACCTTTATTTTTAAGAGTGTAAATAAGAATGTCTGAAGATGGTCAACTAGTCAACTAGATCCCAATGTTTCCTTTTTTTATATATATAGTGAAACATAGTAATTTAGCTTATTTCTGTGTTGAATATCTGTCAGCTGTCCTGTTGAAAGGCCATATTTAGTGCTCAAAATATCATGATGTCAGTACCGCTTCTGATCACGTCTAGTTAGTAGACATGAAACAGCCTAATTATACAGGGCTTTTTAAAAATCAGACAATCCACTGACTAGTTGATGTTGAAAATATGTAATTTTGCACATCCATAATCCTCACTTTAAATGGGGCTGAGCTTTGATAACTCCTACAGGAATTACTTTGGTAATGCAAAGTCATAAGTCTTTTTTTTAATAATATAAAAAAAAATTATATTATAACAATTAATCGCATATATCAATATTTTATATCAATATTTTATAAGAAATGTCCCTAATCAAGATCATTTTTAAAAAATTACACTAGTAATTTGGGTTGGCAACTTTTTTGTTAATATTTTTGAAAAATGCTCATGAATGCTGTACTAAATGAAACAGTAATATTGTGAAATATTACTACAGCTTTAAATAGCTGTTTTATATTTAAATATATTTTAAAGTGTAATTTATTCCTGTAATGCAAAGCTGAATTTCAGCATCATTACTTCAGTCTTCAGTGTCACATGTTCTTTCTGAAATCATTCTAATATGCTGATTTGTATTTTTTTTGGTAACATTATAAATGTCTTTACTGTCACTTTTGATCAATTCTTGCTGAATTTAAAAAAAAAAAAAAATTTAATTAAAATTAAAAAAAATTTAATTACTAAGCCCAAAACTTTTGAATGATAATATAATGTACATTATTGTTATAGATGAAAGCATTGGGGGAAAAAACCCTAATTGTTAGTGCATTAGGAATAAACAATTTCTGTGCCATGGCAAAAAATGCCTAAGACTATTCCTTTAAGATAAATAAAATCAAGATCTAAACAGATGACAAATAAAAAAACTATGTATTTATATTGCCAAATATTCATAGTTTTATTTTATGTATGAAACAGTACCTCTGAACCATTTGGAATCATGCTTGATTGTGCGCAGAGCCGGACTCTCTCCCAAACTGCGGTAAATGACAGCGTCGATGGCCAGGAAGTCAGTCACTGTCCCCGTGAACAAGCTGCCCTCTGAGGTCAAACGGCAGAGGTCAGCGGTCAATAACCAGAAGTGAGCATCGACATTGTGCCATGATGATATATGTGGCAAAGGGTTTGAACAGAAAGTCCTTGAGCTTAACGATGTTAAGAAGAGGTGGTTAAACACATTTATGGAGGCAAATAAAACAGCTATAAATGAGGCAATATTAAATATTATTACGCTGTGTATCCACTGGGTGTATAGCTCTTATTATCACAGATTAAAAGTGCTAAACAAATCAGTACATTATGCAAATAATGTGAGGTAGAGTCATTACATAGCCAGAAAAAAACTGTCCGTTACCTGCAAACAGAGCCACGTTAGCGTGTTTGGGATCGTAAGGACATCGGGCCATTCCACTGATGGGCTCCCCGACCAATTCCAGAGTGTCTCTCTGAACAAACACACATATATTGTTTGTGAGGACAGGATATGACACTCTGAGAGGATGATAGCTGTTATAAACCACACATATCTCCAAACACATTCACAAGTGCTGCTATCATTTCTACACTCTTCCAGCAACAGTCGAGAGTGTTAGTGAGCATGTGCATGTGTGAGAGAGACAGTGCCTTCAAACACAACTGTAGAGCGTGACGATTCAGCTCACAAATAAAAAAAACCTAGCAAACTGTCTCCAGAAAGGCTTTCTCAATTTTATATGAAGCAATACAGGTGCATCTCAATAAATTAGAATGTCGTGGAAAAGTTCATTTATTTCAGTAATTCAACTCAAATTGTGAAACTCGTGTATTAAATAAATTAAATGCACACAGACTGAAGTAGTTTAAGTCTTAGGTTATTTTAATTGTGATGATTTTGGCTCACATCTAACAAAAACCCACCAATTCACTATCTCAACAAATTAGAATACTTCATAAGACCAATAAAAAAATAAAAAAAAACATTTTAGTGAATCATTGGCCTTCTGGAAAGTATGTTCATTTACTGTGTATGCACTCAATACTTGGTAGGGGCTTCTTTTGCTTTAATTACTGCCTCAATTCGGCGTGGCATGGAGGTGATCAGTTTGTGGCACTGCTGAGATGGTATGGAAGCCCAGGTTTCTTTGACAATGGCCTTCAGCTCATCTGCATTTTTTGGTCTCTTGTTTCTCATTTTCCTCTTGACAATACCCCATAGATTCTCTATGGGGTTCAGGTCTGGTGAGTTTGCTGGCCAGTCAAGCACACCAACACCATGGCCATTTAACCAACTTTTGGTGCTTTTGGCAGTGTGGGCAGGTGCCAAATCCTGCTGGAAAATGAAATCAGCATCTTTAAAAAGCTGGTCAGCAGAAGGAAGCATGAAGTGCTCCAAAATTTCTTGGTAAACGGGTGCAGTGACTTTGGTTTTCAAAAAACACAATGGACCAACACCAGCAGATGACATTGCACCCCAAATCATCACAGACTGTGGAAACTTAACACTGGACTTCAAGCAACTTGTGCTATGAGCTTCTCCACCCTTCCTCCAGACTCTAGGACCTTGGTTTCCAAATGAAATACAAAACTTGCTCTTATCTGAAAAGAGGACTTTGGACCACTGGGCAACAGTCCAGTTCTTCTTCTCCTTAGCCCAGGTAAGACGCCTCTGACGTTGTCTGTGGTTCAGGAGTGGCTTAACAAGAGGAATACGACAACTGTAGCCAAATTCCTTGACACGTCTGTGTGTGGTGGCTCTTGATGCCTTGACCCCAGCCTCAGTCCATTCCTTGTGAAGTTCAGCCAAATTCTTGAATTGATTTTGCTTGACAATCCTCATAAGGCTGCGGTTCTCTCGGTTGGTTGTGCATCTTTTTCTTCCACACTTTTTCCTTCCACTCAACTTTCTGTTAACATGCTTGGATACAGCACTCTGTGAACAGCCAGCTTCTTTGGCAATGAATGTTTGTGGCTTACCCTCCTTGTGAAGGGTGTCAATGATTGTCTTCTGGACAACTGTCAGATCAGCAGTCTTCCCCATGATTGTGTAGCCTAGTGAACCAAACTGAGAGACCATTTTGAAGGCTCAGGAAACCTTTGCAGGTGTTTTGAGTTAATTAGCTGATTGGCATGTCACCATATTCTAATTTGTTGAGATAGTGAATTGGTGGGCTTTTGTTAAATGTGAGCCAAAATCATCACAATTAAAAGAACCAAAGACTTAAACTACGTCAGTCTGTGTGCATTGAATTTATTTAATACACAAGTTTCACAATTTGAGTTGAATTATTGAAATAAATGAACTTTTCCACGACATTCTAATTTATTGAGATGCACCTGTAAATCGGCTCTGATGTTGCAATATACTATAAAAACTAAGATTTGAAGATTTAAGCACAAAATGTGAGATGTGGACTGAAAATCTGCTCACAACAAAAGGGTGATTCTCATGAAGCATCCATGTGAAATTTCATCCAAATTCAAATTCAAATTCAAATTCAAAAAAAAAATAAAATAAAATAAATAAAATAAATAAATAAATATATATATATATATATATATATATATATATATATATATATATATATATATATATATATATATATATATATATATATATATAATATACAGGTGAATCTCAATATATATATATTTTGAGATGCACCTGTATATTTTATATATATATATATATATATATATATATATATATATATATATATAGGTGCATCTGAAAAAATTTTAATATTGTGGAAAAATTTCTTTTTTTTGTAACAGTTCAAAAAGTGAAACTTTCATATATTCTATTCATTACATTTAAAGTAAGGCATTTCAAAAGTTTTTTTGTTTTAATTTAGATGATTATAGCTTACAGCTCATGAAAGTCAAAAATCCAGTATCTCAAAATATTAGAATATTTATATTTGAGTTTCATTAAATGACCATCGCTACAGTATAAATTCTGGGTATCTCTTGTTCTTCGAAACCACAATAATGGGGAAGACTGCTGACTTGGCAATGGTCCAGAAGGCAATCATTGACACCCTCCACAAAGAGGGTAAGTCACAGAAGGTCATTACTGAAAGGGGTGGCTGTTCACAGAATGCTGTTTCAAAGCATATTAAATGCAAAGTCGACTGGAAGGAAGAAACTGAGTAGGAAAAGGTGCACAAGCAACAGGGGTGACCGCAAGCTTGAGAATACTGTCAAGCAAAGCCGATTCAGACACTTGGGAGAGATTCACAAGGAGTGGACTGAAGCTGAAGTCAGTGCATCAAGAATCACCACGCTCAGTCGTCTTCAGGAAAAGGGCTACCAAGCCATGAATCTAGAATATATGAAAGTTTCACTTTTTGAAATAAGTTACAAATTTTGTTTTAACTTTTTCACGATATTCTAATTTTTTGAGATGCACCTGTATATATTGCATTAATTACACAAAGCATTAAATACTATATGACCAACTGATCATTAAAAAAATAATAATAATAAATAAATAAATTTTTTGGTCATTAGTTTATGGAAGCCCATTTCTGTCATGAAATAATTAAAAAAAAAGTTAATTCTGAGTCAGAATTGCAAGACAAAGTCAGAATTGCGGTATATAAACTCAGAATTAGAGACATAAACTAAAAAAGTTACAAATAGAATAGTCACAACTATTTTTATTCTGTGGCTGAAAAAAAAATAGGATAGTGAGACGTAAACTTGGAACTGTGAGAAAAAAAAGTCAGAATTGTGAGTTTATATCTTGCAGGTCTATTTTTTTCTCAGAATTGCTAGTTTATATCTTGCAATTCTGTGTTCACAGTATTTCTGGTTTTTCTCAGAATTTTTCTCAGAATTGACACAATTATCTTTTAATCAATTAAGTTTTTTGTTTTATTCCATGGTGGAAATAGGCTTCCATATTAATGCTTAATTTTCTTTATGCAAAATAATTTCTTATTTTTTCCCTTTGATTTTTTGGGGAGATATATAATTCAGACATGTTCCTAAAAGACTCACCCTCAAAACAATTTACATAAGCATTCACACTTTTGATTAAATTCAAATGAGCATCATCTCCTCAGAAGCCTCCAATGAAATTATGTGAGTTTTAATCATTAAGTCGATTGCCCTTCAATCAATGCTGATCCACTTTCATTATTGTTAATCCATTGTAAACATGCATATGAGTTCAACTGAACCATTCCTTTCTAATGATTCCGTGGATTTGACTCACAAAGCAATTCTCAATGACTGGACTGTGAGAGAAATTTTAGTTTAGCAGTAAAACTGAGGTGGGTGACGTTGCACAAAACAGCAATAAACGGCATTGTTTAACTGTTTGTTTTGCTACAAAAAATAAAATAAAATAATGAGCTCCTGTTGAATTTCTTCTACATATAGTAGGATACAGAAGTGTACCTTGTGTTGTTTGTGTAGAATTGTGCTTTACACGCTCTACATGTTTGCTGAGGGTAAACACAGGGGAGTCGGTGAAGTCTGCAGGCATTGAGGAACACTCACCGTGTAATTGGCACACAGCGGGTTGAAAGCGTTTGTCCCGCACACAAACAGCCCTCCATCATGGCTCAACAACACCTTAATATAATTACGACACTCCTCCTGAAGGAAAAACAGAGAAAAAGACAACAATTACTCTTGATTTAAACTATTATATATTTATTCTTCTTATCAAATTTGTTTATTGTTCATGTCTGTTTACAAAGTTCACAAAACGGTACAGAGGTTGCATCAGCTATATTTTGGCATTCAGTATTTTCGGGTCAGTGTTTGACCATGGTAGTGAATGATTACCACAGTGTTTTCATTATAGCATTTTTCAAGGTACTTTGAAGGATACATGTCCAAGACTCTATGATATTATGATGATTCCATGCCCAAAGTACTATGTAATGTAATATAATGTAATAAAATAAAATAAAAAATTACATAAAAATAATAAAAATAAAATAAGTTATATTAATAAAAAATTAAATACGTTATATTAATAAAAAATAAAATACATTTATTAACATTACTTGTCAATCTCATTTGCCCCGTTTATAGTTTATTAATATTACTGCAGGGACCTAAGGTCTGAGAGCACATTGAAAATCTGGGATTTAAATCATAATTCAAACTTGAAAACAAACAATGTTTTAGGACTAAACCTGAGAGAAAGAGAGAGTGAGAGTTTGTATAATTATGTTATCTCAAAATGAATAAACACTATAGAAATGACTATCCTTATTAATTATTGTGTGGAAACAGCGGTGATGATATCAAACTCAGTGTATTTGTTTTTCCAGGCTGATCCTCTTTGAATCACAACGACTTGGCAGCATTTGACTTTCATGTCATTTAACAAAGTCATTTGAATCCTAATTAAAATTTGAATGAAGGAGAGAGAGATGAACAAAAACAGTGTGTGTGTGTGTGTGTGTGTGTGTGTGTGTGCGTGTGTGTGTGTGTGTGTGTGTGTGTGTGTGTGTGTGTGCGCGTGTGTGTGTGTTGGGTCAGACATGAAAGGGTAGGGTAAGACGGACAAAAGAATAAAGCTGTAAATATTGACACAGCTTCACAAGTCATTTTCCCCCAGACATCATTATTTTGAGAGCTGTGTTTGTTTTGAAAGACAGACACCAGATAAGTAGGTCCCAGCTTGCAGCTCCGCCACAGAGCCCACACTGCTGGCATCACCCAAAAACATACATTTTCTTCAGGTTTTCTCATTGTATTTGGACTAGCTGCTGCACCTCTTTGTGTAGCACAGAAACAGGAAGTAGCTGGACTTGAATGCATCACGACGTGGGTCCAGCTATAAAAGCAGTCGTGAAAGCTACTGGATAGCCAGCTGTGAACACTCATGCATCAGGAATGCCTTTGTTCCCTGACGGACATCAATGGAACGTTTTGAAGTGGTTTTGTGTATTTTGCTGAAACCTCTGCATGTGGGCCCCATCACGCAGCTCCACTGTAGGGCCCATTCACCGCTCTGCCCATTGAGTTTGACTGGGCCTCCCGGTGGAGCTGAAACCCAAGGGGGCCGACACTGAGGTCAGGCTCTTTGAGGTGATTAGCAGGACTGCCAAGGGTCTATGTGTTGTTACAGATGCAGGTCCACCATTCACTGTGTGCGTGTGTTTGCACAAGAGATGTCGTTACAAATGCATTCAAGCTGCTTGCAGCGTTAAACACACACTCCCTAGTGACAGATCAACTTACAGCGTGTGTGTGCATGTGTTTGAATAGGAGAAGGGACAGGGGTCTTTTCATTTTTGATAAGCTGAAGTGTGTGCATGTGAGTGAGAGCATATAAAATGACGCAACCTTTCACCTCGTATTATTTTGAGTATTTCCACATGGATGCTGTGAAGGATGGGTTGAGGTTTGCTCTAACATTACCACATCAACACTGCCAGTTTCTTCCCTCTGTGTTGTTTTTCTTGGTGATCATCAGGATACAATGCAAATAACGGCGGCAAAATTAAGCAACAATTTGCCCATAATTACCCACCAATTAGAAGACAATACGGCTGATCTTCACCCTAAAACTGAACCCAGGCAGAAAAGCGTGATGAGAAGAACATTAAACAGCATTCACAATAAATTTAACTTCTGTCATTTGACATTTCCAAGTGCAACTGAATATTTAGCTCTGAATAATGTACTGTCTGGCAGGATGTCTTGATTTTATGTTCTTGATTGGATTGTAATGTAAGGCAATGATATTTATGGTGCTTGCTAAGGCAGCTATTGCTATTTTACAAAAGGCAACTAGAAAATATTGCTCATTCTTTTATGAGGAGAGATTTACTACTACTTTTCTAACTATTATGACTGTAACTGAATGTAATTGAAGAAATGTAATGTGCTTGACGACTGATCATTCCCAGATGGACGGGGTCTCTTTCAGTTGGGCTCAGTCGGCAGAGGAAGTTGTACTGTGTGTGGTGTTGAAAAATAAAATCTTAAATATTCAAGTCGTTGCCAGTCATTTTCTACATTTTTAAGATTTTTCTAAATGTTTAATATTTGTGCCATCGATTGTATGTGTGGCTATGCAATGGACATACATTCACTGTCAAAGATTAATTTATTAATTTCGTCAAATATTATTTCTTGATTACACATCTTGTTTTGATGTTTCTTTTATTTCATAAGTTCATGTTGCAAGGTTTTAGGCTATTCGTTTTGTTCTGCAGTTGAAGACTGTGAAGTAAATTAGGAATAGTAAGTGATTTCTCTCATTTCAGAAATATTATCAAGAATTCTTTTATTTCAATCTGCAGTCTAAAATATTCTTCATAATGAGTGACAAATATGACACCTGTAAATAAAATAATTCAACTATATATAATATAATTTTGTGTCAAATGGATGAGGAAATTATAGTGCCTTGAATATCTGCAGCTCTTCTGTCAGCTGTCGGAGTGCAGTGTTGATAGCGCCATTAAAAATAGCACTGGGAGCATTAACATTTGCTGTAGACTAATAAAATGAAAATTTAAACAGACAAATAGCATTTTTAAATTACTTTTGTGTCTGAATAAACGGAGTAGTAATTAATTTCATTATAACTGGTAATTCTAGAACTGTAATGGAAAAAAAAGCCTACCATTTTTGCTCAGAACCAATTCGTTTTTAATACCTGATTGTAGACATAGACGAGAATAACAAATATATTATTGCTTGACTAAAAGTTAATGTTATCATTAAGAAAATTAAATATATCTGAAAAGACATGAGGGACACGTCTACTCAGGAAGTAATGCCTGAAAAAAGTAACATCAGACTATTCAATATTATAGACACATCGCTGTGATATTTATTACCAACACCAGCATAAGAGGACAGATAATGTTAAGCACGAATTAAGAAAAACAAACCTTGAACGTTTCAATAATTCAATAAAAGCACCACTGCTGCGGAAGCACGAGTAAACCATATAATCATAATTTTTTTCCTTTTCTGCACAAATAAATACTGCCAGCTGTCTGCTGACATCCATGTTTGTTTTGGTACAAGATCTTGTGCAGGTAAATTATCATGAGATATTTTTTTTTTCCCGGGCAGAATTTTTCCAGTCGTGACTCGCACCACTCGTTGAGTGCATTGTGTAGTGGACTGACTCAGTCATTATGTTTGTGCTCCTCTCTGACTGTCAAAGACTAGAATCTGCTCCAGTCGAGGAAAAGAGTTTAATTTTAAGTGTGTTGAGTTCAATTTTAGAATGTTTCAGTTGTATAGTGTGTCTCCAGCTCTAGTCAAGCCCTAGCCAGGGTTGCCAGGTCTACGTTAAAAAAAAAAAAAAACGGCCCAACTGCAACTCAAAACTAGCCCAATCTGGACCAAAACTAGCCCAATCCAGGGGAAATTGGCTGTCAAAATATTGTTTGAGGTGGGGGGTTTCACTTCAAAAACTAGAATACCCAATCGCTAATCGGTAAAGTCAGCGCGTCTCTGCAGCTGCCATTAAAAGTCCTGGTTGCTATAGAAACAGTCAGTATTCTGAGACGTGCGCTTAGGACTGCACATGCACACTGGCTGATTTAGCCTAAAAATAAGCTTTTTTAACGCTATTTTGAGCAAAAGGAACAACATTTGAGGCAGTTGTTGTCAGATTTCATTGGTGATTTCAAATATGAAATTTAATCGTAAGCTTGGTGAACAGTTTTGGAGAATTTGATGTTCCCCATTCAAAAAGATAGGAGCTGCACTTGCATGCCTGAGAGGCATTTCAAATATGGCCGCCGAGTGAAATGACTTGTCTTAAAGGGACTTTGTTCGCTTCAACCTTTGGACTAAAAAAACAACCTGCAGCAACAGTATAATAGTAAGCCAATTTTGCTGGAAAACTGTGGACTTGGCAACACCGGTCCAAGCAAAGCCCCAGTAACCCACTGGAAAATTCCTAGGAACCAGCCAGAACATCACAGCACCTTAAAGCAAAGCCCAAAAACCACCCAGACCCCCTTTCATTCAATGTTTTGCACAGACAAGCAACTCTCAGTATGTAGTTGGTTAACACTATGTTTCCCCACCCACAAGGCCTTGCTTACATCATCAGAATAGGAAATCTGTTTTAGCTGAGAAAATTACAGATTTTTTGATGGACATTTTTTTCTTTAGTATAATGTGCACTACTGAAGACTAAATTAAGACTAAGGGGATTTATAAAGAAAGAAAATAAGCTCAATTTTGATGCCACATAATTCTGTACCTCATCTATTCCCATTCGGACTCACAGGTACATCATAAACTCACAGCTGAACGTGAGCAGAGCGGCCCAGCTGTGTCAGTGTGCTGTAAACTCTCTGCAGGGTTGGGGAGATCTTACGTTCCACTTCATAAACTGTAAAATTGAATTCATCAGAGATGCAGGTTTGTGAGCGGGTCGATCCGTACGCCCGTCAGAGGTGTGAAAAGCAGGTTTCGCTCTGGGGAAGAGCACATGTGGTTCAGGTCTCTGTGAAACACCATCAAGAAAGTGTCAAGATTTATCCTTCAGATTAGAGCGTGTGACAAGGCAGTATACGATCCCGTACCCCGGCAGACTCCTTTCTACTCTGATCAAAGTCTGACTTCTCCTCCCTTACTCCCTCACTCTCCTGTCTTTCTTCTCACCTTCCTCACTCTCCACCACTCCTTGTTCTCTCTCTGCATGTCTCCTTTCGCTCTCGTTTCCCCCATTCCAATGGCTTTTCACTTTTTCTTCACCAAAATCACATGCTGTCAGATTACGGCAGATTCAGTACTTAACCATATAAAAATTCGTACATTTCTAAGACCTCTATAGGATCAGCATGATCAAAACTTTGCTGAAAATTCTGTCGCACACAATCTATTACATGCCTTCTGTCGTCTGATTGATAGTTTACACAGAGCATTGATAAAACAAAACTAAGCATTTAAACATCATCTTACTAAGACATATTATTGGGAGATATAGAGAGATATTTACAGATATTTCTGGTATATTATTATAAAGAGCTCAATGATTTACAGTACAAGCTATAAGAATTTAATTTGCCTTTTTAGCATATAAATATCAGCAACTGCGTCAAATTGCATATTTTTGCTCAGTTTGGGCCTCTAAAAAGCACTGAGGTGTTTTTGTCCTCTTTGAATATCACCTGCATAGAAATGTATTATACAATATATATTGCATCAATATATATGTTATGTATAAGGCAATATAAAATTTATAATATAAAACAGTAGTAAAAATTTGTATATGTACATGCTAATAATATCAATATGATGATTTTATATGGTATTATTTGTATTATTTGCAATATATTTTATTTATATATGCAACTTTATTAAAACAATATATATATATATATTTTGTTTTCATATTAAATTTAACTTCATATGACACTAAATTACATTTGTGTATGGGGAGATCTCTCTAAGATGCATAAAGGAAGATCTGCAGGAGAGAAATCATAAATTACATTATATTAAAAACCAAATGTACAATTTAAAGTGTGTAAAAACAGTAAATGTGAATGTTTTCACAGCATATTCAGATTGCTGCGACTACAGGCTGAAATTGAAATTTCAATGCATGCAAAAACCGAAGGGTTCACATACTTTTTCTTGCAGTTTTATAGCTCCTAACAATTATCTCACTGTGCCTATTTTATTTCTCCTAAGACATTTTAGACAAAACATCAGAGACAAACCTGCTGAAGCGCCTTGAGCTATAAAACAGCAATATCAGAGCAATAAAATTTTCTTCAGGGCCGAGCAAAAAGATATTCAGTGCATTGTTCATGAAGGGACTCCGTTGCTCATTTTCATTCAGAACGACCCCACAAATGAAGTTCTCATCCTGCTGTGCCCTTCAAGCCAATAAAAATGACAACTGGAACTCGTCGAGAGACAGAACAGATACTCGAGAGAATGTAAGTGTATCTATTACATCTCACACACTCACACACACACACACACGTTTCTATACTCCTTATAGGAGTATCACAGGCGGCAGATGTGATCTTGTTGTAGTCACTGTGTTATTGCTATAGAAATCTGTTTATCTTGCACTTCATAAAAGCCAATCAAAGCTGCACGAGTGACAGCCAAACGCAGTAATTCAACTCCTGCGTCTTCATATGAATTATGAATGATCCATTTATCCACCTCTGAAGATGTTATTGTGATTTAATGCACTACCGGCAACACTTACGCTTAAACTTTTTTGAACTGGTCACTTTTATACCAGGTGCGGTGCAATTATTTTCCAGTTTTAAGCTGTTTATCTCTTCATAGAGAAAGCAAAATGCTGCACAATGCAATACATTTTAAATACTATTATAGTATCTAATAATATTTTATTAACTTTTATTTTAAGATTTTACATTTTTATTGTAATTTTTGTTTAAGTTTTAGTAATTTTGTGATTTTGCTATTTTTATTATTTTTTATTTCTATTTAGATTGACTACATTTATTTGTGTTTTCATTTTACTAATTAACTTTAACTGTTTGCAAAGCAACATTTTTCATCATGTTTCAGTGTTCAGTAAAAAATATTTTAGTAATTTGTTGATTCTGCAGTTTTTTTTATTTAGATTTACTTATTTATTTCAGTTTTCATTTTAGTCATTTTACTTCATCTTATATTTCTGTTAACTGCCAAGGCAACATTTCTTATTTTAATTTTTCGTGTAATATTTCAGTTTTCGTTTAAATTTTACTTAAAATTTTAGTAAATTTGTTACATTATTTTGTCATTGTTATTACTTTAAAAAATATTTATATTTATATTTCATTTATTTTAGTGTTTGTTTTAAGTTAAGTACAAGTTTAAGTGGTTTTCATCTAATATTTCAATTTTCGTTTTAATGAAGTTTTAGTAAATTTGTTATGTGATTGTTAATTCATATATTTAATATATATATTTGATATTCATTTTTGTTTTTTAATTTCAGTTTTATTTCAGTTACAGTTTTTTTCAATTGCTAACATCACATGAAAATGTGATTATAGATTGGACAAAGTGTCCAGTCTATAATCACATTTTCAAAACTCTAAACACAATTAGCACAACATCCACCTGTTGTGACCATACCATTAACACAATTCATGTTGTTTCACACAATATTCAGTCAATTAACACTTTCTAAAATGCTTAAATTTTCTTTTTACACAAGCTTACCCCATACCAAAATCATGGATCATTCTTATATTGTTTTACAAATGCTTAAACACAGCATGACAGAAATGAAGACCTAATGTTCCAAACTTTAAATACAGTGTAAAGCCTCTATTCTGCAACAAAAGAGCTGATAAGAATTATTTTAATTACTGATCATTTGAGAAAAAGCTTATTCAAATCTTAATTAATAATTTCACGTCTTTCCATTACATGCACAATAAAAAGGCACTCTCTGGATTGGTTTTGTTCAAAACAATACAGAACAACACAGAGAAGCAGAAAAAGAAAGAAAATATCTGGACGAGGGAGAGGAGTAGTTGGACCAGGACTGTCTGGTTTGGTTCAGCTACCAAATCAGACATCAAGAGACTACAACGGACAGCCAAGACTGCTGAGACGATTATTGGCCCAACCTCCAAGATCTGTTCATCTCCAGAGTAAGGAAAAGGGCTAAGAAAATCACTTTGGACCCCAAACACCCAGCCCACTCTCTCTTTGTACTGTTGCCTTCTGGTCTGCGCTACAGAGCACTGACCACCAGAACAGCCAGGCACAAGAAGGTTTTTTTTTTTTGTTTTTTTTTTTTCGCTCAGGCTATATTCAGCCTGAACAATTAAAACATTCATAACTATACATTGTCCATCATAACTGACAGATTCATACACAGAAAACTGAAAATTGTCTATTTGTAAACTGCACACTTGTAAATAACATATCTGTACACTGATTTAAACAATTACATGTTTTTTTCTAGATTTCTATATAGTGCATTATTTAATTTTCTGTTTTTCATATATTACTGTTATAATTCCGGTGTATGTCTGCACTGTCATGTATGTTTGCACTTATATGTCCACACTTTCTTCTGCACTGGAAGCTCCTGTCATCAAGTCAAATTCCTTGTGTTCCTTTTCACACACACAGAAATTTCATTTTTGCCAATAAAGCCTTTACTGCAGCAATTCTGTCACTTTTCTTTTACATTTCGTAAAGTATTGATGACTCCTTGACTATGCAGTACACATACTATCTAAATGAATCCACACATTCACACACAAAAAATGAAGAGTTCTGATGACTGAATTATTATTGTTGTTGTTGCTTAAATGGATATCATATTGTTTGTTCTAGACAAGTCAAACTGAAACATGACAAGTAATGAAGTTTTTGTAGTGCCATTAATTGTTAGAATTTTGGCAGTCTGTGTGCTATGACTGACTATATGTTCCTGTTGGATAGAAAACTAGTGCAAATGTTTTGACCGAATGACTTGATTTTGAACCGGGTTTGCTGTGTTTTGATAGAGTTAGTATATTGTTACGTCTAATGACGTATTCATTTTTGTCTCTATTATTGATACAAAGAGTGTTATTGGTGTTTGTATTCTTGCCCTCTTTCTCTCCCGTTCTCTCTTTCTCTGTGTGTGTGCTTGATAGGCTAATGATGATCATCTGCGCTCATCCACATGTGTGCGCTGTCCACACCCTGATTGGTGCGTGTTCGCTGGCTTCTAGTACAAAAGGGCAGAGGGAGCGTGGAGGAAGGAGAGAGACATCGCAGCGTTTGAGGTTGTTCCGCTCGCCAAGCCCAGGAGCACTTATTGCGCTTGTTGTGCTCTTTGTTGGGTTGTCACAATGTTTCCTGAGTTGATGAGTTAATTAAGAATTAGTTAAGTTTTTGGGTAAGGTAGGGTGGAGGATACCCGTATGTTTTCTCCTGTTTAATGGTTAGTTAGGGAGTGAGGGAAGTTATATGTTGTTTTGTTTATTTTCTTTAATGTATAGGTAATTTAATATTTTCCCCTTCTTAGGTAGAGGTATTGTTTTGTTTTTTCTTTTGTCTGGGCCCTCCTCCCGAGGTAATATTTCTTTGATTGTATTGTTTTCTGTTTTTGAATTCTTTGAGTTAAAAAATTAAAAGGCACCCAAGCCATTTTCAAACTTAAATTTGTGGTTGGTTGTGATTTTTGGGCCTGGAGAGCCTCAAAGTCTCTCCACTAATTATTGTTCGTCATTTCGCTCACCCCTAGACGAGAAACGGGAGGACGTAACAATATGCAGAAAAAGATATTCAGCATTTTGAAATGTAGAGTTTGTATTTATTTAACAAATTGTGGTTTTGGCCAGAAAATTAACTGTTTAGCTAATTGTGTGATGTTGGTGTGTTGCTGTGTTAAGAGTTTAGAAAAAGTACTTTAAGTATTGGTAAACACTTGTTAGCAATTGAAAAAAACTAACATAAAATAGTTTTTAATTGTCTTAGTTTTAACAACAATTCTCTTCACATGAACACAATGCTACTTTACAGATCCTCATTGTAGTGTGTGTGTGTTTGTGTGTGTGTGTGCGTGTGTGTGCATGTGAGGAGTCAGAATAAGGATATTGAATTTCCTCCCTTATTATGAAATCATGTCAGCTTAAATCAAACAGCAAGAACACAATTACTGCGAGAACATATGCTACATCAGATCAAACACATTTCATCTGACAGCACTTTCTAAAGTCCATCTAATCTTATTCCAGAGCATATGAAGTGCAAAACCCGGTCTCAGTTTTGGGTCTGCTATCAGTGGTGTGTTGAGGTGTGCGGTCAGATCTCTGACAGAAGGACAGATAATTGGATGTGTGTCTCAAACAGACTTATTTCTGGTCTGTCTGCACTAATATTCTGTCTATCTCACACAATTAGAGGTGAATGCTGTGAAATACCGGCTTATAGTTTGAGGTAATTAGCAATCACGACCAAAAACAACACGGAAAGAGCAAGAAAGAGAAAGCGAGAAGCAGAGAGCATGAGAGCCTGTTGCAGAACTTGCCGGAGGCAGAGATTCGCAGGTGCGTGTTTGATGTCTCAGATTTCTGCGAACATGTGGGTGGGTGGCAGACAGGTCTAATTTGTAAGCTCTCTCTTGCCAAACAATAATCCTTGTCCAGGTTTGACACTCAGTCCCTTGAAGTTCTCTCCCCTGCAGTCATACACATCTATTAAAACGGCCTGGTTTGCGAAAGAGCGGGAAAGCACGACTCTTACATTATGAAGGTGGGCAGAAGGCAGAAGGTAATTAGCCTCTGAACTGAAGAATAAGAACAGATTTATCACAAAAACATCAAAGAGAGACACAATGGAGTCTGCGGTTCAGATGAGAGAACCGACTGCGGCTTGCAAAACAGGCCTTCGCAAACTCTCAAATCTTCTTAAGCTAAAGGGAATATTGAACAAAGTGTTCAGGATAATTTTTTGGGCAGGGCAGATGAAGAGATGTGAAAAAAATACACATTTTCAAAATCAACTAGTTAAGTTGCAGAATACATGGGACTTGAGATGTGCTTTCAAAATTTGAAGTATTTTTCACTTCATGCTGTCTTAAAAATGCTACGCTTGTGGCCGAACGCTCAAAAAAAAAAAAAAACAGCGCAAGAACCGACACAAAGTCCAAAGATGTTTGAAACTGTATGGCTACAGCTTGGTGTTTTATAGACTAATTAAGAGAAAAAAAAAATTTCTAATCAAACTATTTATGGCTAAGAGCATGATGTCATTATGCTAATTAAAATGTAATATGCTAATTAAAATGCTAATAAAAAAAAACATTTAAAAAAGAAAATTACTAATCATTTTGGGGAAAAAATATAACTGCATTTTTCTGATAAAAATGGAAATTGCCATTTAAATCATGATTTTTTTTTTTTTTTAAAGCTCCAGGTTTGCACAATTTGGCACAATTATTTATTTATTTATTTATTATTGTAACTTTATGTGATTTTGTCATTTTTATTATTTTTTTATTTCTATTTAGATTTAATTATCAATTTTAGTTTTCATTTGTACAAATTTTAGTACCTAAACTTCAACTTATTATATTTCAGTTTTTGCAAAGACAACATTTCTCATTTTCATTTGTTTTTTATAATTCTAAGTTTTTCAAATTACCTATGGCTAAAAGCATGATGTTAATTAAAAGATAATACACTAAAAAATATATATATATCTTTTAAAAAAAAAAAGAAAAATCACTTTGGGGGAAACATATGATTGCAATTTTTCTGATAAAAATGGCAACTGTCATCTAAAATGTAATTTTTTGTGATTTTGTCATTTTTATCATTTTTTAATTTCTATTTAGATATAATTATTAATTTCAGATTTCATTTTACACATTTTAGTACTGAAACTTCAACTTATTATACATCAGTTTTTGCAAATTTCTCATTTTCATTTGGTTTTTTATAGATCCAAGATTTTCATGGTTAAAAGCATGACGTCACAATGCTAATTAAAATACAATATAAAAATATATAAATACATTTGTAAAAAGAGAAAAATCACTAATCGCTTTGGGGAAAACATATGATTGCAATTTTTTTTTGATAAAAACTGCAACTGCCATTTAAAAAGTGATTAAAAAAAAAAAAAAAAACTCCAGGTTTGCTATATGCTTGTTTGAAACGATGCAATTTGGCCAAAATGTCATGATTATATACTGTATCACTAACAATATGCCTATACATTTTTTTTTTAAGCACTTCTTGTTACAAGTATAGGAAGACAATATCAGTTTTATTTCAATGAATCATACCACATTAAATGACTCGTTGGTTGTCATCATGATCCATCCCTCAATAGAGATCTCTTGCAATAAAGGCCATGTTTCCTGCTAACATGGCAAATCACTCTCTTAAAATCATCTTAAATTCTGTCATTCATTATGTAATGCTAGAGTATCACCTGTTTTTACCAAACCAGCATGTAGATGGCTCATTATTGAGGAGAACATATGTGAACTGCTGCAGGAGCTGTCAGGTCCAAATGTGTGGAAGAAAAGCCAAAACTGTTTCCAATGGAGACACACAACCTGCTATAGTGAAAAATACACCACTATTGCCTTTTAATAAAATAGCATTTACCACCAGCTTTCCATGAACAGTATCACTACAGTAATTGTGTAAAGAAAAAATTCTACAAAGAGAAAAAAATCTAAAAAAATTCTACAAAGATTAACTTTGCCTAGAAATGAATTAAAATGCATAACTGAAATTGCATATTGATATAAAAGCACATCTAGACCCAGATCAATGTGTACTGCACTGAAATACGGCATGCTAAGGAAGAGCAAAACACCTCATTTCAGAGCTGTAGTTATTTTTGGATATTATTTCTTGATTTAAGGATGTGTGGAAGTAGCAAAAAAAAAAAAAACATTTTCAATTTTTCAAATGAAGTTGGCATTGTATACTATGAATATTGTTGGCTCTATTGTTCTCTATAGTAAGACACTTTAAATAATAGTGTCTGCTAAATGCATAAATGTAACAGTTTGATTAAAGTGTTTGATTGCTGTTTACGCAACAAGTTACATAAGACACACATCAGCTGTAGGAAAGGTAGCATACTTCATAAAATAATGAGAGTCATAAAAGTTAACTAATCACAGCAAAAGTTAAAAACACAAGCAAATAATAGGAAAATCCACATCCCTCAATAACATCCAAGACTAACCAAGGCTGTAAGTAACGGTCCGCAATAAGGCTAAAAGCATCTGCTGAGAGGCCAGAGTGGCGTTTCCTTGTGAAACTGCAGAAATAAGCCAAATCCTCATATTGTACATTTACTCTCCGGGAGAATTTATTTGTATGAGACTGTATCCAGCTCCTGCAACACTGAGCTCCTGGCAACAGTAAATCACTCAAAGTGCTGTGAATGAATTTTCTCGCTAAGACGGTGCTAAAAGGGCAGTGAAATGTGAAAAAAACTTTGCGTTATTTGGCATTGAAGGCTCACCTCGTGTTTGCCCTTCATTCTACAGATGCGGATGTCATTCTTATTGGATTCCCATGTCCTTTTCTGCGAAATAACAAGAGAGTAAAATCATTACCTACATTCAAGGTAAAATAAGCAAGGTGTTCATACATGCAATTGTGTGTGTGTGTGTGTGTGTGTGTGTGTGTGTGTGTGTGTGTGTGTGTGTGTGTGTGTGTGAGAGAGAGAGACAGCGGTACAAGGGCACACCTTGCTGTAGAACATTTCATCTCCAGATACATGGTCCAGTTCCACTCGATAAAGGTCATCTCTGCACCAACACACACACACACACACACACACACACACACACACACACACACACACACACAAAGACCAGCATTAGCAGTAACAATTAAAATGGGTCTTAATTTAACATTAAAATACTGAATCACAATTCACATACTTTCCATACTATAAAGTATGCACTACACAACACTCACAAACATAGAAAAATAAAAAAATGTAACCAGTATAAAAAAAAAAAACCTCTAAACATCCTTGAAACAAATAAATTTACTAAAAATGCATTTACTTGAGAAACTAATTTGTGTAAGATAATGAGAGTTGTTTTCAGTAAACATATCTACTATTTATTAAATATATTCGTTTTATCTCATTTTCTTGTTTTGAGCATAAATCTACCAAAAATAAATTAGGTTTATGCTTAAAAATGAGTAAAAATACTAATACTAATTAAAAATGAAAATGAAAATGAAAAATAAAAATGAAAAATAAAATTAAAATTAAAATTAAAGACATATTTTGCTAAATAAATTTACCAATGCAATTGCCATGTACTAGTTGTTACTGTTAACTAAAACAGATTAATAATTGTTTTTGTTATTAAAGCTGAAATAAAATAAAATAAAATATACAAAAACTTAAACTTAAAAAACTTTAATGAAAATTAGAAATGTTGAACTGAGCTGGAGTAAAATTAGTTGAAGTACTAAAACTACTAAAACTTAAATAAATATAAATGAAAGCTAAATAGAAATAAAAAAATAAAAAATAAAAATGACAGAAGCACATAACAAAATTACTAAAAATTATAATGATAGCTGAAAATACAAAAATCTAAGGTAATATTTTTAAATAATATTAAGTACTAAATATATATAAGTATATAAATAATATCAAAACAAGAGTCATGTAAACAATAACATATATCAATACACAATTTCATGATGTCTTGATGTCATGACGTTTTCATCATGTCCCAACACTTACTATACGTATACTCAAGAATATTTTCCCACTGGCAGTAAAGTACATAGTGTAGTGTAGAGAATATTAGAAGTATGCAAATCAAATTACAGCCTAAATCATGTGACTAACTGAGACAAGACAGAAAGTCTGTGAAGATATATTTCAGCACATAACACACTGAAGCACTAAAGGGTTTTGATAAAACATATCCATCAACCTGTCTATGAGAACAGTCTAAATTTGAGTTCTCAGCTCTGGAGATGTCAGCCTAAGAGTTCTGTGGTGACAGTAACCAGTTTATCAACCGAGTTTCAACTTTCCAGAATGCATAAAAGAGTTTATAAGAGCGCTCGGAAACTCAAGATAGACTATATCTGTTCTCTAGCTTCGGAGAAAGCAGGCGTTTAAGCGGCTTGACTGTGTAATGGTTAAAGGTCAGCGAACAGGGGTTTAACTTTCAACCACCGCCTAACCAGGACCACATGTGAACTCCCTCAGGAGTCCAAATCCTTTGAAGGCCTGTCCATGTGACTGATTTCAAAGATGTAACTAAATGTAACACCAGTCAAACTGGACACAGATTTCCCGTCAAAACATCCACACGCACACTCTGACTGTGTGGAAAGAACATGCTGTTATACGGGCTGATTCTGTTGAGCTATAAGGACGGGGTGTTCATGTCAGAGCTTTGAAACGTAATGACATTTTCTCATTGTGTAACCTGTCATTTCCGTTTAAGACCAATTAGGTACCGAGATGGTGGAGTGAAATAGAAAGGTTTTAATAACAGAGAGGAAATTATATTCATGTTATATTAATTCAGAATGTAAAACCAAACAGTGGTTACTGCAAAACCTAATGGTAATGTTACTGCATGAATAGAGCGGGAGTTCAAAATAACATCTTGATGATTTAACATGTTGTTAATTATAGTAAAACTAATAAAACATTTTGGTTAACTGACATAAAGCTGAAATATTAAAATCCAAAATTATAAGATAAAAAAAAAAAAAATATTAGAAATGTTGCCATGGCAAGTTGAAGCACTAAAATTATTAACTTGAAATGAATAAAATCTCAAACTGATCTAAAACTAAAAGGGCAATAAAAATAAATTAAACCAAATTAAAAAAAAAGAATAAAAATACTAATAAAAGAATAAAAAATAATAAAATAATAAAAATAAATTACTAATAAAATGAAAAAAGCACATATCAAAATGACAAAAAAAATGAAATGTAAAATGAAAATGAAAAATAAAAATATAAAAATACAACATTTTATATAAAAACTAAAATATTATTTAATATTTAAAATAGTTAAAAAATATAAATAATATCATTTTAACATGATTTTATAAAATAAAATATTATAGTTTTTCTTAAATAAAATCTTTAAAATATGATTGTTTTTACTAACTTAAAAATGAATGAATAAAAACTTACATAATAATATATAAATAATACCAAAATAACAATGATTACCACAGAGAATAATTTTTACTATGTGCAGCAATATGCAAAATTAAAACAACTTTATTTTGCTTGCCCTTACAAGATGTGCAATAAAAAAAAAATTATTAGAATTTTGTATTTTTGACATTACCTGGCTCCAATGTAGAGTGTGCGGTTGACTTTCAGGACGGTCTGAATATACAGCGGCTCCTGACGTGTGTAAGAGCGATGCGCTCGGCCCACAAACACTGGATATCGCCTCACCACTGATAAATAAGAAACAGAGACAATTCAGAAGAGAGGAAAGTCAAAATGTGGAAAAATGACCAGTTGAAATGGAAGACAGAGACATAAGGGGCACACTAATAAAAGAGCCAAATATGAAGTATAGATGGATGAAACAGACACTAAAACACAGACAGGAATGTGTCCATCACTTTCCCGGAAGAGTTAGAGATGGAGGACCTGCGAGACATGAAGAAAGGACAAAGACATACATCACTGTGTCTTTTCCATGCCGAGTCCAAAAACAAGCAGTCTTAAAGCGAAAGTTCACCAAAGATAACAAATCTGTCATATTTACTCACTCTTATGTTGTTGACTTTATTTCTTCTAAAATATTCTGCCTGCTCTTTTCAAAGCCATTACAATGAATAGGGAATAAAGATTCAGGCTTCCAATGCACACAAAAGCACCATAAAAGCCTCATAAGCTTGGTATATACAACTTAGATAGATTTTTTGTGTGTAACAGGAATATGCAACATTACTCGGAAATAATACATTAACTGGATCACTGAATCTGTGTGTTGAACTCAAGAACTGAATCAGTTCAATTCACAAATGAATCTTTTAGACTGTTTTTGAAACGATTCAATGAAAATAATGATTTGTTCTCATTTTCAATGTGTCATGTGGACCACTTACGTATATGTTACATACTAATATGATATGTGCACTTTTATGGTGCATTATGGTGCATTTATTTTTTTGATCATTTTAGAACTTAAAAGTCCCAGTTCTCATTTACTTTCATTATTCTGAAAAGATCAGCCAGGCTATCCACGAAAAATATCACCTTTTCTTTTTGAATGAATCAATGAACACACACAGCATTGTTTTTTATTTACTTAAAGTAAAATTAAAACTATTCAAAACATGTTAATTTGTTAATTAAAAAATGTTAATTAATACATGAATTAAAATAAAATATAAATATTATTAAAAACTTTAACTTTAAAAGCGAAAGTTAAGTTAAAGTACTAAAATTAAGACATTAAGTTACAAAAGAAATTAAGTTATTAAGTTAAAGTACTAAAATTAATAAAACTAAAACTAAAATAAAATTACATTTAAAATAGAATTATAAAAAATATATATTTTAAATAGAAATAATAAAAAATAATAAAAATGACAAGACAAAAGCACATAACAAAAAATACTAATAATTAAAATAAAAACTAAAAGTATAAAAATTTACATTTACATTTAGTCATTTAGCAGACACTTCTATCCAAAGCGACTTACAATGATAAAAAAAATTAAAAAATAACAGTTAATTCAAAATATTAATAAATATTATAATAGTGCATAATAATACAACAGTAAGTGCTAATCCTATTATGTCTAATGCAACCTGCCCTGACAATCAGACTCCTGGTCCAATGTCCTGTCACATAATTAATATTCATGAGCAAAGCTGATAAGTTTTATATTGTGTCACTTCTGTATAAAATACTGTGAAAAGAGTCGCTAGCAGTTCAGAGAGCGTTCACACATTTCAGATAAGGAAAATTGCTTTCCAAAGGCTGTAGAAAGAGGTTAAACACAATTAGAAAACAGATTACCACTGAAAAAAAAAAACCCAACAGGAATGTGTCCTCCAACCGCAGATGGATCTGTACTCTGAGTCTGAGAAGCCTGAGGACACCCACATATTTACTGAGAATGCTAATGATATTTCTGATAGTTTCTGCTACTAATTAATTCTACTGTAATAAGGAGAGAAGGATAGAGATACTGTTGTTGTTGCTGGCTTGTTCTTTGCCTCTAGTTGTTTGGACACATTTCACAAGGGTTTCACAAGGGTTTTTGTGCTTTGGAAAGAGCAATTAAGTGTGGAAAACCCTTAAAAAGGTCACGTTATTTCACTTTGATTCACACACACACACACACGCACACACACACACACACACACACACACACACACACACACACACACACACACACACACACACACACACACACACACACACACACACACACAAGCACTGCCATGTTTGTTTTGTTCTTCACTGACTTCTGTTGTTTTTATACTGAGATAATGATATTTTCTTTCCTCTACCTCTAAATCTACCACTCATATAAACCTTTCTGCTGTTTTACTTTCTCATTAAGACATTATTTAGTATGTTTACTAAGCCTTTTTCTTCACAGAGAGCGAACATTGGCAGGACCCCACAGCGTAGGTGATTTCAGGTTTTACTATCCTTGTGGGGACAAAATCTGACCTACATAAACACCAACTACATTGTGCTGGATGACCTTTGACCCCTGGTCTCCACTGAATCATCAGAGGCGCATGAGTGGTTGTTCATCAATATCACTGATTCTGCTTTGTGGGATCTGTAGGGAATACGGTCCCTCGTATACACACACAGACACAGAGAGAGTTTGTGTCTCGCTTGTTCCAGCACCATTATGTTAAAAGGCTTTTAAAATGATCACAGCCATATGGTGTATTTCATCCATTCATGAGCGCTAATGTGCAAAACTATTTACAAACAGTGCGACATGTCCACATCATATGTCACCCATATGTACATTTAAAAGAACAGCCTGGAAATAGCTTCACAACAGCAGTAGTGCAACATACAGTGTAAAAGCTTTAACATAACCACAAGAAAGCAGACATGACAGTGATTTTACCACATTTAGAGGGATAGTGCAACCAAAAAAAATAAAAATCTGGTAACCACTGATCTCCATATATGGGCAAAAAATACAATGGAAGTCAATGGGATTCGAAACTGTTTGGTTACCAAAATTCTTCAAAATATCTTCTATTGTGTTCAACAGAAGAAAGAAAGTAAGTCATATACATGAGGGTGAGTAAATTAGGATAGAAGTTTCAATTTTGGTGGACTGTCCCTTTAAGGGTTGAGTGTGAACTATGCAATAATATGTAAATACAAATACAAAGCTAAATAGAAATACAGACATACACACACACACACACACACACACACACACACACGAAATGACAAAAGCACATTAAATTACCAAAACCTAAAACTACACTGTAAAAAAAAAAAAAAAATCTGTAAAAATGTCTATAAATTTACTGAATAATGTCCTGGCAGAAAATTACCAGCACATTTTCAGTTTTTTTTAAACATTTATTTATTTTATCAAAATAACAACAGTGGTATCATATATTTGGCCTCTTTAGCTAAAAAATAATAACAATAATAATAAATCATTTGTAAAATCATTGTAACTTGCAAAGGAATATTCTTACATAATTATGATCGTGTAAACTTGGCCCAGTTTGGATTTCAACTGATGTGCCTTTTCTCAAAGCTAATTTATGAGCCAAAAATAGTAACTGCTGATTGTGCTGTTATGCTCTAAACGTATATGCATATCATAAACGTGGCATTTATGTCTAACTGAAAAATAAGCTGCTGCTGATGCTGCTTAACTGGTACACTTTAATTGGTGAGGGGGTGTGTTCTTACCCTCAGCAGGGGCGGAGATTAAAGGGCCAGGTTCCTCTGGAAACGAGCAGGCAGCCAACTGGAGGACAGCAAAGATCCGTAAGAAGCAGGGGGTCAGGGTCGCCATGGCAGCGACACACCAGAGCTGTGAAGGCAGGAATAGAGAAATGATGTTAACTTTGGAAAAACGGTGATAAGAACACACTACTGTACTAGCGAGCTGCTTCGACGTTCACTATCTGCACAGGCAACTCAATTGTAATGCAGAATTGAATCTGCATAGGCAACTCAGTTAATAGTTACACAAAAAAGCCTTTGTCACATGAAAGCATAAGAGAATTGTTGCTAAGCTAATAAATCAGTGCTTTAATAACCACAAAATTGCAATATCACATGTAAATATTGCATGCAATTGTGCATTTAAATAAAAAATAAAAATCAATATCAATATCAACTGTGAGCTACAGTATTGACTAAAATATATATATATATCATATATATATATATATATATATATATAAATAATCAACATTTTCCTCTATCAGCCATTTTGGATCAGGGTTATATTCATCAAAACTATTAGAAACATTTTTGTTAACTGAAATAAAGCTGAAATAAAATATAAATATTAGATGAAAAAACCTAAAAAAAATTGAAGTTGAAGCACTAAATTGGAAATAAATAAAAATGAAAACTAAACTAAAACTAAACTTAAATAAAAAAGAAATTAAACCTTAATAGTAAGTTTAAAAAAGAAATATTAAAAAATCTAAATTCAAATATAAAAATAAAAGCTAATTCAAAATATTAATAAAAACTATAACATCACAAAAACAATACCAAAATAACACTGTTGTGGATTAAAAATTGAGCTTGTCCAAGGACCTTATTAAAGCAAGTTATTTTCTAACTCATATACTTTAAAGAATAATAGCTGAGAACTCATAAATAAATAAATAAATAAATAAAATATATTGTAATAAAATATATTGTGAGTCCGAAAATTTTGCACATTAAAAAATAAATACGACCTGCCTCCAAAACTTTCATCCACCATAAAAAAATTTGGATCGGGTTCGATTTTCTGCATTTTTCGCATCCATAGCATGCATTTTGAGAAGAAAGGATGACGAATACGAAAAAAAAAAAAGAAAAACGCTTTGGACTCAGTGTGCAAGAACCTTAAATCTAAAAACTGTTTTTTGCAGAAACTGTCCTGCAAAATGGTGTAGTTACAACATCAAATAGTAGGAGCAAATTGGTCCATGCCAACAAGCCAAACAAGGTAACAAAACGTTTCAGTTTACTTTTGGAACAACCTTCATGTCAGACACACACTTACATGATGCCTAAAAAGTTGCCTAGGTAGGCAGCACATCAGTTTTTGAAGCTAAAAATATAACACACAAACAGTCTCTGAAAAGATACAGGCAATGATTAATGATACAAAGGAGCATTAGACGTCTTGGGTGTTAGACATGCCTCGTGCCTTCAATTACCTCATATGAAAATGAAATTAAATGCACAGGCGACTCCACATGAGTGTGAGGCAAAACAGAAGCTGTTTATTATTTAACTTTTGACATTTATGCGGGCACGTTATGAGGAACAGACCACTTACAAAAACCACAATACCTGTCTGTAAAGCAAAACAGACTTGCGTGATTTTAACGGGTGTTAGGAAACCGTCTGTCTACGAGTGAGTGTAAGTGGGGCATAAAACTGTTTAACAAAAGCTTTCATCTCCGACAATCAGTTCTTCCTTCAGACGGAAACCAGATGAGAGTCGTGAGGGCTTCTCTTTCACAGACAACCCTCAATTACAGAAGAGACCCGAGACCACACACACACACACACTCACCGCAATTCATCTTCAGCACCTTTTCATTGAGTCTGTGGACGAAGGAGTGGCTGGTGGCTTTAGGCATTTAGCCACCATCTGCTCTTTTCTTTTCCACACTTCTTTTTCATCTGTCCTTTTTCTTTTTTTGCTCAGCGTGATTGCTGTAATTGGGTAATTTATGAGAGCGTGTCAAGCT
Source organism: Spinibarbus caldwelli (assembly GCA_039654775.1). Classification (NCBI taxonomy): domain Eukaryota; kingdom Metazoa; phylum Chordata; class Actinopteri; order Cypriniformes; family Cyprinidae; genus Spinibarbus; species Spinibarbus caldwelli. The sequence continues at coordinate 31,777,516 of CM077235.1, read as the reverse complement.
TCCCTACTGCAGTATATTACTGACACAAACACACATGAGACAGGGTGAACCACGGTCAAGCTACATACATCACATCATCTGAACAGTCTCACACAGACTTCTGACTATCGTATAAAGCAAATATAGTTTATTTTTTCTTGGTTGATGAATATCTTCGAGAATCAGGTTGAAAGATCCCATTCAGTTTGAAATCAAGAGGGAATGCTGAAGAAATCAATGGAATATGTGTTTAGAATACATTACCATTCAAAAGATTTGGGGTTTGTAGGTTTTTATGCTCACCAGGGCTATATCGATTTGATTTAAAATACAGTAAAAACAGTAATATTGTGAAATATTATTATAATTTAAAATACCTGCTTTCTATTTGAATACATTTAAAAATGTAATTTATTCCCGATGGTAAAGCTGAATTTTCAGCAGCATTACTCCAGTCTTCAGTGTCACATGGTCCTTCAGAAATCATTCTAATATGCTGATTTGCTTCTCATAAACATTTCTTTTTAATACCATAGTTGAAAACAGTTTTTTATATTTTTATTTATATTTTTGTAGAAACCATAACCATATTTTCAAGGTTTTTTTTTTTAAATAGTGTTATTTTTTATTTATATTTTTAGTTTTATTAATATTTTGAATTAAATTTTATAATTATTTCCTTTTCATTTTGAAAGAAATTTTCATTTCTTGTTTTTTTTTTTGTATTTTTTGTATTTCTGTATTTCTTTTTATTGTTTCTTGATTTTTTTATTTCTATATTTTTATAAATTCTTATGTCTGTTTTAGTTAATTTACTACATCTAGTTGAATGCTGAAATAGACAGACAGACAGACAGACAGACAGATAGATAGATAGATACATACATACATACATACATACATACATACATACATACATACATAGATAGTAGTGTAGGGAATATTAATCCTTCCAAACACATAATTTGAACAATACAACTTAAACAAACAGAACATGCAATTGACCTATCGGTAAGCCCCTCCCCTCGAACGCAGACTAGCCAATGGCAGTCGAGTATCAGTTGCACGGGGAGAGGAACTCAGACATCTGTAAGTTTCATTGGAAACATTGGAAGATTAAGTTGCACTTTAAGTTTAAAAAGCATTAAGTTGCAATTTTCATCTGCTCAAGCAGAGCGTTAATGTTATCTTGTGCTTTAGCAAGGTATCTCTGTCTAAAACTAGCTAACGTTAAAGTTAGTGAGTCCATAACGTACAAACCTGAATAGACTGTTCTCGCGTCTTGTACATTGTAGGTCAAAAACACATAAACGAAGGTCTACATTTCAGTGCCTCTCCATATTAAACTGGATAAATGTACATTAATTTAATGTACGACCATAATATGAGACTTCTCCCGCTTGCATTGTGATCTGTAAACCCTCGCTTCGAGTTACCCACTGTATTTATTTTTAAATATTTTATAAATCCCACCATGGAATATTTAATTCCTGTTTGGTGGCCTTCTGTGTCCAAAATTGTGCAAAAACATCGTGGGACATAGTAAGACAGTGAGCAACTCCGTTTGTTTGTCCGAGCGAGCAACAGTAACTAAGGGGGGGCGGGGCTTACCGATAGGTCAATTGCACTCAAAGCTGCCTCATTTACTTCCTACTATACCTCAAACAAAAAGAGCCAACCAATCGGATTGGAGTTTGCAATACACTGACATGCCATCAAAAGATATAGTCTGAAAGACACTAAAGTAATAATGAATTTCATCATTAAAACCTAAAAATCCAAAACGTTTTAATGACAGTGATGGCGAGCGTTTTGCCTCAGAGGATTTGTTTGAGACATTTCTCAATTATCCCTTCTTCTGCTTTCAACAGGCCTCCAACAATACATGCATTACCACTTAAATGAGATGAAACAATGAATAATGTAATTAAGACATCCCTCAAGATGACGGAAATAAAAGAGATGAAAAACTAATTAGATGCCTTTGGTGAAAAGTTTTGAAATTAATAGTGGCCTTTTGAGGGTTTAAATTCATAAGGCAGAAATGAATCTCAACGGCATTAGAGAGAGACGAGCGACTCTATTAGTCCATTAGCACACCCAGGGATGGGCAGTATTTCAAATACATGTATTTAAAATACGTATTTGAAATACAAAATACTATTTTGAAAAAATACCTTTGAAAAAAATCAAATGTATTATTTATTTAAATACACTTAATCTTAGTATTTTTGTATTTTCAAAATACATAAAATACTTTTTGCCAATCAACTTCTTTATTAGACTGCTGATTTCCTGTATCAACTAGTATCAACATGCCACTTTCATGCATGTGAGCTGCTGCTGTATGATCTATTTAGAATTGGGTAATGAAATTTTCTGGATTCCAGTAAGGAAATAAGGAATAATACTGCCTTCGTGTGCAATCAAAATTTCCTACTTCCAATTTCAGAAGTCCTGAATACAAGCATGTTGCATTCAAGTGCTTTGCTTTTGGAAAGAATAGGAATCATGGAGGACGCCAGATGGGAAAATCTTATTAAAGCCAAAATTGTAGATATTTAAGATATTTAATTTTGAATAAAATGCAGCATCCCATTTGTTGACAACTATATCATCATTCACAGTGCTATCTTTATAGTTAGCTTGTTGATGATTATGGATTTTCAGTCAAATACATGCTGTTTTGCTGTGTATAAACCATACAAAATGCTTGAAATGGTTATTGCACTACTGTGTGCATGACTTTAACATTAAAACAAGGTGATCTTGCTTTTGTGGGGGAAAAAAGTATACCTGTCCCAGCAGCAAATGTTTTCCCTTTCTTATTTATATATATTTATATATTGTAGAAACTTAATATATTTAACTTATGGTGAAATTTGGTAGTCCTGTAGGTTGTCTGAGGGTTGGCATCATCTGAGGTCCTCTGAGGGGTTGGCATCATCTCTTCTCAGGTGTTTGGTCATCTCAGATCATTTAAGTGTTGGATCCAGACTGAAGCTTGTGTAATTCCTAGTTACCACGGGATGTTAATCCCGCGGCAGAAACAGAATAAGTATTCATACCCTTAACTAAATATTTGGCTGACGCACCTTTACAGACACAAGTCTTTTTTGTTTAATGCGACAAGCTTTGCTCATCAGCATTTGGCAATTATCTGCTATTCTTCTCCTCACCTCTTCACCTCTCAAGCTCTGTCAGGTTGGATGGGGGCAGACGCACATTTTCAGGTTTCTCCAGAAATATTTGATTGGGTTCAAGCTCAGGCTCTGGTTGGGCCACTCAAGGACATTCACAGAGTTGTCTATAAGCCACTCTTGCTGTGTGTTTAGGTTCATTGTCCTGTTTGAAGGTAAACCTTCTGCCCGTCTGAGGTTCTGAATGCTCTGGACTGGGTTTTCATTAAGGCTACCTCTATATTTTGGTGCACTGAGCTTTTCTTCTACTCTGACGAGTCCCTCAGTCCCTGCCGCTGAAAAACAGCCCCACAGCATGAGGCTGCTACCACCACACTTTACTTTTGGGATGATACTCTGCAGGTGATGGGCAGAGCTGGTTTCCTTCAAACATGATGCTTGGAATTGAGGTTCATCAGACCAGATAATATTATTTCTCAAAGTCTGAGGGTCCTTTAGGTGCTTTTTTTGCAAATTTTAAGTGTGTTTTCATGTGTCTACACTGAAGAGAGGATTGAGTCTTGCCACACTGCCATAAAGCCCAGATCGATGGAGTGTTCCAGTGGTGTTTGTCCTTCTGTAGATTTCTCCTATCTGCACATACGATCATGGAGCTCAACTAGAGTGACCATCAGGTTCTTGTTCACCACACCAACCAAAGCCCTTCTCCATCAATTGCTCAGTTTGGCCAGAAGGCCAGCTCTAGGAAGAGTGCTGGTTGTTTCAAACTTCTTCCATTAAGGGTAACAGAGACTACATGCTTCTGTGACCCTTCAAAGAAGCAGAATTTTTTTCTGAACTCTTCCCAAGATGTGTGGCTTGACGCAAACCTGTTTCTGAGCTCTACAGGCAGTTCTTTTGACCTCAGGGCTTTTGCTCTGATATGCATTATCAGCTGTTAGACCTTTTATTAAGACGTGTGCCTTTCCAAATCATACCCATTCAATGGAATTTGCCACAGGTTAACTTCACTCGAAGTGTAGTAACATCTACAAGCAATATGAATGCTCCTGAGCTAAATTTCAACTATCCCAGATAAGAGTATGAATACTTACGCAATGGAATCATTTAAGTTTTTTATTTTTAATAAATTTGCGAAGATGTTAAAAACCTGTTTTTTGCTTTACCATTATGGTGTATGAAGTATAGATTTATGTGGGAAAAAAAGTAATTTAAAGCAGTTTAGCATAAGGCAACAACATAACAAAACGTGAAAAAAATGAAGGGGTGTGAATACTTTCGCAAGGCACTGTAGCTAGTCAAATGTGTTCATTAAACTTTAATCATTACTGCTTGCTACGGCGATATGACAATATATATGTCGGCGATGATATAAAGTGTAAATTGATTGAACTTTTTCTATATCATTTATATATCGTTGCAGTATGCAAAATATATCTGTGGAGCTTCTAGTGGGCAGGAGCTATTGACACGTCAGAGCGATAAAGAAACACTTATTTAATGAGTAATAAGCAGCTTTCTCTGTGTGCGTACCCCAAGACAAAGATAACTATAAAGCTAATAATAAAGATATAAATTTAAAAAATAAATAAATAATTGTTCTAAGGGCATACTAGGCACACTAGGCACAGCTGCCTTGTACTAAAGCCCAAGCGTGATTGTCCTTTCGCTAACAGACAGATATCAGAGGATTATTACAGAGGCAGCTGAGGTTACGGTGAAATTTGCAGCTTTACTCACAAACTACAATGCATGTTCATCAATAAGATGAGAACCAGACCCATTATAAATCTAAATGTACTCGAAATTAGATATCCTCGAAAAGTGTGATATCCAAGTAGTAATAAAGATTTTTGCTGTCATAATGATAACAATAGCACATACAGAAATAGTAAATTAACTGTTCAATAGTCCGGCGTGGTTAGCGATCACACTACTTGTGTACCACACCAGAGCCAGCTCTTCAAGCGGGCCAGGGTATGGTTAAACGTACCACACTGGACATGGTACAGAGCAGTCACAATCGTGCTCAAACATGGATCAGATCCCCTAGTGTGAGTACATCCTAAATCTAAGTGAATAGCAGATAGCACACCAAAACTATAACCATAAAAGCACAAAAAAATGATGAATGATAAAAACGTTGACAGCCAATCGGAATCATTTCTGCTTTAAAGAGCTTGAGCACTTAAAGTGACAGATGACACAACTGCATTGTATACTTAGAATACACCAATATAGTTATCTTTATAATTATCGTTCTTGGTGTAAACAGGCCTTAATAGTGTTACTTCACTGGATGGCCAATTTCAAATGTATTTTGTGTATTTTCAAACTACAAAATACTGTATTTGTATTTAAATACATTTTTCCACACAGTATTTTGTATTTTTATTTTAAATAAATTTTGATGTATTTGTGCCCATCTCTGAGCACACCGCGCACACAGACACAATGTTTATCCACCGCATACATAAAACAAAGAAAATTGTCAAACACATTACTTGAAAGAGGCCACATCGTACACGTTTGTTACATACCGTACAGTGGCGCTGCAAAGACAAACATCACAATTACTGCTGCTCACATTTGATGTTAGGGATTTGAACAAATCACCAACCCCAGGTAGTAAACTTCAGTGTTGTTTGTGATTTGCTTGTGCTATGAATGATGCCTCAAACCGTGCAGCTTGCTGAAGTGAAGTGCACTATTACTTTTCTAAGCAACCAGACAGAATATTAAGACTTCAAACCGTGGCTTCAAACCAAGTTTTCTATCCACAATATTGCTTTCTCCAGTGAAAAAGTCATCTCATCTGAATCAGGAGTGAAATATGCACAGACAACAACAGTTTAAAGTTAAAACGTCTTAATGATGGATTTGTTTCCTACAAACATGCAGATTTTCGCTTCTCAAGATGTTAATTGATGGACTGGAGTGGTGTGGATTACTTGTGGATTGTTGTGATGTTTTTATCAGCTGTTTGGACTCTCATTCTGACGGCACCCATTCACTGCAGAGAATTTATTGGTGAGCAAGTGATGGAATTCAAAATTTCTCCAAATCTGTTCCCATGAAGAAACAAACTCCTCTGCTACATTTTGGATGGCATTTGGATGCATTTTTTTTGTTTAAAAGAAAATCTTATTGACCCCAAACTTCTGAACAGAGAAACAAACTTTTTTTTTTTTTTTTTTTTTTAACTTCAAAAGAGCCAGGAAATCCGTTTTCCATGTTATGACCCCTGTAAGTTGAAAAACAAAATCGTATTCAACAAAATGGTTTGTGTGTGTGTGTGTGTGTGTGTTTCCAGGCTGTTTATAAGGGGCACTAAAAGGACAAAAGGACTGGTGGGCACACAGAGCTTCTAAATGCTTTATAAAGAAACCATTCACTGTCTAGGGCCTTCAAAACTGCTCTCTCTCCCTCCCTCTCTCTCTCTAATCTCCTTCATCCCCCCTGTCCCACTCCAGCATGAACCCCTGTGCCCGAAGGAAAGGTCAGAGGTCAGGATAGGTATCCTCCCATAGGGTTTTGCAGCAGAAAACACATCTCTAGTACAGAACACGTCTGTAATTTGGTTTAAGGAGGTCATGACCGAGCCACAGACACATTAAGTTTTGTGATAGCTCTAAATTAAACCTAATAGGCAGTGATACCACTTCAATTGTTCCTTATTAACGAAAACACACACACCTCACAAACTCTCTCGCTTCCTTCCTCTCTCATACACTCAAGCAACAAGGCCTGAATAAAACAGGAACGGTCCAAGTCTTTGTTGGCAGGCTGACGGCGCTAACAACCATTAAAATGAAACGCTTTAAACAGCGGTCAGAGACACAGTGGATGGAAATCCCTCACAGATGCCCGTCCAAAACAAATGACGTCCAAGACATTTACAGAAAACAATGACTGGAATGTCACTGAGGCCAAGCCTACCTATTGTTCACAATGCTGAGAAACGTCTAACCCACAAGTGCCTTGAGATTCACTGCATCTGGTCAAAGTAACCTGAAAATGAACCACAAAATATAATATAGGAACTTCTTTATATAGGAAGGTCTTTATATATGTACTGTATATTGTATATGTGTGATGTACTTGAAGTGTTACTATATATACAGCATACATAATAAAATTAAATGTTAGTTTTTTTTTCCCACTATTATTCAGAAGAATGCATTAAATCAATCAAAAGTGACAGTAAAAATATATTTACAAAAGATTTCTGTTTCACATAAACAATTCTTTTTCTATTGACTCACCAAAGAATCCTCACCAAACATTTAATAAAAAAAAATCTATTACTGTTTCCACAAAAATATTAGGCAGCACAACTGTTTTCAACATTAATAATAAGAAATGTTTCTTGAGCAGCAAATCAGCATATTAGAATGATTTCTGAAGGATCATGTGACACTGAAGACTGGAGCAATGATGCTGAAAATTCAGCTTTGCATCACAGGAATAAATTACATTTTAAAATATAGTCAAATAGAAAACAGTTATTTAAAATTGTAATAATATTTCACAATATTACTGTTTTTACCATATTTTTGATCAAATAAATGAAGGCTTGAATGACCATATAGAAGTGTTGTATGTGTGTGTGTGTGTGTGTGGAGATATATATACAATCTTCTTAATTTTTATAAGCAGAAAATTAGTTCATTAAATGCCCAAGCAAATTCAGTAATTAATCAGTTAATTCAATAATTCAGTTAATTCAGTTAATTAATAGTTATTAACTCAATTAGATGGAAATTTTGTTATAAAATAACAAAAATAACATACGTGCAAATTTAAAAAACAGACTGTTCTGGTGTGTGTTGTTCAGGCACATATGAGACAATAATGCCATGCTTCCTTTAGAGTGCTTACATCAAGAACCCTTTGTAGTGTAGAGTGTTCTAAATCAGTCACTTTTGAGGTTATATTTCAGTTAGGCTGCCTTAGAAAACACTTGCCTATAGACCTTCATCAGAGTAGCACCTTATTTAATTTTGGACAGGAATGAAAACGAGTCTGTGAGGAATTCAAGTACAGTGCGTTCAATGGATTGTACTGTCGTTTAACAACATACAGATTGTTCAGGTGATGAAACATCTTCTCCCAAAAACTTTTAGTAGACAAACACTTCATAAATCAGTTCTGAAAGTTGAGTTATGAAGATTAAGTGATCTAGGACCTTTATACACTGTGTGCCGTTGTAAAGACTGTAAGTCTATCCCTCACAGGCTCGTTTTCATTCAATATGGCATATAACATGACTAAGGTCTAAGTTGGGAGTCTGCCACCATGTTTGGAAGACAGCTATTAAAATATCTCACTACACTACTGTACGACACTATATTTTGTGTCCTATAACACATGATAACACCCGAAGATAGCCTAGGAGAGACATTTTAGGGGGTGCATAGATAAATACTGCTGTAACTGCGCTGTCCAAACAGTTCAGCCCCATTAGTGTACCAACTCAAGATCACCAGATTAATCTAATGCACTGGACTACTTTATCTCTAAACTCAGCTAAAACCAAATAAACACCTGAAAAAAAAAAAAAAACACCAGAGACCAAATATATTTTTATCAACGCCCTCTTGATAATTGCAATGACCTCCTTCCAGCCGCTTGCGTCGCAAAAATCTGAAATCTTCCAAAACACGTCTCGCAGGTCAAAAAGTCGAACCTCAACATTTGTCAGACAAATAAAACAAACCACGGCGTCTGGCACAGCGACACCCCGCTGTCCGCAAACAATCCGCCGAGACTCGAATGGCGTTCAAACACAAACCAGGAGACCTCGATATTTTCCTATCGGGTCTCTTGAGGCTTGCTTTCGGGCCTCCATAAATACACACAGGATGTCATATCTCAGCAGGGTCTGTGCTATCTCTCGGCGAGCTTCTAGCCTCTCCACCGGTGACCTCTTTACATGGTCTGTGGTAGGTGAAGTTTAACACTGTGGAAACAACCGCAGCTCTGTGTTTAATGGAGAAGGACAGGAAAGAGAAGCAGAGGGCCTCGTTCGTGTTATTTTAATGAAGGAATAATGCATGGAGTGAGATGACCTGGTGAGATATCGCAGATAAGGAGCAAAAAATGAGAGACAAGAATACACAATGCTGTTGCTATACTCTGCTACATTATATTCTTTCTCCCAATATATTTGAATATATATATTTGAAGATGGATATCTTTGCTGATAGCAGACGTGTATATGTTCCAACCAGTGGAGTATCAGAAATATTGAGGCCTCTCCGTGAACCATGAGATGCCTGTCATGGATGGATGGAATATTGCTGATGGAAACAGGCGAGATTTTATACTGGCCAATTTATTACTCTCTTAAGTACTTTGATATTGATTTATCACTCTAGATTTAACCATAATGTAATTGGTTTAACCTTACTGGTATAACCTGTAAAATTAAACTATAATATAATTGGCTTATAATGCTTTGTGTAATGTAAAAAATTTATCTATATCATGATATCCTTGTATGTTTACAGTACATATACACATATATACCATTATATCATTATATACACTTCCATTTAATATTCTAAGTAATTTATTTAGCAAGGACACATTAAATTGATCAAAAATGACAGTAAAGACATTTATAATGTTGCAGAACATTTCTATTTCAAATAAATGCTGTTCTTTTGACCATTCTATACATCAAGAATCCTAAAAAAAAAAGAATCACAGTTTCCACAGTATGAAGTTACACAACTGTTTTCTGAATTGATGATAATATTAAATGTTTCTGAAACACAAAATCATCAAAATCATCAAATTAGAATGATTTCTGAAGGATCATGTGACAATAAAGACTGGAGTAATGCCTAAATGACATAAATTGTAATATTATTTCACAATAATAAACTGTGAGGTAACTAAATAAAATAAAATATCAAGAGACAGAAAACACTCACTCTCACACCCACAAATATAAATGAAATCTTAAAATTAGAACTGTAAAGTAGTTCACCCAAAACTACAATTGTGTTATCATTTATTTCATTTCAAACCTCTCTTTCTTTTATCCATAAACTAAAAAAAAAAAAAACTTTCTAAAAGTTCAAATAAAATAGCTGAACATTTTTTCCACAGTAGCATTTAAATCTCATTTACACTTTGGTTAGTCATTTGAACAAACCCCTAACCTTAAACAGGTTTTAGCATCCAGTACCATCACTGTACCATAGTACCTCCTCAGTAGCTTTAAGGGAAATAAATGTGTGCATGTGTACATCATTGCTCATGTTTTCATACAGAAAGACACTAATGAGGCACCTTGTCAAATGAAGGGAAAAAGGCAGCAGCAAACTCATTAGTTTTCCTGCCGAACATGCTGTCTCTCTCTCACGTACACACATGCAAATACTGTTTTCCTCATTAGCATACACCAAATGTATACAACACAGCATTTCACCTTAGCTTCTGACTGCTGTTGGAATCCATTAAAACCACGTCAAGCTGTAACCTTCACACACACTGAACGACAATTGTTGCCTGTTTTACAGTCATACACACGCTAAGCGTTTTCTGATTTGCGTAAGTCTTGATAAAGATCCCAGCAGACAGCTACTTTCTCACATCTGTTATGATTCATAACTCTTCCTCTAAATTTATACAATGCATGCTCCTCTATATTCAAGAGGACAAGCCCAAGTCTCTATACAGGCTTTAATGTGGCACAGATATGATGTATGAAGTCATATTACAGCACAGCTCACAATCTAAATCACAGACTCTTATGTAAGCTTCTTTAATATACTTTATGTAATATTGGACTCCCAAAGCACATCGTAATAACTAGCCTGTCATTTTACGTAGCGCATATGTGAGAAAAACACAATAAACTAGAAAACATTCAAAGCACAGTGACTACCACAAACTTCATGATAAACATATTGTGGATATTAATCATAACTGCAAATGCACAGACCAGCTGCATTTACTATTTTTGTATTGTGCATGTCTAAAAAAATATCTAGAAAAGCAGGCTAGGTAGAATGAAAAACAGACAGAAAGAAAGACAGAATAGATAGATAGATAGATAGATAGATAGATAGATAGATAGATAGATAGATAGATAGATAGATAGATAGATAGATAGATAGAATGACAGATACATACTCCATCCTCACACGGCGTTCTAATTAGACCCCAGACTCTCTCTTACATGACTTACTAAAACACATTGATTCATCATTCTCATTAGAATGTTTATTGACTAATCTGTGAAGGTTAGCATTAGCACTAGTCAGGGGTCCCCGGTGATTCTTAGCAGTCCGCGTTTAGCCTAGAAAGAACCGCAAGGTTTTAATCTCTGCGGCATTCAGCCTTTGATCTCTACTAAATCACTGCACTCCTACCCATCATAATAAGTCGCACAATATAACTAATGGAATAGAGAATGAAAGAGATGGGGATTGGGCCAGGAAATAGGAGTTTGTAGCTCCTTTAAAGACACTTGTAAGGCTTTAGAAATTTCCTGAGAGACACGTAGGGCTGGAACATCATTTTAATGGGTTTTCGGAGTCCTCTGTGGGATGAGATGTCATCCAGTGCTCCTTCCAGCGCGCTAACATCAAGCTTGACCTGTGTTATTATAAATTTAGCAATGCAGTTGAATGCAGCACCAGCTGAGCACTGTATGTCACTGCAACACAGGTTTACAGCCCACTCGGCACAAGGTCTTGTGGGACAGACAGTAAGGAAATGAATCATGGACGTTTTGATGGAGTCAGCTGGTTTTTGAGGGCACGGGGGCACATGCTGATGAATAAGAGAGAGCGGGACACAAGATATCAATGCTAGAGATTTAGATGATACCTAAACCACGTATATTGATCCAACACAGAAGCCGTTGTAACTGCATATTATGTAAAAACGAAAGAAAACGCGGTCTATTTTAAGTCTGATCAATCTCAATGTTCCACAGCATTGCGCAAACAATGTGCACATCATGTAAATGTACAGTGTTTTATTTCAGGAAAACAAAACACTGCTTACCAATTATGCAACCTCATCTGGATAATGTGGCATGGTACAGGAAATACAATAGTGAAGGACTTAAGACCAGTTATAAAAATATACCATATTAAACACAGTTTCCAACAAAATACTTTTGTTTTAACAGTTATTAGCATAAAGCAAAACGGGATCTAATGACAATGGTACTTTTGCCGAAACTATAGTTGCTATAGTATATTTTGATGAGGAAAACACATGAACATTGTATTTACTGTGGTATTCCCCAAAGTACACCATGTATATAGCTTAGTGTCTGTGCTAGATGAACATGGTAACGATTGAATAATACGTAAAAAGCCATGATATCTCTGAAATATCACTTATATCTGATATTCTTCATTGTTACTGATAACTAAAACTATTAAAAACAGTTTATAGATAGATAGATAGATAGATAGATACATAGATAGATAGATAGATAGATAGATATAACTATATAATAAGTAATATACTATATATTATATTATTTAGCTGTAATATAGTAGATGAATATCCCAATGATTCAATATGTCAAAAAGCCACGTCGGGGTTATTAAAATAGTTTTTGGTAATTGAAATAAAACTTAAATAAAATGAAATACAAGCATTATATGAAAAACCTAGAAAAAAATTTACATTTGAAAATTTGAAATTAAAATAAGTTTATGCATTAAATTTACTAAAACCAAAATAAAAATAAATTAAAGGTAAATAGAAATATTTAGTCTATTCAGTTCAATTCAATTCAATTCAATATTCAAGTCAATTCAAAACATTACTTCATAGTACATAAAAAATACATAGTACATATAAAAAGTTTTTGCAAGGGAACGGTACACATAATTTTTCCATCAATGACCTTGACAGTTTATGCACAGATATGGAAATGGGAATTGAAGAGCAAATAACAATTTTGAAGCTGCTTGTGCAAAAATTCAAAGAACTCTCTGCACCCGCCCCATCAAGAAACCCAACTATTATAACTGCAGGAAACAGGGTTACACTGGGTTAAAAACTTCAATTTCCCGCTCCAGCTGGAGGAGCTGCTACAGTAGCAGTGTGTGTGCAGTAATGTGCTCTGCTGTGGAGACCAGGATAATAAAGCTGTTTATGGGGCTGCTTTATGAGAGGGATGTTTTATAAGGGGTGGCAGAAGGCCCTGGGGACAGAAGCTGTCGCTGTTATCCACCACTGCTAACTAACTTTTATTAATACAGAACATCACAACAAAATGACTAACGTCATATTAGGTATTTAAGAGTGTAAATACAGTTGTCTAGATCAATGAACACTTCAGATTTATGTGACATGACAAAAATTGGTTAACAGTAACAGTTTTTTTTGTATATTTTGTATATTATTTTTGTATATTTTATATATTTTGATATATTTATATTTATATATTATGCTAAACTTTTTGAATAATAAATTACATTGCCAAAGGAAGATTTTAGTCAAATTCCGCTTATTTATGAAGAATTTATTAATTCTGGTTGTCAGTAAATGATGGAGAACAGTCTAATTAATTAATTTTATTATATATATATATATATATATATATATATATATATTTTTTTTTTTTTTTTTTTTTTTTTAAACCAAGTAATTTTCAGAAAAGTCAGAAACGGTAAAGTCAAATTTTTTGCATAATGCATAAAAAAGCAGTATTGAAAAATATATGCATATATAAAATATTAGGTATTGGTAGATGAATAATAGCGAGATAGAATACCGGTTTGTGTAAGTGTGTGTGTATTTTTGTATTTTTTTATTGCAGAAGTGGAGCAGCTGTAAAAATATACAGCTATCTTTTGGGCGTTATGGCAACAAGGAATCACACACAACACAAATTTTAAAAAGGTGGCCTACATCGCAAAGGAAGTGTGAAACATAAAGCTGCTCCATTCTTCCCCAAAGGCAATCACAATGGATAAAGCAATCAGAAAGCAATTTTTGTCTAGACCTCTAATCCCTGCAAATAAAAATTAGCCAGTCAATAAGATGTAAACAGCTCATTTTGACAAGCCTTCAATCAAATTCCTGTTCAGAGTTATTTCTCTTCAACGACAAGAGATTCAATCCGTCTCTCTCTCTCTCATTATTTTACTTGTTTAGCATCTCAAAAGGAAGCTGAAAAAGCATGATGGATTTGCAGTCTGAAATGAAGAATGGGAGAAAAAGAAAGAGAAATGAAGAGTTATACTCGAAATAGCATACTGCCATACTACATATTATTGTACACCACAAATTTTCTGTATGCATGGTAAACTGTTTTCTTTATGGCTTTTTAATTTATACAGTTAATTAAGTCATTTGTAATCTGTTAAAGTAATTATTGTTTACTCAGTTTCCATTCACATTTATGCAAATTTTAGAAACCAACATAAAAAAATAGTAGTATGCTACACTGTTGTCACATGGCCACTTACTTTATATGGTTTATTTAGCGAATGTTCAGTTATCTGAGTAAATCTATGTAAGCCCATTTCTGTGACAGCATAAAATAAAAAAAGCATCTTTTTATCACAATTTTGAGTTTACATCTCACAATTTTAAATGTTTTTCTAACAATTCTGAGAAAATTCTGAGAAATAAACGCAATTCTGAGAAGAAAAGTCAGAAGAAATAAACTTGCAAATGCAAGAAAAAAGTTGCAGTTACCATTTTATTTTTTTATTGTTGTGACAGGGAAAAAACTCTGAAATGTAAACTTTAAGAAAAAAGTCTGAATTGAGATTTAAAAACTTGCAATTACCTTCTTTATTCCGTGACAGAAACAGTCTTCCATAGTAATTTGAAGCGTTATGCCTCCAATTTTTAGATTTTTAGCTTCAGAATTTGTAGTTTTGTGGGTTTTCCATCATTTACTAAATAATGATTGTCCTAAGAAATGAGCTAAATCTAACTAAAAACTCGCTTTGTAAATGTGTGAGTCATTTATAATGCAAAAATGCAAAAAGTTTTACTTTAGAACACTGAAACTAAAATAAAAACTAAATATACAGAACCTAGACAAACAGTAACACTTTTGATTATAGTATAATTACTTTTAACCAAGAGTTTTCCCTCAAAAACTACTAATTTGCTGCTTACTGATAAGTAAGCAGGGTAGTAGTTGTTGTAGTAGCTATGTTTAGGAATACTGGGTAGAGTGAAAGGATCTAGAATAAGGTTATGCATTAATATGTGCTTTATAATTACTAGTTAACAGCAAATATGCTAGTACTATGCATGCTAATAAGCAACTATTTAATAGTGAATAGCGTTCCCTAATGAAGTGTGTTACCAACTAAACTAATAACCATAGTCTGACTAAAACTAAACTAAATTGGAATGAAATATTATAATAAACATTGCTAGAAACCACCCAAAACATATGCCATAGTGAATACTGTATCATCATTGTAATGAGTTTTTTATCCCCAGGCAAGAAAAGGTACATTTTCTTTAGAAGATATAAAAAATAGCAAACTACCGCTTAAAATGTTGTAAATGTTTTCACATACTAATTTGAAATAGTATGCGGTATACACTGCAGTAGGCACTATATTGGTATGAGATTTTGAACACAGCCACATAATCTCAATTAACCACATGACTTGTGTTGTGCTGATACAAATGTACTATTCACAACCCTCAAGTAATACTCCCTGCTTATTTTATCATACTGAAGCCAGAGTCTGCTTCTAAAGCCGAGACTCTGCATTAGTGCAGCAACATTTGCATTCATGACAGCTTAAAATCTGGAGCAGGCTGTAAATATGCACACGCACATAAAACTCAAATGAATATGAGATATAATAAATAAAAAACGTGATCAGTCAAGATCACATTTAGACGGGCTGATGAAAGGCAATCTATCTTTGGCACGAATGCGCCATCACCATGGAGAACAAGCTTAAAGTTTTGCGTTTGTACTCGTGTTGAACTTGTATATACAGACTTCATGTGCACTAGAGTCTTCAGATCTGTTAGTGTGACACACACACACACACACACACACACACACAGGAGTATATAATGCGAGCTGTCACTCTCTATTTTAAAAGCTCCCTGTTGATTTTTTCCATTTCCTATTTATGTGTCATCAGAAAATGTCGTCGTGAGTGTGATGTTTAAATAATGAGACGGGTTCAGATCTGTGACTTCGTTTAATAATTAATGAGCAGAGGCTAATTACCAGAGCGCAAGCTGAGTGCGAGAGGAAGAGCAGGATGGAGTCTCGTCGCACGTTCTCTAGATAAACGGCGTGTGCTGTTAGATGGTGGGAGAGACTTCAAATAAATACTATTTAATAAACATTACACTGTGTGCACTACTCAAATCACAAGAAAAGAAGAATAAACTGTCATCTATCACATGCTAATGCATTTCTCAGGCACTCTCTGAAAATTCACCCAATTAAAAATCCACGTACAAACACTTTCCTAAAGTTTTTTTTTTTTAAATAACATTTACACTAGTGTGCAACATCAAAGTTTTGCATTTGTATATTTTTCAATATTAAAATACTTTCTCCTTTTCTAGAAACAACTACAGTATAAGTTAGCAAACACTATAACTCAAACTTTAAACAAGTAAAATTTGGTGTTTCCATCCAGCATTTTTTGTATGCTGTATCCTGACATTTGCATAAAAACATGTGAATGGAAATCTGCTTAATGGTAATTACTTTTTTCAACCAAAGACAGCAAATAAAAATGCAAATAAAAAAGTCCCAGATGAATTTCATTTATAAATTAATTAGCCATAAAGAAGACTTTCCTCCATCATTTACTGATAAACTGAATTAACAACAATTCTCAGAAGTGAGCTAAATCTGACCAAAAACCTTAGGGAACATCTGAAAGTGTCAATTACGATTCAAAAAGCATTTTTAAATCTAAAATGATAAAAGTTTTCCCTTAGAACACTGAAATTAAAATAATAACTAAATACACCAGACTATAAAAATTATAAAAAACTAAAAAATTAAGTTAAAATTAGTAAAAGGCTAAGTTAAAAACAAAATATTCTAGAAAACAACTAAACTTAAAGTAGGAGGAAAAATGCAAATAAATAAATAAATATTCCAGAAAACAAAAAAGTAAGAAAAAAGAAAAAAAAGAAAAATAATTGAAAAACAAAATATTCTTGACAACAATAACTAAACTGAAACTAGAAAAAAAAGGAAAACTAAAATTAACAATCATAGGCCTTAATTCACTAAACTAAACTGAAATAATAAAAAAGCAATAAAAATACAAACTAAATAATGAAAATTCTAAACAATAATAACATTGCTACATGTAGCAACCAACTAAAACATCATAACAACTGCACAGCAACACTATTGCAAGTACAGTGATGATGAGTTGTTCCCAGACAAGAAAAGTTACATTTCTTCAGGAAATTTAAAGTTTGGTGCTACTAGTTGTACAGAAATTACACACATATTTAATGTATCTTTCAGTTTTTGCCTCTTCTCTTACTTTTTCCCTTTGGCATAAGTAATTATTTTAATTGAGTTTCATTCTTAGTTTTATTTCTGTGTAAAATGCTAGTTTCTTAAAAGTTTCTTTGTGATTAATAATTGTCGCTGTAAGGAGGCCATTTCCCATAACCTTATAACAAACTTTAAACGTAGTTTTCCACTTAGACACCTAAATGTGATAAATGCAGAGGCTCGTGTCGTGCTGAAACGTCCCCCTCAGGTCCCAATGAAAGCCAGAGACCGTTAGCTGACCGAGTGTCACTGCTTTAATGCAATAAGCAGAGGAAGAGAGAGAAAGAGGGCGGCTAAATGCTGCAGATGGATCGGCCGTGTAGACTTTGGCTCTTTCTCTCTCTCTCTCTCTCTCTCTCACACACACACACACACACACGTCTGTCTACTGTGGCCTAATGCCTGTTGATTTACGATCATGGCACAGGAAGACCGCAGTGTTGTTGTAATCCTCTCGGCTCAAAACTGCAAGGACTATTAGTGCAGCTCAGCACAATATACACAGCCAGGGCACTTCACCAAATCACGCCAAAACAACGACAACAAAATCAACAGCTGTGTCAGTGGCCCTGCAACCATTAAAGGCAGAGCTTCCCCGAAACGTCTGCTGATGGCCGTTGCATGGGAAGCTTGTCTGATGAGATCTCAACACTAAAGACATAAAGACACTGCATCTTATTCTGACCTGTCACAGTCAATATGACTAAATATGACATCAAGTAGAACTCTGAGAACAAAAATGAGTCACATTAATGGATATGTCTCTTACTTAACTGAAGAAATGATTTAATGAGTTTTTGAGTAGCCCGTTTTGACTTGTTTTCCAGTCAAAATAATCTGAAAATCGATTAAATAAGATGCATTTATTCATGCAACACTGCATGAGCCATTAAGGCTTGTTTCCATAGACTAAATTTAAGTGCATTTTGTCATTTTTTTCAACTTGTTTATACTAAAAATCTCCCTGTGCAGGATAAAGATGCATTACCTGAAAACAAGTCTAGTTTCTGCATGTAAATGTATGTTGTTTAAATGTTTTTTAGATATTTTAGCTGGAAAATAAGACAAGCATACTGTTTTTAAGAAAAATATTCTTGGAACGTTTTGCTTCTAACAAAATACTGGTAAATATGACATCAAATGTAACACTGAGAACAAATATGAGTCATGTTAATGGATATGTCTTTTTACTTAACTTAAAAAGAAAACTGAATGAGTTTTTGATTAGACCTTTATTTCTTGCAAAAATGATCTAAAAATCCATAGAACAAAATACATTTATTCATGTAGCACTGCATAAGCTATTAAGGCTTGTGTCCATAGACTCTATCTTAAATTTAAGTGCAATTTGTCTTATTTTCACTTGTTTTTAACTAGTTTATACTTAAAATCTGCCTTGCAGTAAGATAAAATACACTGTAATTATACATTATCTGAAAACAATGTCTTATGCATGGAAATGTGTCTTGTTTAAAGGATTTTTAGATATTTTAACTGCAAAATAAGACAAATATACTTGTTAAGAATAAGATTTTTGCAATGTTTTGCTTCTAATAAAATACTGGTAAATAGCATTTCAAATATAACCCTGAGAACACTTATGAGCCACATTAATGGATATCTGTTTTACTCGACTGAAAAAAAAAAGATCTAATCAGTTTTTGATTAGTCCTTTTTAGACTTGTTTTCTAGCAAAAACTATTTAAAAATCAATGAAACAAGATACATTTATTCATGCAGCACTGCGTGAGCCATTAAGGCTTGTTTCCATAGACCCTATTTTAAATTTAAGTGCATTTTGTCTTATTTTTCCTCTTGTTTTGAACTTGTTTATACTTAAAATCTGCCTGTGTGGTAAAACAAAATACACTTGCATAAAGACACATTCTCTCAAAAGAAGACTTATCTTATGCATGTAAATGTATCTTGGATTTTTTAACTGCTACATAAGACAAACATACTTGTTAAGAGTGGACTTTTGCAGTGTTTTGATTCTAACAAAACTTAAATATCTTTCAAAGATTCAGGGCTGTGAACTTTGGTGACAATTTGGTGAAATCCAGCAATGACAGCTACTTTAGAAGGGCTCATGGGGTCTCATTCATAAACCACTATTTAACCCAAATGTCACAATGAAAAGAATGGCTTTACAGTGATTCACACAATTCACAATGCTAATGTGTAATAAATGAGGCTCATTGTATCAATCTGGTACCTTGTGAACAGGGGGAGGGAAAACTGACTGCTATAAAACTGAGAATTTATGCCAAACAAAGCACATTTTTCTAAAATATTTTTCTTCTTTTTTGTGATTTAGGAATGAATTGAAAACCATATTTAGTTATGTTTATGAAATAATAATAAGCTAATGAGCACAAAAATGCTTAATAAAATGATTTTCTGTAGTTCTCGCTCACCAGAAGAAACGTTTCAGCTGAATGTGGTAAGTGTTTTCAGATAATCATTATTGTATCTTGCTAGTCAAGCACACATTATCCTCGTTTACAGTGTTTACATCATGCAGATCACACATCCTGTCACTTGCTTCACTGTTTCATTGTGAATAAACTCAACAGCTCCTTTGTTTCTTTCTGAATGTATATCGGCAACTGTTTTGTTCATCTCAAATGATCAATACGTGAAAGCTCCTGCACTATTCTTCTCTATTCACTCATCTTCTGTGTTTTGAGCTTGTTGTTCTTTCAACTGAGTTGAGTTGCACCTGTGGTCCATTTAGCACTGAACCTAAAGCATTTAACACACAATTTACAGCACTATGGAATATTTATGCATGTTACTATTCAAATGTTTGAGGTCAGATTTTTTAAATTGTTATTTTTATGTTTACAATATATATATGAATACTTTTTATTCATGAAATAGTCCTAAATTTCATAATATTCCTGTTTTACTGTATTTACTGATTAAATAAATGCAGCCTTGGTGACCATAAGAGACTAATTTCAAAATTTTAAAAATCTAACAGATGCCAAAATTTTGAATGGTAGTGTATATTTTGTTGACAAGTCCAATGTGTTTTGAGCTAAAACATTAACCACTGCATTGTAGCTCCAACTATTTATAATATTATGCAAATGTGCAAAGACTGTTGATGGTGATATCAAATACAGCCTGCAATTCGATGTTTAAGAATGTTTTCAGCTTCAGAAAAATCTCAAGCAGAACTTTAAAACATTGGTTCTCAAAATGTAAAATCTTGGTCCTCAAGCGAAACCAGTAGAGAATCCAACACAACAAATATTTTCCACACAGCTAAGCTGAGAGAAAAACACAACACTGACAGACTGTACAGAAATGGCTGCAGTCAAAGCTGAAAGCATGAATGTGCAGAAAACAGGCAAGGGAAGAGAGGAACAGCAGAGCTGGACGAGTCTGTTCCTGGTGTACTTTGCCGGAGGGCAGCTATAAGATGAGATGTCTGTGTGTGTGTGTGTGTGTGAGAGAGAGATAGAGAGAGAGATTGCCGCAGTGTCTGAGGCACATACTCTTCTGCTAACAGTTGGACAGTCTGTGTTATTCTGACCATGTCAAATACTCTTTCAGTTTCCTCTTTCCTCAGTTATTTTATAGACGTATCAACTTTGTCTCAGATGTTTTTTTCTACAGCTCCTCTGCAGAAGGTACATTTGATACAAATGAGACAATTGCAGACATGCAGCAAGAGTATAGAGTTATAAAATCAAATGTGAATATCATAGATAATATCATTTGGTCTTAGACAAAGCTAAGTACTGTTAAATGCTGTAAAATGAGGATGCTGTCAAAAATAATGTAATAAATAGATTTTATTTATCAATTAACTTCTATTAACTAAATTAAATCAACATTTGGTGTGACCATCCTTTGCATTTAAAGCAGCTTTTGCCCTAGGTTCATTTGCGCATAGTTTTTCAGGTAGTTTTACAGGTAGGTTGAAGCATCTTGAGGACATTGCCACAGTTCTTCTGGATTTAGTCTGTCTCAGTTTGTTCTGTTTCTTCAAGTCATTCCAGTTCAGATCTCTATTTGGAACAGTGGCTGTTGTCAGACTCCTTGTGCAAACAAAAATCTCACTGGTTTATTACAATTAATGGCAAAATGAATGTTTGGAAACGTAAACTGATATTTCCTACTGGCACAGCAAAAGATAGAAATAACTGACTTAAAAAAAAATACTAGTGGCCAAAGACTTTCGCAAAGTACTGTATATGAATACATAGTACTGTAGATTCCAAAAGTTTGGGGTTAGCAAGATTTTTGTATTGTTTATAAAATCTATACAGAAAAGTAACCAGGGCTGCATTAATCTGAATTCAGTA
The DNA here is from genome assembly GCA_039654775.1 of Spinibarbus caldwelli. Classification (NCBI taxonomy): domain Eukaryota; kingdom Metazoa; phylum Chordata; class Actinopteri; order Cypriniformes; family Cyprinidae; genus Spinibarbus; species Spinibarbus caldwelli. The sequence continues at coordinate 31,755,566 of CM077235.1, read as the reverse complement.
AAATCTGTAAAATTGTGAAATATTATTACAGTTTAAAATAACTCTTTTCTATTTCACTATATTTTAAAATGTAATTTATTCCTGTGATGCAAAGCTGAATTTTCAGTATCATTACTCTTCAGTCTTCAGTGTCACATGATCCTTCAGAAATCATTCTAATATGCTGATTTGCTGCTAAAGTTACATTTCTTTTTCTTATTATTAAAAGAGTTGTGCTGCTTCATATTTTTGTGGAAACCATAATACTTTTTGGATCTAGATTCAAAATAACTGTCACTTTTGATCAATTTATTGTGTACTTGCTGAAAAAAAAGTATTCAGTTCTTTCACTAAAACATCTTACTGACCCAAAATTTTTGAAAGGTAGCATTTGACACAAGAACAATTATTTTTAAACTCACGTTTTACCAATCCTGACACATGGATCCACATTAACACACACACACACACACACACACAAACTTGTACATTTGCATGCTGGGATGCAGTCAAAGCCATTTCCCAGCAGAAGTGGAAGCCATTATAGAGTCATTGTTTCACAGATGCCCTGCCACAGTTTGAAGGCCACCCGCACGTCGTTGAGCCTGTGAGCTGGCAACAGATTGGTCCAATCGTACGGTGAGTGGGCAGGTTCAAGTGATCTCGCTGCTAAAATGTCCAACTGAACCCCCTGAAACGTGTTCTGACACTGCGACGGGCGGCACTTGCAAATTTCCCACTATATGACGAGGACGGCTGATGAAATTACATTTGAAAACAGAACAATGACTTGGAGGGGGGGTGAAAAAGAGGTTGTGTTTGCTTTTTGGCTCTTTTTCTATCCCTGTCAGATGCGAGAGATGTATAAAAGGATAGTTCAATGTCATCGATTGCTTGCAGGCAATTAATGTCCTGCTTAATTGCTTAAGTCTATCAACAGCTTTAAATTTGGCCGTTCTCTTCTCTCTCTTTTGCTGCATTCACAAGACGCTAAACCAAAATATGCAAATAATTGCCCCGAGTGAGATATTACATCCTGATCTCTAACCGTTACGTGGGGATTTGTGTTTATTAGTATAATAAAAAGGATATTTTGGATCCTGCAGGTACAGGTGTCAGAGTCCTTCTTCCTCTTTCTTTCACACACGCACACACAGATAATAAAATGAAAAAAGCACTGAAAATTTTCAACACGACTACCCTGCTCTCCCTACTGATTTTTCCCCTCCGCTTCTGTTGCCGTGGAAACAGTAAGTGATGTTCAACAGGGCTGGAGAAAGAGAGAAATATATCGCCGCCAGTCTCATTCTCTCCCACTGAGAGCATATGTGTGATCAAATATTTGACTTTTGTTTGACACATGTGTGTTCGGATATGCCAGCCAATGGGCGGAGAAGGTAATGGTGTGAAGGACAGCTTCAGTGTGGGATTGAAGGCTGCCAATGTTTTGAAAATCTGCGATATCTGAGAGTTTTCTTTTTTGGAGGAGTGCACAAAATCTCTTTACAAGGAGATTTCACCAGATAGAAGACATAAATGCATTCATACTGCCTGAACTTTTGACATGTTATTTTTTATCATTATTATCTGTAATGGTCAAATTTGTGTGTGTGTGTGTGTGTGTGTGTGTGTGTGTGTATGTGTATATATATATATATATATATATATGTGTGTGTATATATATATATATATATATATATATATATATATATATATATATATATATATATGTATGTATATATATATATATATATATATATATATATATATATATATATATATATATATATATATATATATATATATATATATATATAGAGTCACGTTTCGCTGCCGGAAGGAACAAAGGAGCCATGGATAAACGAAACAGTCTTTAATTCAATCCAACACACAGGGTAAATCCACACTAGGAACGAGGAATGACACACAAACATCACTGGTAGACCCGAAAAAGGAGGAAAACACAGACTAAGACTTAAATACATGACATAACAAGGTAATTGGGAGGAACACAGGTGCACAAGAATGAATGAATTAACCTAAACGAGCAGGAACATGACCAAAAAAGGACAAACAGGAACAGAAACAGGGGCAAAACACGACACAGACAGTCCAGAATCTTGACATTACTCCCCCTCCCGGAAGGTGCGTCCTCGCACTGTAGTTACAACAGAGGAAGGGATGGAAACTTGGGAACTTGGGAAGAGGCTCAGGAGGAGGACGGACACCCGTGAGGGGGCCGGCAGACAGAGACCAGGGAGGTGACGAAGGAGGGAGGAGCCAGGGAGGAGACAGGAGGGACTTGGAGCAGGAGGAGCCAGGCCACAGCCATACTGGCAACCCACAGTGGAGCCAACGGAGGGAGGAGCCCTGGAGGAGGAGGAATGCCCGCCGACGGCAGTGGAGGAGCCCGAGGCGGAGACGGAGAGCCGATGAGCCAAGGCGACGGGGAGGATCCAGAGGACCAAGGCGGAGCAGATGGCGCCGGCGACCGAGGCAAAGACGGGGATCCAGATGGCTGCGGTGGAGCCGGAGCGACAAAGGACTGAGGAGGAGCCGAGGGGATGAAGGAGCCTGATGGAGCCGGATGGACGAACGGACAAGGCGCAGCTGGAGGAGTGGAGTCCCGAGGCGCAGGATGGTTGATGCCAGACCAAGGTGGAGCCGGAGGGACGAGGGAGCCCGGTGGAGCCAGTGGACAGATGGGCCACGGCGGAGAGGAGGGAGCTAGGAGCCATGGTGGAGCCGACGGGTCAACAGGCCGAGGCGATGCTGGAGAATGGCAGTCCCGCGGAGCTCGCACCATATAGATGGTGGGCTGAGGGCAAGCAGAGGGGCTGCCAGACGACAGCGGAGAAAGAGGCAGAAGCAGGTGGGAGGGCGGGCATTTGTAAGCCTCTGGGCTTTCAGGACTGAACTCAGGAACGGGAGCTCTGTCTGGGCTTAACTCTGGAACAGGAGCCCTCTCTGGACTTAACTCTGGAACAGGAGCCCTCTCTCCCTTGCTGTGGCACAGTCCACGCTCCATAATCAGCTCACCCTCAGCCACGGTACAGGGGCGGAGCTCCTCTCCGCGCTCTCACTGTCCATGGCATTCTCTCTCGTGGCGGACTCTGTTGCCAGCTCTCGCACCTTGACTGACGTCACTTGCAGCTCCGGTTCCACGGCGATCCGTTGCTTTGTCGCTCCGTTGCTCCGTGCGGCGATGGCTCGTCAGTTGCGGCGGGCTCCGGCTCTCCATCAGCGGTGGGCTCAGGCATGCGCTACGCGAAGCACGGAGATGGTGGGCTGGGCACTGGGTCCGGAGTGGCACCGTGTGGATCCGTGTCTCGCCAGTGTCCACTCCACAAAGGCGGCGAAATTCACTCGAGGATCATCCTTGGACGACGGCGCTCTGTACGCGGAGTTTAAACTGGCATCATAGAACGTAGCAGGAGAGGTTGGCGAGGACCAGGAACAGTCTGGTGTGGCCCTCGAGCAATCTCTCCCCCTGCTCCAGCAGGAGGAGGAGGAATTCCGGGCAAAGGAGGGGATCCATGAGAGAACACTTCGGAAACAAAAACACTGAGGAAAAAATGGAAACAAAAATGGAGGGAATACACGGAGGTAATAGTATTTGGTCAGGTCTTCTGTCACGTTTCGCTACCAGAAGGAACGAAGGAGCCGTGTATAAACGAAACAGTCTTTAATTCAATCCAACACACAGTGTAAATTCACACTAGGAATGACACACGAACATCACTGGTAGACCCGATAAAGGAGGGAAACACAGACTAAGATTTAAATACATGACATAACAAGGTAATTGGGAGGAACACAGGTGCACAAGAATGAATTAATTAACCTAAACAAGGACAGGAACATGACCAATAAAGGACAAACAGGAACAGAAACAGGGGCAAAACACAACACAGACAGTCCAGAATCCTGACATATATATATATATATATATATATATATACATATATACACAATATTTTAGTCTTTCTACTTCAAAATTTCATGTTTAATTCAATGTTTTTCTTGCTGTTTCTAATTATTTGTGAAGTTTACTAGAATTTTCTGAGTGAAAATTGTTTCTTGGAAGGAAGGATCCAAGCCATATTTAGGAAGATAATATCATATTGAAAGTGAGCCATGTTGACTCTTTTGGCCAGTAAGCATTTGCCTACATGTATCAACCACCAGGGTTATTTTCATTATTATAAAAAAATTGAAACAAAATCATTATATGAAATAAAATAAACATCAACTGAAACAGAATATATATATATAAAAAAACATTTTTATTTCAGCTTTTAGCCAAAGCAACATTTCTCATTTTTCGTTTAGTTTACATTCAAGTACTAAAACAACAGGTAACACTTTAAATAAATTTCCATTTATTAACTACATTACAGCATGAACAATGAAAAATAGCATTTATTAATCTCAGTTAATGGTTATTTTAACATTTATTCATACACTGAAAAACTACACAGAAAAGCTGTTTATTATTTACATTTTACATTTTTACATTTACATTTTTATGCATTTAGCAGACGCTTTTATCCAAAGCGACTTACAGTGCATTCAGGCTATACATTTTTTTATCAGTAAACATTTTTATCAGGCTATACATTTTTTTTATCATATTTATTAACTATGTTTAACAAAGCTTAATAAATACTGCAACAAATGTATTGCTCATTGTTAGTTAATGTTAGTAAACACATATAGTAAACTCTAATGCAAACTTCTTGTAGAGTGTTACCAATAACTAAAACCAAATAAACTAAATTGAATAAATAAAAAACAAATGCTATATAGACATATAAAATGAATAAAAACAACAAAATTACTAAAACTTAAAATTACATTCAGTTAAAGTAAAAACTGAAATAAGATCTAATTTAAAAAAATATTAACAAAAACTATTTATTTAATTTTACTTATCTGAAAAATAATCTGATTCGTGACTCTAAAACCAAAATATGATCTGAACCATGAGTTTTGTGATCTGTTGCTTCACTAGTGACAGCTGAGTTAAAAAAATAAATAAATAAATACAATAAAAAAACAAGATGGAGTCTGAAAGTTGCAGTTTGTGGTCAGTTTGTGAGTAAATGTACACTTTTGACCAACCTTTTCCACTTTTGATGTCATTTCTAGAGAGAAATTATTATTATATAAGTCAGTGCCTGATAGGACAGCAAAGCAACAAGTCAGCTGCATGCCTAAGTTTTGGACACAGCCGTAATACATAAATATACAGAAAAAACATCTAGCAGTGACTACAATGACTCTATAATTAGATTCAGATTTAGTTTAAGTTCAATCCAGAACACACACAAACACTAATCAACCATCAAAAAGAATCGTCTACTTCCACATTTGGTATTTCCTTTCTCCTCAACAAGTCACATTTCTAAACAATCACATTTTTTTTTACTCCTCCCCTCCTTGCAACCAAATAATTACACTTCTGCATAATTACATTTGAAGGCCGCTGAGATGTTGATGGCTTCTTCCTGTTCCACTCCCGAGGCCATGCAATCCTTGACGATCCCTGATGCCTGCCGAAACCCTGGCAACCGTCAACTTATTATCTCACGACGAGACCCCCACAGCAACCGCGAGGGAAGTCAAATCAAATCATATCATAAACGTCGACTGGGGATAACCATTTAAAAACACTCTTAACCAACTCATTAATGAACCGTGTTACCACGCACTTCATATTGCATCTGTTAAAAAGCAATTACAGCAAACCGTACTTAAGCGAGATAGATATCCAGCCCAACCGCGACATGGGAGGCTGCTCTGAGATTTAATTATGTTATACGGAGATGCTTAATGATCATTTGCTTATCAGACGATCAAACACATATGCGTGAAATCAATCACTGACGCCAGGCTTCTCATTTACCACAGCTTAGTAAACCTGATTTGTATTAGTTAAATGAGCAAGCACCTGATTGGCTGAGCTCCCTCATATGCTCCAATCAGTGAGCGTGTTACTAAAACAAACAAATGAAAAGACATGTACTAAAATTATAATAAGGCTTTTTCTCATGTCTTGGTCCCACCCTTTGTTATACATAGTAACCTCACCTTTATTTTCCGTTTGGGAAATTGCATAATTACTTCATTTTCCCAAGAAAACAGACACAAAAAGCATACTTTGAAAGTATTAATTTCATATTTAATTGTGTTATTACAAATTAACGAATCTTAGCAATGACAACTTTCTTACACAATGTTTCAGAAAGACTGAATCATATATTATATAGGATAGATAAGTCAGCTCAGTCAGAATTCGCATACTATATATATGCATGCATATATAATAATTAATGTAATAATGCATATACATAATAACATCACCTCTATTTTCCTGTCTATACTTTACTGTCCTAAAAGAGTATGACATAGAATGTCCATGACAAGAAAAGTACAAATTTTTTGAAACAAAGGAAAAATGCAGTTTAAAACATATAAATGGTTTTGAAAACTTACGGCATTTTCAAAAATTCAAATTTACATGTAATGTAAATGTAATGTATCATATTGTATCATAATGACTACATGTAATGTATCAATCTTATTCCATGAAAAATCTAGATATTTTGATGATTTTGAGGTTATATATATATATATATATATATATATAATTGATTCAGAATTATTAATTCATGAACACCGGGTTTTGAGAAGTAACACCACATGACATTAAAATTTTTTAAAAGAAACTAATAAAATAATAATAATAATAATAAAATAAAATAAAAAAAAAATCTAATAAATTGAAAAACATGCTCATTATATAAGAGGTGTTATTCATACATGTTGTTGTAGACTTTTTATTTTATTTTAAATGTATTTAAAATTTATTTAAATATATTTTTGAATGAAAAGACAAAGAAATAAGCGTTATGTAATTGTTAAAAAAAACACTTGGGAATAAAGGAATTTAAACTTTTAATTCCTAGCTAAACCCTTTATAATGTTACTTTTTCCTTTAAAAATAGAGTTTAAACTGTGATTTAAAAAGGTCATTTACAGTTGCCAACTTTAATAAAAGTTGGCGGTCTATGCAGTATTACACAACTAGTGAAACACAGAAAAAAGTCTGTGGCAAAAGTTCAACACCCATAATACATGATCAGACTATCTATCAGCAGGGATACAAAAATGTGACCTGTAGCTTTCACAAAAGCCCTGGAGCTGTCAAAAGACATGAAAAACACATTATCCAATGGACTTTTGCTGACAAATAAATGGGGATATATTGGTGCAGGGTACTTGGAAAAATAATACACATTGTTCAGTTAATTATACTATTGACACTGTACCAATACAAACCTGTTTGAATATCCGCAAACTTGCTCTTTAAGTTTCAAAAAAATCTTTTCCCCTTGTATTTTAAAAGGGGAAGTCTGATTTCTACCTCACCAAATGTAATTACACTCTCCCTGTCTGCCATTGGCCATCAAACACATAGCCCCGCCCTAAACTCACGCCATTGGCTGAATTAATGTTTCTGTTTCAGGCTGACCAACCAAAACAATGTTTTTCTAACAGTATTTATACTTTTCAGGCCAATCAACCTACAAATATCTTACTTATAGTTGTCTGCATATTAAGCACGTGTTTTAACACAACACAACATATATATTTCATACATTACAATCGTAAAGTGAGACAAATTGTGAACCGATCAGCTGTGCAACAGGCGTTCTCGAAGCGACGATGCAACCTGCACACATAGATGTGTTTTTCAGCCTCTTAACAAAGACATTTCTCTCTCTTTCTCTCTGCATGTGTCATTCTGACAGTCTTGTCAGATTAACTGCCTAGTTAAGAACCATGGTTGTTTGTTTGTATGCGTATGTGTGTGTGTGTGTGTGTGTGTGTGTGTGTGTGTGTGCTGCTTCATTGTTCCCTGCAGTGAGTGATTTCTGTTTCCGTTTCCAGACACAGTGAGCGAGCAGTTAGTGGATTAACTCTCTCCTACAGGGAATCGTGGGCAATATTGTGCTGTACGACAGGCGTAATAAAATATAAGGCCTGTCTTTAGTAACAATAAAAGCTGTTAGGCACAAGCAGTGGTGTCTATAGTGCTCTTCAGTTCTGGTGATTAGGGAAATCATGTGAAATTCAACGCTGAAATTACACTGTTGGGTTCAGCGCTCTATTTGTCTACAGAGACAGATGAGAACGTGCCATCATACGTACAGGAGCAGGGAAGTGAGGTGATTTGTGTATTAATTGGTTTGTAGATTAAATGTGTTACTCAGTGGATAGAAGATGGGGAGAACAAACAAACAGCAAACATGGTAAACTTGCTATGCAGTTGCTAGGGTGTTCGATCATCTCCCTGGGAAAGTTTAATTGCTTAGAAAAGTAATAGCACACCTCTTCTGAACAAGCTGCATGATTTGAAGCATCATTTATGTCTGTAGCGCAAACAGTTTGAGATGGGTTATGTGCTAAAGTTTAATACTTATAGGGTTAGCGGTAACACAAGTTTAGTTGCTTCTTGTAGAGTTCCCTTCCCCACCTCATAACATCACTCTTATCAGTGGGCTAACATTTTCTATTATTTTGGTCTTTTATGACTGATGCACTGGCATTTGGATTTCACACATTATTCCTGAATGAATTCATAAAGGCAAAGCACATTTTCATTTTCTTTATCAGTTATGAAAATATTGCTCTTTTTGTGTGTGTATGTCTCTCTATTGGCTTTTGGGAAATTGCATAATTACTTTGCTTTCACAAGAAAACAGGCACAAAATGCATACTTTGGAAGTATTACTTTCATATTTAATTGTGTTATTACAAACTAACAAATCTAACTAACGAATCTAACAACAGCCTTCATACACTATGTTTCAGAAAGGCAGAATCATATATTATATAGGATAGATAAGTCAGCTGAATCAGAATTTACATACTATATATGCATGTATGTATAATAATGCAATAATGCATGTACATAATAATGTAGGACAGATAGTTTAGTTGGATCATAATTTGCATACTATATGTCCATGAGTATATAAAAATAATATATAATAATGTAGGATAGATAGTTCAGCTGAATCAGAATTTGCATAGTATATACTCATGAATATTTAATAATAATGATATTATTATTATTGTTAATAATCATCATAATAATAATATAATAATGTAGGACAGAATCAGAATTTACATACTATATATTCATGAATATATAATAACATTAATAATAATAATATTATTATTATTATTAATCATCATCATAATAATAGTAATATAATAATGTAGGATAGATAGTTCAGCTGAATCAGAATTTGCATACTACATATCCATGAATATATAATATGGATCCCAAATATCCTACACTACGTTTTCCTACATGGAAAAACAATAGGATGCAAATTGAAGTCACAATTCCAACATGGAAACTTAAGGGTGTATGGCACCTTCAAGTTTGGGAATCTGAGTAGGAATTTCCCACATTTTAATTAAATGCAAGTTCAGTAGGTTTTCAAAGTAAGCATCTTTTAATACTTCTATTCTGTTATCCAATATACAATCCTTTGCACTACAGAAGAACATTGTTTTTGTCATTTCTACATACTACATACTCAAAAGTACATACTTTCCGTTAATTAGGATTTCACCTAGAAATGCTCATGGAGATGGTGTACATCTCAGAGACAGAACTTGTTACATCCTGTAAGCACTGTCGCCGGCCACATGGACCGCTATTTACAGCAGAGAAGCATTTACGAGCGTTCAAAAGCAACAGTCAGTTTGAATGCATCTCTATTCACCTGGATCACAGCTGTATTTAAGAGGGTGGACAGCACACACTCCAGCTGCGATGCAATCAGACAGATGAGTGGCAGAGAGAGAGAGAGCAAGAGAGGGATAGAGACAGGGATGGTACGGGAAATCAGTATTCCAGAGTCATGCCTTACGACTGCGACAGCTAAGGACACCTCAAGAACGCCTGCACTGATACACATACACACACACACACACACACACACACACAAACAATCATTTCTTACTGCTAACTGTGCTCTCCCATCCTGCACTCCCTCTCACCTGCAAACTGTCATCACAAACACACACCAACATAAATATTCACTCACTCAATCTAGCTCTTTCTCCATATATATTCAGATGAGAGGTTAAACCCATTGAATAAAACAAGAGCGACTAAAGCTGCACAATAATCTAGGTCACCTTCACCTCAATCAAACACACACACAGAGAAACCGCACTCACACACATGCGCTATTTGGCTTCTTGACTTTGTGTTCTGGGCCCATTCATCATACTCCTAATTCTTCATATTGATTTGTGGCAAACACAAACCCAGAACCCTTTCCGAGCTCTGAGCTGCTGTAATAGTGTTTCTGTTAGTTTGTCTGAAAACATGGGGCTATAGATAAAGTGCCTCTGCGGACACATCAGCTACCTTTGTGATACTAGCACACTGCACAGTGTGCAGTCTCATCTATCTATCATCTATAGATCTAAATTCAAAATCCAATGCTGCACATCTCCAATTCTTCTACTCTATTCAAACTGAACTCAAATTCAGGAATTTCAATTTTGAATGGTCTGGAGCATGCAATTAAAAACAGCATGTGAAACAGTACATAGTATGCAACAAAAAACATTTTAGCAGTGTGCTACATGATTGCATGTTTAATTTGCAGTGATTGGCATCCAATTAGCAACTTTCAGTAAAAAGTAACTAAGTAACACAATTATTTATTTTTTTTAGGGAGGAAAGCAATATTATAATGCATTCTTACATTCCCCAGCACTGATTGTAAGTCAGATCACTTGGAAAACAAATAGAACACTTCAAATCAAGTTGAGCACATTGCAATCTGGGATATAATATTCCAATCAGAATAATCTACTTGTTTACTGCACATTTTGACAATTATAATAGGTCATCCTTTTATTCCATGCATACAAAAATATGCATACCCCACAGTAATATAAATATGCAGCTAAAATAGTATGAGTAGTATGTGCCATTCAGAACATACCCACACGCACAGCATTACCAGCTGATGAATGAATCACATCCTTATTTTATCACATAGACAGCCTTATTGGATAATATGCTCTTTCCTTAAGAGCTTGTCTTTCTGCCCATTTTTCCGTAAAGAGACTTAAGGCAATACTGGATTTTTTTTTATTGGGGTGGAAGCTAAATGTCGTAATGCACTTTTCAATTTTCTGGCCAATTTATATGCTAATGAGCAGGGTACATCTCCATTAGATTGGCTGGCAGACAGCAGGGCGATCAGGTGATTTTCTGCTCTCTTTCTCCTTCTGTGTAATTAAAGGGGCCGACGAACAGCTCAACATGGCTCCGCAAACCCACCCCTTCACCTCTCTCAGCTCTCCTTCTCTCCCAGGGCGGTTTCATAGGACAGAACTGCTTGGTATGGCGAGCGTGTTGCTGGGTTTAACGGGTCTGGATGCTCTTTTTATGGCTGCTGGAATGGGATCGCTATCGGGGAGCAGGAACGCTCAGTATCTGTAGCCTTCTCGGAGTAACGCATTGTATTCTCACCTCCTCTCACCTTCTTTATCTCAGTGGTACACTGCAAATAAAACCATCCCAGAATGCCTACAAGAACGCCATCACTGATACCTCTGACATATCAGCAAGTCTGGTCCACACTGCAGCTTATTCTGGCCAAGAGCCGCCCACTTAAACAGGAAGAGACTATCTGACTGACGTGAAGTGAGTGTGTGGCAATTAAAGGGATAGTTCGCCCAAAAACGAAAATTCTGTCATCATTTACTCACCCTCAAGTTGTTCCTGTATGATTTTCTTTCTGCTGAACACTGAAGAATATATTTCGAAGAATGTTGGTAACCAAGCAGTTGACAGTAGCC
>CM077235.1:30406180-30473680 GCA_039654775.1 Spinibarbus caldwelli | reverse complement strand
CCTAAAAACACCCAAGTTTAGAAGCCTCGCCCCTAGAGTTTACGACACGGAGAAACAAAACCCGGCCAAAAAGAGGAAGTAATCTCATGAAAGAGAAATTGATCTTACTCCAAAAACACCCGTTACCCTTGTAACTGCAAAGAATTTCATTATTTTTATGTAGCCTATATTAAATATTAAAAACCTTTACAAACATAAACATTATTTAGCCTATTTAGTTCCTTTCAGTCCACAACAAATCCTTTACTTTTAATGATATTACAGAACAAGAATGACAAAATAAGCAGCTATAAAATTATATATTAAACTATAATACAAAAAAATCACGCTATAAGCTGGCATTTATTATAAACAGCACACAAACGTCAAGCAAAGCTGAAACGACATTGCGCTCACGAGCCTCTCTCATTCGACAAGAATCCAAATGTTTCCATTTTTGCAATATTTGTATTATTTGGTTGATAAACTATTATTTATTATGTAGCCTAAACATGGCTTTATACTTCACTCATGTTCCAATATTCGCGTAAAATCCTTCACATGCGTAAAAATGTTTGGCCACTGCGCGCTGATTTCACAGCGGACCTTTTAAAATAAACAGTGTAACTTTTATATTTCGTTGACTGCATTTTAGTTTGATGATGAATAGCTGAAATGTCAAGCAAAGCTAGAACTAATGTTGTTAGTGTGTGCATGAGGCGCCAGCGCGATCCGATGAATAAAATCAAATAAAGATATAAAGAAAAGAAATAAAATGCATTAAGAGTGTCACAAAAACGAGCGTAGCCTATACTTGCTGCACAGTTTTTTTCCTTTTGTTTTATAATAGGCTATTATATTATAGCCTATTATATATTTTGTGTGATCCAATTTATTTTATTCCTTTTATTGAGTTAATTTCTGTTTTTCTCCATTCACAGAAGTGCTGCAGGTGCATGATGCGACAATTGAATCCTCATGGTCTGTTGTTTACAATACTAGTCGCGCATATAAAGCTAAAGCCCTATATAAAACAAACAACAACAACAACAACAAAAGACATTCTAATCTTAATGGTTAACGATCAAATAGTGAGCTTCGGTTGAGAGGAAAATAACCTAAATGAACAAAATGCTGTCATTCTACAATTCTCCACCCGATTTACTATGCTGCGCGCAAGTTCAAAAACTTGCGTACACGAGCTGAGACCAGACGTGAGATTTGATCATAGCTACCGCTCACGACCATATTGATAAATTCCAAGTTTTGCGTTGAAACGACCATATGCCCAGTTTTCTGTCGTACATTCGTTTCGTAAATGAGGTCCACTGAGTTTGCGATGCTCTCTACAAGATTAAAACTAAATCCTGTGAGTGAGTATCAAAGCGTCAGAGATGTGAGGATGAACGAGACAGACACACTGAGGACCAGTGACAGACATGAGGAGATTAATCTGGAAATGGACATGTGGATGATAAAGAAATCGACTGGCTGCTGCTGCTGGATTGATTGCACATTTAACTCTCTCTCGCTCAGACACACTGGCAAGAAGACAACCAGACGGCTGATACCACTTCCTGTCTTGGACGATGAGGATAAATTGGTTTTGTTTTACAACACTTAAAACAAAAAGCTAAACAATATTTATTGAGTTTTTTCTCAGTTTTCTCATTCTCAGTGGAGTACTTCATGATGCAGTTCCGATCGCAAGGCACTATACACTATCATTCGAAAATTTGGGGTCAGATTTTTTTTTTTTTTTTTTTTAAAGAAATTAAATTATTATTCAGGCAGTACACATTAAATTGATAAAAAGTGAGATTAAAAACATTTATGATGTTACAAAATATTTCTATTTTCAAAATAAATGTAGCTCTTATTAACTCTCCATTCATTAATAGTCCTGAAAAAATGTATCACAGAAATATTAACCATTTTTATAAATCTATAGAAAAGTAACACTTTTATTCAATACATCTAACTGATCAAGCGTAACAATAAAACATTTATAATGTTACAAAAGCTTTTTTTAGGCTGCAAATAAATGCAGTTGTTATTAAATTTCTGTTTATTAAAAAATAAAAGAAAAGCGGAAAAAAATACAGAAATATTAATAAAATGTATATGCATTTATATAAAATTAATACTTTTATTCAGAAAGTTTATTCAGAAAGCAATGTGCCATAGCTCCCAAAACATGATTTTAAATGTATTTTAGACTGAAATGTGACACTGGACCACAAAACCAGTCATAAGGGTCAATTTTTCGAAATTGAGATTTATACGTCATCTGAAAGCTGAATAAATAAGCTTTCTATTGATGTATGGTTTGTTAGGATAGGACAACATTTGACCGAGATACAACTATTTGAAAATCTGGAATCTGAGGGTGCAAAAAAATCTAAATACTGAGAAAATTGCCTTTAAAGTTGTAGCAATGCATATTACTAATCCAAAATTAAGTTTTGATATATTTACGGTAGGAAATTTACAAAATATCTTCATGGAACATAATATTTACTTAATATCCTAATGATTTTTGGCATAAAAGAAAAATCGATAATTTTGACCCATACAATGTATTTTTGGCTATTGCTACAAATATACCCCAGCGACTAAAGACTGGTTTTGTGGTCCAGGGTCACAAATAAGCTTGTTTATTAGTAAACGATGGAGAAAAGAGCTTTTCTTTGCCCCTTCTTAAACTGTGAACTCATTTATGAGATGCACTCAACAGTTATGAATTGACATTAATGAGTGAAACAGCACTAATGAGAAAGCTACTGCACGCTTGCTGAAAATATGCACTATTTATTATTCAGGAACCGAATCCATGACATTTGGAAACTAAAAATATGTATTTATAGGCAAACTTCAGTTAATTCAAAATGTGAGATAAATCACATAAACACAGTCACACTTGAGTACAACTGACTTCATGCATCCATTAAAAATCACTGTGACAAATGGCTCAGAAAAGTCAAGTTAGGTCTGAGAAAGCTCTAGCATTGTTTGTTTGCAGATTTTTGACTTTTTGAGGCCTCTGTGTGTGTGTGTGTGTGTGTGTGTGTGTGTGTGTGATGGTTTGTGGCACTGCACGACACGCGGGCCTCTGAAGAAAGCGAGCGGGACCATGTGTTGTGTGTACACAGGCTTAAGCTCATAGCAGAATCACAACGAGTCAGACGTCGCAGGCAGAGGATTAACGGCAGCAAAGCAATTACACTGCTTTACAGTCCTGTTCAACGCACCTGTACACACAACTCTGACTCCTGCAGGTCAACCGTCTCTGTGTGTGTGTGTGTGTGTGTGTGTGTGTGTGTGTGTGTCTACTGGCTTGGAGAAATCCATAGAGGTGTTCTCCAGGGATAAGCTCAATCACCTCAGTGCTCTTATATCTCTAAGTATGTGTGTGTGAGTTTCATATGAACTGGACATGAACCTACACTCTTAAAAATAAAGGTTAAATAAATAAAAAATAAAGTGGGTTTCAGCAGTGATGTCATTTTCTTATTTAGTATTTTGTCTTGTTTTTCAGTAAAAAATACTTTATATAAACATTCTTAAATCAAGCTACATTTACTCTACAAGAAAAATGACTTGAGCTTGTTTTCTGAGAAATTGCTTAAAAATTAAGTGAGTTTATGCTTAAAACTGAAAAAGTCTGTCAGTGGGATAATACATATAATCTTGTTTTCCCTTTGAGTTATAGGGATAGTTTACCCAAAAATGAAAATTCTATCATCATTTATTCATATTTTGAAGAATGTGTGTAACCAAACAGTTGTCATAACCACTGACTTCCATAGTATGGCTAATATATACTGTATATATATATATGTATATATATATATATATATATATATATATATATATATATATATATATATATATATATATATATATATATATATAGACACACACACACACACACACACACACACACACACACACATATAAATAAAATTAAGCTGATGGCTTGCTTTTCAATTAAATGCATCTTCAGAATGCTTAGACATTTGTACTGGAAAACAAAGTAAGAACCAAGTAAGAAAATCTATTTATTTATTTATTTATTTATTTATTATTACTATTTTTTTATCTAAAGAACCTTTTTCCTTTATGAAGAACCTTGTAAAGATGGAAAGGTGGAAAGGTTCCATGGATGTTAAATGGTCTTTATGGAACCATAAATGCTAATAAAGAACCTTTATTTTCTAAGAGTGCATGCCACATTCAGTTTGCTGTTGAAAATAATGCAGCTAACTATAAAGACTACAGACTATCTCTAACCATAAAAAACACTAAAAATCATTATTTACTTCATGAATTTATTTACAATTGAGGATGTCCCAGGACACCCCTAAAGCCAGGATTTTATCAGATTCAGCTAACTTTTGCAACAATTTTGCACCAAAGGAATAGCTAAATAAACCCACAATCAAACACAGTAACCAGCATTCCATATAAGCCTAGACATATTAGTTACATCGAAGCCAGATTGGTCTCTGTTGGCCAGCCAATCCTCAGATAACAAGTTCTGCTCTTGTTTGGCCAAACGAAACTGCTAAATCCAAGAAAGAATGCTTTTCCACACACATTTTTATCTAAACGAGAACAAGTCATAGACTTTTATTGTTTTTACATAAAACTAATTATAATGTCAACAGACTAACCCTTAACCACATCCCTAAACCTCTAAAAGAGCTGCACAAAATAAAAATAAAATAATAATAATAATAATAATAATAATAATTATTATTATTATTATTATTAATGACTGCTGCCTATTTTTTCTAATAACTACATTTTAAACAAACAAACTAACAAACAAACATTATTTATTGACCAGTTTTCCAATTGAGGATGCTCTTATGCAGACCCAAATGAAGCTTTTGTTAGTTTTAGCTCACTTATGGGGACAATTTTCTCCTCAAAGTACAGCCAAGAAAACTTCCACATACTTAAACAGTAACCACCGTTCCGTGTAAACCTAGATGCATTAGCTGCATCGAACCCAGACTTGTCGCCAACCAAGCCCCAGATAACAAGTTCTGCTCTTGCTCGGCCAGTCGAAACAGCTAAATCCAAGAGAGAATGCTCTATCTACACGCGCACACAAACCCCAGAAAAGAGTTGGTCGCTACATAGCTCCTGGAGAATTAATCTTGAGAATTGTGCTGTCCGGCTTCCTCCAATTAACCAGTGAGCTGTCAGCCATCAACACACACACTCACAGACTCCCAGCAGACATTTCTGAGGAAATAATTTAAGTTCTGATGGAGGCTCGAGGCGATTCAGACCAGTCCCGCCACTCTACTCCCCGCAGAGAGAACCATGAGCCCCCAGAGAGAGAGAGAGACAGGAGTACAGTGAGCCCGAGACAGCCGTCCACTCAACCCCCTGAGGAGCTGAAAGAAGGGACAAAAAGTGCTAGAAATGGAAGAGATTGTTTTCTCTTCTCACTGAGGTTGAGATGATGTCATTCGGTACATGACGGTTTCCTGTGAACTCTCTCTCTCAGCAATCAATCATCATGTTAATCAGATCGCAGACTGGTTTCCCTTATATATATATATATATATACTGTAAAAAGTCTTTAAAAGTCTCCCTGTAACTCTAGACACTCAATTTCCAGCAGCATTTCACAGAGAAATAGTCATTTTGAATCATTTTCTCACTGTCTGAGACACTAAAATGACCAGGTGCTAGCACAGTCCTTCCTCAGAGCAGGTGTTGGGCTAAATCACAAATTGCCATCTGTATATGTTTCACTAAACGCCATTTTAGACTCTAAATGGTGAATTAAAATGCTGAGAGGACTATAAAATACAGTGTGCACCGCCTCGACAGCTCTTCAGGACTGCAAACACAAAAAGGCACTTTTATAGTGCTGCCCATACTCCTTCAATTCAGCAGTAAGGTACAAGAGATGTGTAATACTGTATATACAGTCACAAATATTACAACTGTACAGTTGTAGTACTATAACAATTAATATATACAATATTTTGGACAATTTCAAATGCCTATTGCTTTATAGTGACCACACTAAAAAATAATTTTTCGAAGTTGTAAAAAATAAAAAATAAAAAGATTATTGGATTTTTTAAAAATTATTTGTTTTATTTATTTATTTTCATTTATTATTGGATGTTTTACAAGAAAATAGTATTTCAGTTTTTTTTTTTTGTTTTTTTTTTTTTCAAAATTTCAATTTTAATTTATGTGCTGTTGGTTTTTAACTGCTTGTGCAATTTACTAGCAAAATCCATTGTGTATAATAATCAGTGCATGATAAAATATTAAGAACACACTCTGTACTATTTTTTGTGACATGCTTAATTTGTTCACAGAAAGGAAACTCAAATGGCAGAAAGCGACATTCTATTTGTTTTTACTTATTTTACAAAAGCACGTTTTGTTTTCATTGTGAGTGTACACAAATAAAAGCAAACCTTTATACAGTGATGCATTATTAATAAGACAATAAGTGTTTAAAGTTGATTCTGCTGGTATAAGGAAACAGTTGAAGCGATCGCGCCGGTACACACACACACACACACACACACACACACACACAACACATCAGTTCTAGCATTGCTAAATTGACAGCACAGTTGATTCTTTATCAAAATAAAATACAGTGAACCAAACATCAGCCGCCCACCTCTGTGTCACCGTTGGAACGCGACTGAAGTACAAAGCCTATAATTTACATAATAAATAATAGTTTAGCATTCAGATACGTTACATCGCAAATATGGAAATATTATGGAATATCTGGATTTGTGCCGAATGAGAGAGGTAGGACACACAAGCACAAAGCTCCATTTCGTGAACAGTTGAGTGTGCAAGCCTTTAAAGTACACTCCTTTGTCAGTCTATGTGAGAGAGACATTCAGAATCAGCACATGGTCACTGTCTAGGGGGCTTTGTTTTCAAGTGCGCAACTCATGGCATTCACCTGTTCTTCTGCTGGCGGTTATCAAACAGCGTTGCATTACTGCGGGCGCCCTCTTCTGGATTTGGAGTGAATTGCCTGTATTCGTTGTAAGGCCTCATGTACCGAACCGAGATGTCCGTACCGTGGCGGTTCGGTACGAATACATGTATCGTTCCACCCCTAATATATATATATATATATATATATATATATATATATATATATATATATATATATACACACATATATATATACACACACACAGGGTGAATTGCCCTAATGTGGGACATTTTTTGCATTTCGGATTTCTGTGACATATTCCCACGTGTAGCCAAAACATTAAATCCATACCCAATATCATTTTAAAAAACCTCAGGTTGTGTCCTAATCAAATCAAAAGAGAAAATGCAGATAACACATTCATAAAAGAAATGATAGACATATTAGTGCTCTAAGTGCAAGTTGTCTGAGAAAATCTGCATATATATATATATATATAGTTTATTTATTTATTTATTTTTTTTAATAATTAAGAAACCAATGGCACTCTTCATTAAAAAAAATAAAAAAATAAAAAAATCTGAGAACTGTG
Source organism: Spinibarbus caldwelli (assembly GCA_039654775.1). NCBI lineage: Eukaryota > Metazoa > Chordata > Actinopteri > Cypriniformes > Cyprinidae > Spinibarbus > Spinibarbus caldwelli. The sequence goes on along the minus strand of CM077235.1, from coordinate 30,466,163 downwards.
ACTGTGTAGTATTTAGCATTAATGTCCAATAATGTTGTCTGCATAAATATTTTAAAATTAATTCTGAGTGAGACGGACACAATCCAAAAATAAAAATTCCAGATTGTAACTCAGGTAAATAATGAGTAAATAAATCAGAGAAATAATGACCCAGAAGCAGTTAAAAATTTTAAAAATAGTTCAGCATGTTCAAAGTTTTTGGAAACAAATAAACATTAATGCAGGCGCCCAAGAATAAACTTTCTCTGCGGCACTGAATTTCTGAATGAAGATTTGGGAAAACTATTGCTCAAATTATACATGAGAACAGTATAATGTTAATTGCAGCGCTTTAGGTAAGTGTGTCTGTGTGTGGGGGGAAACAGCAGTCTTGTAAGCCTCACAGTCTCTCAGTAATGGATTCAGTTTGTTTCATATGAAACAAAACCCCCAGAAAAACAGATGTGTCCTCACGAATGTGAATGAAGAGACACATACTGTAAGAAAGACATATGTAAATCCAAGTAATGCAACTTAAATGCAATTAATTATGCAACTGCTTGAATGGGCATGATGTGTCTGGTTAGGTCAGCTCATATGATCTCATTAGCAGGCTCAGTTTGGTCCACAACTTACTGCCGGTGCAGACCTGTGCTCTCAAACTGCTTCTGAAACGATGTTATGACCTGACCGCTTCAGTCTAATGCTAATGATAATGACAATAACAGTAATATGATGATGATTATTATTATAATGACTCACTGGTGCAGGGCATGTCTGGCTGCTCTCCGTCTGCTCTGTAGTAGCCGTTCCTGCAGACACAGATAGTGGCGGCTTCAGATGTGGACCTGCTGTTGGACGGACACTGAAGACACAAACCAGTCCCTTGACTGGACTTGAACGTTCCTGGAGGACAAGCTAAAGAGAAAGAGAAAGCTCTTGTTAGCAAGCCATTTTGTTAACCCATTGAATTACACCTCATGGCTTCAATCAAACATCACAATTTGGAGACCCATTTCATCTAGGATAGCTGGATATATTATACACTAGCAGCCCTCGAGGCTGAACTTGTAGATGAACTTGACTTTCCTGTTACAGAGTGCTGCAAAATACCATCATAAAACCTTCTTTCTTGTCCAGTAAATCTTATAACCTTGTGTTGAATGGATCTGGACAAGAGCGGAACGTCTTTCCTTAACACGGCGACTACTGGAATAACATTATAAGCTTCAGGTGTGAGAAACTCATGATGCTTCTCTATAACCGTGTGATACACCACGCTATTGTTTTGCAGTGCATTGCTAACACTGTGTCTGAAGGAGTCAGTGTCAGTTTACTTCAGACAAAAACTTTGTTCATGAGAGAAAAGCGTATTTTTGTTCTCACGTTCAGCAAGGTGAGACATTTCCTGTTTGCGAGGCCTGTTTCAAGAGAAATGAAATGGAGCAAAGGTGCTCCCAAGACACGTCAGCCAACCTGATGTTAGCAAACGCAAAGAAAAAGGCAAAGAGTGTTTTTTGATTGGATTTAGAGACACAAGCCGCTCCCCTGACTCTTTTTTTCCACAGTTTACTATGGTGCCCCAGTAGTGCACAACACAACAAAATCTCCACAACACAACGAAATCGGCACAACACAACGAAATTAGCACAACACAATGGAAACAAGCCACAACACAATGAAAAAAAGTAAAAACAAAAAACAAAAAAAACAATGGAAACAAGTCGCAACACAATGGAAACAAGCCACAACACAATGAAATTAGCATAACAAAACGGAAACAAGCCACAAAACACAACAGAAACAAGTTGCAACACAAAGGAAACAAGCCACAACACAATGGAAACAAGACACAACACAACGGAAACAAGACGCAACACAACAGAAACAAGCCGCAACAATACAAAATTAGCACAACACAACAGAAACAAGCCACAACACAACAGAAACAAGATACAACAAAATGGAAACAAGATGCAACAATACGAAATTAGTACAACACAACGGAAACAAGCCACAACACAATGAAATTAGCAAAACAAAATGGAAACAAGACGCAACACAATGGAAACAAGCCGCAACAATACGAAATTAGTACAACACAACGGAAACAAGTGAAAACACAACGAAATTAGCACAACACAACGGAAACAAGACGCAACACAACGGAAACAAGCCACAACAATACGAAATTAGTACAACACAACGGAAACAAGCTACAACACAATGAAATTAGCACAACACAATGGAAAGATGACGCAACACTACGAAAACAAGACGCAACACTATGAAATTAGCACAGCACAATGGAAACAAGCCACAACACAATGAAATTAGCACAACACAACAGAAACAAGCCACAACACAACAAAATTAGCACAACGCAACAAAAACAAGCCACAACACAACGGAAACAAGACGCAACAAAACAGAAACAAGCCAAAACACAACAAAATTAGCACAACACAATGGAAACAAGACGCAACACAACGGAAACAAGCCACAACAATACGAAATTAGCACAACACAACGGAAACAAGATGCAATACTACGGAAACAAGACGCAACACTATGAAATTAGCACAACACAATGGAAACAAGCCAAAACACAAAGGAAACAAGCCACAACACAACAAAATTAGCAAAACACAACAGAAACAAGATGCAACACAAGTGAACAAGATGCAGCAAAACAGAAACAAGCCGCAATACTACGAAATTAGCACAACACAACGGAAACAAGCCAAAAAACAACAAAATCAGCACAACACAATGGAAACAAGCCACAACACAGCGAAATTAGCACAACACAACAAAATCCAGTCCAGTGCATTGTGTTGTGGACAACTGGGCCACCGTGGTTTAGAGTCTAGGGGGACATTCCCACAAAGTGCATTTTGCATTTGTGTTTTTCTGTGTAAACACCTTGGACATGACACACCAATAACAACACCAGTAGTTCAACTTTTTAAAAATCTTATAGGCTTCCAGTCCATTCCACTGCCCTTCATCTCCAGTTTTTGTTTAAACATGCCTGCTTAGACTTAGAGCCAAATGGATTGTACATGTAACTTTAGTTCATTATTTATGTAAGAAAAGTTGCATGGTCATTACTTACAAAACATTTCTTTAAGTACATTTAACCAAGCTAGTCTTGCTGGTTAAGCTTGAGAATAAGCACATCAGCATCCAAAACACACCCTATTAGGGTGAAATATTAGGGTCATGCTGGTCTTTCCGTTCAAGGATTCTGAGTTACGGCAGAAGGTGGTGAATAAATTCTGCTTACTTTTCCAGCCCAAGTTTATCTCTCTGAATAAAGAGCTGAGGTGATTCTTGTACTCGTTTATCATTAATTCTACAGCTATACAAGATGGACACTTTCTGCTGGTTCAGCTGCATGACCGCAGAGATCAGGACTCTGTGTTTCTCTGATGTGATCTGATGAACTGATGAAGCACAGTGTACAGCTGCTGGCACAGACGAAGAAAATAGAAGCACATTTCATATTGATCCTAAATGAGTCATATTCCACACTATTGTTTCACTCTGAAGTCCATTTTTAAGGTTAATCAAGGTTTCTTGCACCAAACTGTTGTTTAGAATTAAACAAAATGTTTTGCTATTGTAGCTTTATGAGTTTTAGAACAATCTTAAGAGTATTTCTATGCAGTATCCAAACATTTGTCCAAAATACAACCCTTTTAGGTATAGCTAAAACTTTTCATTTTGCTTTGGGGAACATTGAGATCAGCAGACAACTTTTCTTATGCTCTCGACCAAGAAATATTTCACATCAGCACTAGATCAGTGTAATCTGCCGTTAATACCTTGGATGGACCTCTTTGCATTTAGCTCTGTTATTTGCATGCCATGCATATGCATCAAGCTCATGAATATGAATTACGGGGGAAACAAGAGCTATATGGGGAATTTAAGACGTGGGTATGATTGCCGCACTTATCAATTTACATATAAAGATGGATGAATGAAGGAATGGCAGAACTTAATAAATGGAGGTGTGAGATTGAAGATGTGTGGTGTGAGAGAGGGAGGGAGTGTGTCTCTCCTTTAATGAGAGAGGACAGAATAATTCATCGCCCCTCCATCCATATGAAGGAATGTGACCTGCGCTGCGTGTGAAATCAAACCTCTGTTCCTGAATATTCGCAGCCTTTAAAAAAATTAATTAGATGCTATACAGCTCATTAAAAGTTTAGAGGGTCGGGTCCACTTTATTACTCTGTTCTTTTATCTATCCATCTACTCACCCGCGGACTTATTCATTTAGTCATTTAATAAACAAGGGGCAGAGAGATTAGACATATAGGGGGTGATAGAGGAGGGGAGAGAATAAGAGATTTGAAGAAAGGAAAGGAAAGGAAAGGAAAAAGGAAAGGAAAGGATAAGAAAGGAAGAGGAAGAGGAAGAGGAAAGGAAGAGGAAGGAGAAGAGGGAAAGGAAAGGAAAGAACGAGGAAAGAACGAAGAAAGGAAAGGAAATGAAGAAAAGAAAGGAAAGAATGAGGAAAGAACAAAGAAAGGAAAGGAAAGGAAAGGAAAGGAAAGGAAAGGAAAGGAAAGGAAAGGAAAGGAAAGGAAAGGAAGAGGAAGATGAAGAGGGAAAGGAAAGGAAAGGAAAGGAAAGGAAAGGAAAGGAAAGGAAAGGAAAGATGAAGAGGGAAAGGAAAGGAAAGGAAAGGAAAGGAAAGGAAAGGAAAGGAAAGGAAAGGAAAGGAAAGAACAAGGAAATTAAAGGAAAAGGAAGAGTAAGAGGAAAGGAAAGGAAAGGAAGAAGAAGAGGAAGAGGAAGAAGAAAAGAAAAGAAAAGAAAAGAAAAGAAAAGAAAAGAAAAGAAAAGAAAAGAAAAGAACAAAGTTATTAGAGGGATACACATATTAGAGGAACATTTGGTGTGGAGCCCCTGTCACACACACACACACACACGCAGCAGAATGTGTGAAGGTGTGGGTGTTTGATGGACAGCTTCTAACCCGGCCCATATGACACACACACAATCACACTCCACTGCCTCACTCTTCCCGCACAACGCTACATTCTCACAGTTACAAAACAAGCGCTGCTTGTCACCAAGACAACAAGCACCGCAGCCACGACCTCTGACACCTGCGGCCCACTCACACTCCCCAAAACAACAGACGAGAAACTCCTGCACGTGAAAAAGAAATATCCAAAATTAAACATCTCACAAAATCATTTACACTTAATCTATAAAACAAAACAAAAGCACATTTACAGTACAATGAACTTACAATGGAAGTCAATGGCTCAATCATACTAAATGAAAAGAAAACACTTTTAATTATTCATTAATTTGAATTATTATTTTTCATAATTCTGTAAAAATACATTTGAAATATAAAAATAAGTTGTCTTATATTTATTATTAAAATTATTAAAACACAACCATTTAAAAATAAGTCTCTTATGCTCACCAAGGCTGCATTTATTTTATTAAAAAAAAAAAAAAAAAGAACAGTAAAAACAATTACTGTGAAACATTATTATAATTTAAAATAACTTTGTTCTATCTTAATATATTTTAAAATGTAATTTATTCCTGTGATGCAAAGCTGGATTTTCAGCATCATTACTCCAGTCTTCAGTGACACATGATCCTTCAGAAATCATTCTAATATGCTGATCCGGTGCTCAAGAAATAATATAATCAATGTTGAAAACTGTTGTGCTGCTTAAGATTTTTGTGGAAACTGATTTTTTTTTTTTTTTTTTTTCAGGATTCTTTGATGAATAAAAAAATTCAAAAGAACAACATTTATTTGACAAAGAAATATTTCAGATCAATTTACTGCATCCTTACTGAATAAAAGCATTAATTTATTTAAAATCTGTGTATATAATCTGTAAAGTTGTTTAAATTGTTCTTCTGACATGGGACTATTTTTGCTTTTTTGGTATAGTATATAACAGGGAAGTGCAAATATACGAATATTGGTTATAAACGCCATCTTACTGCATCTTTCACAGCTTACAATATGATTGCCATACACTTCAACTGCTCTAGCAATTCAAACAAGACTATTACTACTAATTTGATGTACTTTATAGTATGCTTTCTGAATACTACAGAGTAGGGATTAGGGAAGAAGTACACATACTGTATCTGAATGTGATTCCATTGGACGTCCATTGTAAGTGCAGACTATAAAAGTTTGCTGCATGTTTGAAATTATTTTCTGTAGTAATCTTTTACCAGAACATGAGACAGATTTTAAATTTTGACTTACGAGGCCTCATTTTACAAGAGCGTTCATTTTGTGCTAAGTAGTAGATTATCGTGTTTGTTGAACCGTCAAATTTGCAGACTCTGGAACGCTGAAAGTGGACCAGCATCTGCTGTAAAATACCTGTAGCTGAAAGACACCCCCTGAGGGCGAGCGCTCAAACACAACACACACAACAGCCGAGCGCTTGGCTTCAGGCTTCTGCTGTGGTTTGTCTGAGAAGACCTCCATCTCTGTAGCTGTAGGCGAAGCCTGAGGAGACAACCAGGAGATCGAAGCCTGAAAATCGACCACACCAAACAAGCAGGCAGCATATACAGACGCATACCAACAGCTTCACACACCAGCTTGAGTTACAGCATCTCTGATCTTTCATGGACTGTTACCAGTTTACATTAAAAAGAGACCGAACTTGTTTTACCTGACAGAATAATCACAAACATCTTCATACTATACAAACACATCACTTTCTAATGCACATACAAAACTCACAAGTTCTTTCACTTTACCTTCATATACATCCATACATCCATACATACATACACTTGCAGTACTTGCAGGTTATGGCTAATATTACAAATCTATAATATTTTGTATAAATTAAAATGAAAAATATACACAAAGTAGAATCAGAATTAAAAATAATACACTAAACAATAAGGGCCAGTTTTACTAAAAGCCTGCGCCAGCGCAAACCGTCTTTTGACATTAAAATAATACAGGAATCTGGCATTAAAATAGTACAGATTTCTGTCAGGATTTACTAAAAATGCACAGTGACGAATTAGCGCTGAAAAGGGTTGGACACAGTTATTTTTGTGCCTGACCTTATTGAATATGCATTTGTAGGATTTTCCCTTTCAGACGCAAAATTTATGGGAGGAGAGTATTAAAATGAATCACGCAATGCGATTCACTAACGTTTGAGCTCGTTAGGAAGAGGCGCCGCAAAGAACAGAGAGCGCATGGTAGAAGGGAGAGGATTTTTTCCACACCTATTAATTTATTTAGAATGCCAGAAGAACACATTATCTGAACATATACTTTGCCAAGCCATGTTATTTTTAATTTGCTTCAGGAAATAAAAGACGACTTGGAACCATCAACTAGGAGTCACGCAATACTGAGTCTATCAAAACTTCTTGCAACCCTTAATTTGCGCTGCACTTGGTATATTGTGTTGGTCGATATGTAAATGAGATGTTGCATCTGTGTTCTTTAATTTGTGCATTGTTAGTAAATCACCCTGCAGAAATTTCCACGCCCATTGGCGCTGTTTTGGAATTGCGCTCTCGCGCTAATTTGCCCTGTTTAGTAAGACTGGCCCTAAGTTATAATTATATAAAATAATATATATAATCATTATTCAAACGCAATTTAAAAAACGGACACTAACTAAACTGAAAATATAACTGTGTAGCAAAAGAAAAATAAAAACTAAATGATATTATTGTTAAATTTTTCTTGCTATATAAAAAATAACTAAAACTATATTAGTAGGCTACTACTGTGAGTATGACAGTTTTTAGTATTTCATCATAGGTAGACGGCAAAACTTGTACTTCACAGTATTGAATAGTGTGAGGGAAAAAACTAAAAATAATCAAAAATATAAAAAAAATACAGAAATTATTTATGACTAAAAACTAAAGTGGCAGAAAAAAGCAAATAAATAAATTAAAAACCACAATAAATGTGTTGCGTGAACGTAATGATGTGTGTATCGTCCCTCAGGCTGCTGTTTACAATTTAAGCTACTGTTTAATATGGAGCGTCTAGAGCTGAATCAGCTACTGTGAACGGCTCACAGTCAACGTGAGAGAGTGTGTGTGCGCAAATGCAGTTAAAAATGCATTTTTATGCCTTTGGAGCACATTCTTAAAGCACACACATAAATAAAACACTCCCACACGAACCTGCATTTCCACTGGTTTCTGACACTGCAAAATGTTATTCTCACTGCGACATTTTCCGCTAATTGTCTCGCGCCTGTTCAGCATGACATGAATTAATTCAGGGCCCTTCCTCCTGGTCCCAGGCGCTACATGGGTCAACTCGGCAAAGAAACGATGACGGAGAGGAACCGAGGACAAGAAACGAGGGAACGAGGCGTGAAAAAAAAAAAAGCAACGAACAACAAAAGATAGCAAAAACGAAAAAGCACCCGGAACTTGGCGTGGGACTGGGTTTTAATTTGGCATTAACGCTACAAACTTTTTCTAATTGACCTTGCGCATTAGGAGCACGTGGCTCCGGCGTTAAGCGCATTAATTAGTGTGGGGACGTCTCTCCGCAGCGTTTCGTCAAAGCAGACATGGAAAGAAAAAAATCCAGCCAGCTTTTCTGTTCAATCTCAGCCGTGGCGAGAGAAGCCATGTTGCTGAAAGCTGAGATCAACTGGCACAAAGCCCAGCTTGCAGGCGGACTCATTCAGGCCGGGTTGGGAGGAACGGGCGTTTATTCCTCAAAAGAGCAATAAAGCCATTACAGCGAGCAGGGAAAAGAAACATCGCTCATGCATGGCTGCTGAAACATCAGTCAATAGAGCAGGTTTTCGACTGAGCATGTTTAGATGTACTCTTGTGTAGCCAGGCTTTGGACTATAGCAGTATTAAGCTGGTTTACATAGTAGTTTAGGATCACCCACTTGATTTCTTACAAAAGCAAAGTGGACAGCAAAGGATATCTTCTTGATTTGAGTGTAAATATCAAACAAAACTCTTAATGGAATAGTTCACCAAAAAAAAAATTGGAATTTACTCACCCTCATATTGTTCTAAAATGTGGAACATTTTGTGGAATGCAAAAGAAGATATTTTGAAGAATATTGATAACCCAACGGTTTTGGTGACCACTGACCAATGCAAGAGACATTTCTCAAAAAAATCATACAACTTTGTAAGGACATTAGGGTAAATTATGAGTAAATGATGACAGAATTTTCATTTTTGGGCTATCAAGTAGCCAAGTAGCATGATTTATCAGTACATATTAGAGTTTTTTTTTTTTTTTTGTATCAGTAAATATTGAATATTTAATTGTGCATGCATATTAGCTCATGTTTTTAAATATTTAATTATTTATATTTTATATTTTTAAATTAATTTTATATTTTAATTTCGTATTTTAATTTAAATTATTTTATTTTAATTTATTTTCTTTCTTTATTTATTTTTATTCATTCATTTATTTGTGTGTGCGTGTGTGTGTGTTTTTTCTTACATTTATTTAGACAAAATTTTATAGATTTATAATATTAGCCATAACCTGAAAATAATTATTGATTGATCATACAAAATATTAATATAGTGGATGGCTACTGAAGATTTGCATGTACTGTATACACTGTCAGAAATTCAACTGTTTTTACATTTTAGAATATTTTATTTTAAGATATTTTAAAACTTTTTAAATCTGACGATATGCCAGAACAGATTTTTTCAGGTTAAGTTTTAACATTGCCAGAAAGCTTCTGTATTATTTTTGCTTAAAAAAAAAAAACAAAAAAAAAAAAACACCACCTACAGTAAATGACACAAAGAATGAGAAAATTTAAATTTTACTATCCATATACCATCTTTTATATATTATATAAGATATATGACCTTTAATGTCTTTAAACTATAATTACATTCAGAAAACATGCATCAAAAAGCGATTATGCAAGATTTATAATCAGGCACTGAATAGATTACCTGCATCCTAACTGCCAAAATCTGCTCTAAACCAGCATATTAGTTCGTTCCCTCATGCTTTGCGAAGGCTCTTGCCATTTTTGTGTGAAATATGCATCAGACGATCTGCAAACGGTTCGTAGGCGAGTCGTCTGAAGCTGAGACAACCGCTTAGTCAGAGTCCATCGGTGTTAGCTTCATCACCCAGCAATTCCCACACAAATTTCACTAGCCTCTCACAAACAACAAACAAACAAACCAAAGCAAAAGACTTAACCAAAACCCTCTGATCTCAGCCTCACAGAAAACAACCCTCTTTTTTCCTTGAAGTGATGTTTTATTGAGTCCAATTTAAAGTTCAAGGAACCCGTTTGAGTTTGGGATGCACCGACAGGATTTTTTTTTGGGCCGATACCGATTTTAACAAACAACTATTGGCCGATTCCGATACTGATATTGGTCAATTGCATAAAGCAGGGCTTAAAAACGTTTTCCATTGGTTCACTCCAAACAGAACTGGTATTTCAAAGTTTCTGTTCCTGTTCCTCTGTATTATTGCCGTTGAGTAGAAAAAATACCGTTTAATAACGTTATTTTATTATATTTTATTTTACCTTTTCTTTGCCAATAATAATAATAATAATAATAATAATAATAATATTAATAATAATAATAATAATGATGATAATAATAATAAAGTACAGCGTTTTCTTTACTCAAAAAGAAAAAAAAAAACATGAGTCTTGATGTTTACAGCATGGATTAAAAAAAAAAACGCTACTCCTATAAGCGTTTTGAGAGGAAAAAACTGCCTAATTTAGTAGAATGTACATCACATTTTATTATTTCATTCGGAAATAATGTAGGCTAAAATACCAGTAAATAAAGCAAAATATTTACAAACATTACCAACACAATTATATGAGGTGCCGTATTGGGCTTAAATCAAACTTCACTCACGAAAACACACGAGACACTTGCATACACATATGAAACAGTCACACGTATACTACTAAGTGCTCAAACAAATATATATGAAATGCACGCACGCACACACACACACACACACACACACAAACTCTCCGTGCATATACACATATGAGACGCGAACAAACACACACAAACTCTCCGTGCATATACACACATGAGACGCGAACAAACACACACAAACTCTCCGTGCATATACAGATATGAGACGCGCACAAAAACTCACAAACTCTCCGCGCATATACACATATGAGACGCACTCAAACACTCACAAGCTCTCCGCGCACATACACATATGAGACGCGCATAAACACACTCAAACTCTCCACGCACATGCACATATGAAACGCGCACAAACACACTCAAACTATCCGCGCACATACAGGTGCATCTCAGTAAATTAGAATGTCGTGGAAAAGTTCATTTATTTCAGTAATTCAACTCAAATTGTGAAACTCGTGTATTAAATAAATTCAATGCACACAGACTGAAGTAGTTTAAGTCTTTGGTTCTTTTAATTGTGATGATTTTGGCTTACATTTAACAAAAACCCACCAATTCACTATCTCAACAAATTAGAATACTTCATAAGACCAATAAAAAAATTAAAAAAAAAAAAACATTTTTAGTGAATTGTTGGCCTTCTGGAAAGTATGTTCATTTACTGTATATGTACTCAGTACTTGGTAGGGGCTCCTTTTGCTTTAATTACTGCCTCAATTCGGCGTGGCATGGAGGTGATCAGTTTGTGGCACTGCTGAGGTGGTATGGAAGCCCAGGTTTCTTTGACAGTTGCCTTCAGCTCATCTGCATTTTTTGGTCTCTTGTTTCTCATTTTCCTCTTGACAATACCCCATAGATTCTCTATGGGGTTCAGGTCTGGTGAGTTTGCTGGCCAGTCAAGCACACCAACACCATGGTCATTTAACCAACTTTTGGTGCTTTTGGCAGTGTGGGCAGGTGCCAAATCCTGCTGGAAAATGAAATCAGCATCTTTAAAAAGCTGGTCAGCAGAAGCAAGCATGAAGTGCTCCAAAATTTCTTGGTAAACGGGTGCAGTGACTTTGGTTTTTAAAAAACACAATGGACCAACACCAGCAGATGACATTGCACCCCAAATCATCACAGACTGTGGAAACATAACACTGGACTTCAAGGAAATTGGGCTATGAGCTTCTCCACCCTTCCTCCAGACTCTAGGACCTTGGTTTCCAAATGAAATACAAAACTTGCTCTCATCTGAAAAGAGGATGTTGGACCACTGGGCAACAGTCCAGTTCTTCTTCTCCTTAGCCCAGGTAAGACGCCTCTGACGTTGTCTGTGGTTCAGGAGTGGCTTAAGAAGAGGAATACGACAACTGTAGCCAAATTCCTTGACATGTCTGTGTGTGGTGGCTCTTGATGCCTTGACCCCAGCCTCAGTCCATTCCTTGTGAAGTTTACCCAAATTCTTGAATCGATTTTGCTTGACAATCCTCATAAGGTTGCGGTTCTCTCGGTTGGTTGTGCATCTTTTTCTTCCACACTTTTTCCTTCGACTCAACTTTCTGTTAACATGCTTGGATACAGCACTCTGCGAACAGCCAGCTTCTTTGGCAAAGAATGTTTGTGGCTTACCCTCCTTGTGAAGGGTGTCAATGATTGTCTTCTGGATAACTGTCAGATCAGCAGTCTTCCCCATGATTGTGTATCCTAGTGAACCAAACTGAGAGACCATTTTGAAGGCTCAGGAAACCTTTGCAGGTGTTTTGAGTTGATTAGCTGATTGTCATGTCACCATATTCTAATTTGTTGAGATAGTGAATTGGTCATCACAATTAAAAGAACCAAAGACTTAAACTACTTCAGTCTGTGTGCACTGAATTTATTTAATACACGAGTTTCACAATTTGAGCTGAATTACTGAAATAAATGAACTTTTCCACGACATTCTAATTTATTGAGATGCACCTGTACACATATGAGACGCGAAAACAAACACACACAAACTCTCCGCGCACATACACATGTGAGACCCGAACAAACACTCACAAACTCTCCATGCACATACACGGAAGTCAACAGACATGCAACTGATTGTCTCCATGCAGTTAATTAATAAACCATCGGTATCGGCCCTTTTCATACTATTTCCTATATGCCAATGGCTTTAAAATAATCAAAAATCGGCCGATAAATATCGGCGGCCGATACATCGGTGCATCCCTGTTTGGGTTTTATCTTTCCTTACAGCGCGTGCAAGTAAAAGGTAATACAACTGTTATGTCTAGATTATAGTTCCACCATTGTGCTCTCGCACAGGTACATTATTAAAAACGTGAGACTGCACTTCATATGCCGTAATTGAAAATGGAAATGCATTCTGAAGGAAATAAGCTACATGAGTTTGCATATTCATGTAATTGGGGGTGTGAGGTCGGGGAGGGCAAAGAACATCATGGCCTTTTCCACAGCTGTTTTGATTAACTTCGGTTGAAGGAATATCAAATATCTCACAACACAAGCACTTTACAAAGTGAGTCACATCCACAGGCAAAACGTTTAGCCTTGCGGGAAATTCTTCATCTGTAATGTTAATGAAAATCATGATCTGCATACATTCGGCCATAAAGAGGCATGGGAGATAAGCTAAATTAAATCTGCAGCTATCAGATGGAAAAGACAGAGAGAGATATAGAAAGACTGCTCTTGAAGTCAAAAAGGCCATTCACACCAACAGCGATTACTTCATTCAAGGTCGCTGTACTGTATCGCAGTGTGAACCACATTGTCTGCGCTCCCATTGGTAGGCACTGCTTTGTGTTACTATGTATTTGCAAATAGCTGAACTCCGCTCTGTTGCATCGCTAACAGTTTCATTTCGACTCAAATCTGAAAATGAAAGACTTCTGGTTGCTTCATCAATGTGAACGCCTGTGGGCCTATCAAAACTGCCTCTAGCGTAAACATTGCATTAGAACACAATGGGCTTCAGAGAGCCTTGACCTGACAATAGACATGCTATTTGACTCTATGCATGCAAAATTCTGTTGCTGCTGCCACTTTGGTGAAGTTCTGAATTGAACCAAGTAAAATGTGACTCAAATCAAAAAGCATTTTGTAATAATCTCCAGTTTTACAAATGATGTTGCCACTATCTACAGCACACACCAGCAGAGCAAGAATTCAAGTTAGCACTTTAAGAAAGCACTTTATAATTTCTACAAAATTAATAAAATGGCACAGACAGTTTAGCAGCCAACTGCACGTTATTTGTGATAGTTGGCTGCATGGTGAGAACGCTTGCAACAATGTAGTGTGATTCAATGCAATACGATGCAATGAAAAAAATATAATGCTATGCAATTCAATATGGTACAGTTCACTTTTATTTATTTGGTTCAGACAGACAGCAAATCATAAATTAAGTGCCTTCTGACTTCTAACGCCTCGGTCTCCATAGTGTTGTGATGTCTCATATTCACGTAGCAGCAGTGGTGATGAGAGAATGCACTTGAGAAACAGTTTAGAGAGGAGAAATCAGTATAAAACGATGGTCACAAATTATTGTTCACTTTCTAAATAATAAAACTATAGTGCATCTACTAATAATTATATATAAATAATATATATATATATATATATATATATATATATATATATATATATATATATATATATAGTAAAAATGTTTATTTGTGTGGTCTTGCATTGATTTTTTACAATATAATTCAATGACATTCATGTGTAATTCAAGTGTCTTCAGCATCCAAATTGTTTTTGTACTGCTAACACTTCACTGGGAGGGGAGGGACGGGGGGAGGGGGAGGGGGGAGGGGGCATCCTTGCAACTATATAGAATGTCATTGTGAACTGAATTGTGCCATTCTAAGTTCTTCTTTTATTGACAAGTGCTGAAAAAAAGTAGAAAATGTGTTTTTGAGTGCCTCTTATGTACAGGTGCATCTCAATAAATTAGAATGTTGTGAAAAAGTTCATTTTTTCTTGCAAGTTATTTCAAAAAGTGAAACTTTCATATATTTTAGATTCATTGCATGTAAAGTAAAACATTTCAAAAGTTTTTTTGTTTTGATTTTGATAATTAGAGCTTACAGCTCATGAAAGTCAAAAATCAGTATCTCAAAATATTAGAATATTTACATTTGAGTTTCAATTAATGATCATCCCTACAGTATAAATTCCGGGTATCTCTTGTTCTTTGAAACCACAATAATGGAGAAGACTGCTGACTTGGCAATGATCCAGAAGATGATCATTGTCACCCTCCACAAAGAGGGTAAGTCACAGAGGGTCATTATTGAAAGATGTGGCTGTTTACAGAGTGCTGTATCAAAGCATATTAAATGCAAAGTTGACTGGAAGGAAGAATTTGGGTAGGAAAAGGTGCACAAGCCAACAGGGATGACTGCAAGCTTGAGAATACTGTAAAGCAAAGCTGATTCAAACACTTGTGAAAGCTTCACAAGGAGTGGACTAAAGCTGGAGTCAGTGCTTCAAGAGTCACCACGCTCAGACGTCTTCAGGAAAAGGGCTACCAAGCCACTTCTGAACCAGAGACAATGTCAGAAGCGTCTTACCTGGGCTGTGGAGAAAAAGAACTGGACTGTTGCCCAGTGGTCCAAAGTCCTCTTTTCAAATGAAAGTAAATTTTGCATTTCATTTGGAAATCAAGGTCCCAGAGTCTGGAGGAAGAGTGGAGAGGCACAGAATCCACGTTGCTTGAAGTCCAGTGTGAAGTTTCCACAGTCAGTGATGATTTGGGCTGCCATGTCATCTGCTGGTGTTGGTCCACTGTGTTTTCTGAAGTCCAGAGTCAACGCAGCCATCTACCAGGACATTTTAGAGCACTTCTTGCTTCCTTCTGCAGACAAGCTTTATGGAGATACTGATTTCATTTTCCAGCAGGACTTGGCACCTGCCCACACTGCCAAAGGTACCAAAAGCTGGTTCAATGACCATGGTGGTACTGTGCTTGACTGGCCAGCAAACTCGCCTGACCTGAACCCCATAGAGAATCTATGGGGTATTGTCAAGAGGAAGATGAGAGACACCAGACCCAACAATGCAGATGACCTAAAGGCTGCTATCAAAGCAACCTGGGCTTCCATACCACCTCAGCAGTGCCACAAACTGATCACCTCCATGCCACGCCGAATTGAGGCAGTAATTAAAGCAAAAGGAGCCCCTACCAAGTATTGAGTACATATACAGTAAATGAACATACTTTCCAGAAGGCCAACAATTCACTAAAAATGTTTTTTTCATTGGTCTTATGAAGTATTCTAATTTGTTGAGATAGTGAATTGGTGGGTTTTTGTTAAATGTGAGCCAAAATCATCACAATTAAAAGAACCAAAGACTTAAACTACTTCAGTCTGTGTGCACTGAATTTATTTAATACACGAGTTTCACAATTTGAGTTGAATTACTGAAATAAATGAACTTTTCCACGACATTCTAATTTATTGAGATGCACCTGTAAGTTGAACCTTGAAATTCAGTGTCTATTTTTTCACTCTCTTCTGTGGATCTTCCTTTTATCTATTCACGAAGTCTCTCAGCAACATGGTTAGTTTTTATGAGATTTAACAGTAATCAAAAACAGAGAAGAGATGTGATGGTATCATAAGCATAGATCTATCTATCTATCTATCTATCTATCTATCTATCTATCTATCTATCTATCTATCTATCTATCCATGAATCTATCCGTCTATAAATCTACTGTGTGTGTGTGTGTGTGTGTGTGTGTGTGTGTGTGTGTGTGTGTGTGCGTGTGTGTGTGTGTGTGTGTGTGTGCGCGCGGGTGTGTTTCTGACTCACTTTCATTCCCTCAGTCTGTTGCTCATGAGAGACAGGGGCTGTCATCAGATGCACTCAGGGTCAAAGGTCATAACCTCTGCTGACTCTGAGGCTTGGATGTGACAGTGCCCTTTAAGAGACCACTAATCTGTGTCAGCTTTCCACACAACAGCCTCAGTGTGTGTGTTTGTGTATTTCTGTGTGAGAGAGAGACAAACAGCCTTAGAGTGCATTTTTGCTCATCTTTGTACAAAAGTGCAAGCTAGTATATGTGTGTGTGACCACTCTTGTGCATTTTCCTTCTTACCACGGTGTGACAGTAATGTATGGAGCTGACCAGACCAAAGTGAGTTTCACTGTCACAGGCAGAGAGAATGGATTACTGCGAATGTGCGTGATCAGATGTGAGGAGCCATCATTACCTCTTCCTGACTTCAAATCCCTTTTCTCAGAATCTAAGCTCCGCTCCAGAGCCGTCATCACTGCGCAGATGCATGTCATTTAATGCACTTCATTTGTTTCCAAACATGCCCTGATGAAAACACGCAAACCACAGTCTCGAAGTCTAAATCATCCATTTCATCTGTCAGAGAGTAAAAGCATTAGGCTGTAGCGTGCTTTATATGAATTGACAAGAGCAAACAAGTGAACATCCATTCCTTCAAAACCACACACGCACTCAAGCAAAGATCTTTTTTTGCTTCAAACGACATGTGAAATCATATTTGGAAAGTAAACAGTTTTCCTCTGAATTTCCATCTGGGTTTTTAGTAAAATATTTGAGAGTCCTTAAAAACTGTTTTCAGAGAATTGTGTTTCTGACATAAACTAAAATTATTTGGTACTTAGTTTAAGCATAAAAATAAACACACCTTCATTAGTGACAAAATTGATGTAAATGATCCACAAAAGATGAAACCGAAACCACGCTACAATAAACAGCAGGATATTGACATTTGTATCTCAGAGTGTGAAGTTTGTATGTGTGCACATGTGTGTTTGTACTGTATGTGTTGTGACTCACAGGACCTGATTGAAAACTTGACAGTCCTCAGCAGGCTGTTGCCAAGACAACACCACAGATCTCAACTCACTGGCCTCTCCCTGCATCTCCTAAATAACAGTAAGCACTAACAGTTTCACACTTGAAAAAGTCTTCTTGATGACTGAATCCTCGGACACGGTCACTGAAATGCCTCTATTCTGTATTTTCTATTTCTTTTTGAGATTAGAATGGACAGAGAGTAAGATATTAGTATTCTAAGGGCCTCCATTGGCAGAGTGCGACACAGTGCCTGGCAGCATGTCGCTTCATAGGGCACTCTGACGTGAACTCTCTCCCTCCAAATCACTCCTCCTCTCTTGGTTTCTCTCAGTGGATCTCAGTCAAAGGATATACACAAGCTCACAGGTATGTATTTGAACTCATATGTCCATGCATTTCAAAAGTATCAAACACACTCTTTTCATAAAAGATAAAATACTATAAAGTTATATTCCAGGTTAAACATGATCTAAGCTCAGTCACCAGCATTTTGTGGCATAATGTTGAAATTAATTTCCACTTCTTCCTCCTTGTCTTTAAAAAAATAAAAATAAAAAATAAACAAAAATCTGAGATGTAATTTAGTAATTTTTGTTATTATTATTTTTTTCTTTCCATTGTTTGTTTGCTGGATTTATTTGTTGCTAAAAGAAAGCTAGATTTGATGATCAATATTAAAAGAACATTAATAGAAAATTAATTAAAAAACAGTTTTAGTTAAACAGTTTTTATCTAAGTTTCAGATAAAAAATTGCTTACAAAAAAATCTTACAAAAAATGCTTGCTTAATGTTAAACAATTTTATAACTAACACCTAAAACAACTGTAAAAATATTCAGCTTTACAGCTCGACTACACGTTTTTACAGAATGAATATGTTATTATAAAATAAGCTTAACATTTATTTCCACTTTCAAATCTTCCAAAAATCAAGCCCATTCATTTCCATTGTAAGAACCGTAGCCTTATTTATTTAAGGAAAACAAGGGACGAGTCAAAATTGTGGTAATCAACATTATGTACTGAACCCAGATTATTCCTTTAAGCAACTATCTAATCAGTGCTATCTAATAACATTCATTTCAGTCTTACCATAAAACTGTTAAATTAAACATCTAAAACATTTACACACAGAAAATCTTATATATAACAGCAAAACAACTTTCGCTGGTTAAAGGTATCATCTGTTCTCTCAGTGAAACCTCTGCCTTTACAGTATAATGACCACACTTTCATTTCCAGAAGAAGAAGAAGAAAAAAAACATTTTCCTTATGCTTCACTAAAAAAAATGTTATTCAGTTTATCCATGTACATACAGAAATGGTCTCTTCCTCTTGAGTTTATAGGCTCATGCTGCAGCTAATAGACTGGATAGAGAATCATGCTGCTTTACAAAACAAAACTGTCTGGCTCCATTAATGTTTGTCAAATGAGGGTTAAAATACACACAAAGAAAGATACATACACAGAAATCACTGATAAAAAATGATACGGTACATAAGAGCTGTAGTTTAGTGGTTAGCGCATGTGCTACAACGCGTTGAGCCGTCATGCTTACCTAGGGTGACCAGATGGGACGGTCCTGTGTTTATGAGCCATGACGTGCATCCCGACGGACTTACTGTCAGGATGCCATTTGTCATGATAATTAGTCATGACTTTAGCTTGATTGCTTTAAATATAGGTATTTAATAGACATTTAACATAGTCTTAAAGGGACAGTTTGCTTAAAAATAAATTCTGTCAACATTTACTCACACTCATGTCGTTAATACTGAGTAATTGCGACTTTTTAATCTCACAATTCAGATTTTATTTTTCACAATACTGAGTTTTTCTCTCACAATTCAAACTTTTTTTCCTCAGAATTGCAAGATAAACTCAAAATTCTGAATTTTTAAAAAATAAAAATAAAAAAGGCAACTGCGACCTTTTATCTCAGAATTCTGACTTTTTTTCTTGCAACTGCAAGTTTACAGCTCACAATTCAGACTTTTCTTCTAGTTTATATTCTGCAATTCTGCATTTATATCTCGCAATTCTGAGGGAAAAAAAAATGTCTGAATTGAGATATAAACTCAGAATAGTGAGGAAAAAAATGTGAGTTTATATCTTGTAATTCTGAAGTTATTTTCCGCAATACTGAGAAAAAAGTCTGAATTGTGACATATAAAGTCAAAAAGTCGCAATTACTTGCTGGAAGCAAGCTTCCTTGTGTTACTAACCTGTTTGACTTAGGTCTTCCACTGAATTCAGAAGGAAATATTATAAACAAAGGGCCGGATATGAACTCGGCTCACTTGCATTTAAGTGTTACTGTACATAATAAAAGCACCAACAATCTACCGGCAATCTACAACTCCTTTATCAAGGTCACCTGGTTACCCTCTTCTCACCTGGCAATATGAATTTGACTCTTACTTGTGTCATTTCCTGATAACTTTCAATAAAGTGGCCAAATGGGCAAAAATAAATCTAAAAGAGATTAACCGAGAATGGTTTCATAAAGAGGGCTACTCTCTTCCCAAGAATCAGCTCACCGATAAGATCGATCTCTCCCATCTCTCCAGTCCTGATAATGACAGCCCACCTGACCAAAACGAGCTCCAGTGATTATAAGACACTTAGAGTGGCATTGTGAATTTTAAAAGAAGCATTTTGATGTCTGAGGTGGTAAAAACCTCGCTCCCGCTGTAATGAAACTCACCTCGGCTATTAGCTTTGTCTTGCTAAGAGCTGGTCTCTCTTTAAGCGCCGCAGCTCATTAACTGCAAGGGAGGGTCGATTAATCCATAACAGTTAACGAAAGATGCTCACGCACGGCCTTCCCTTCCATTTCCTTTAATGTCTGTGTCTCTAACACTTAAAATTCCTGTCATCTATCTCACTCCTGCTCTAAAACACACTTGCACTTAAAAGAACTCTACCATATTGTTTCTGCACTAAGAGCGAAAGTCCTAGCACACTTGCATACATTAATGTTCATTGCTTTTCAGGCTAAAATTGCCTATAGAACTGCTTGTGCTTCAAGAATCACCCCAAATCACTCCTAACACAATAACTGTCAATAGATTCAGTATGAGACTAGTAATGAACTGGATTCATGCTAATACTCACATGTTAATGTAAATAGTACAAACCCAACTGGTCTGAATGATACAAATTTTAGATTTATAAGTATGTACTAATACAAATCTTACTACAGTCCTACCCGTACAGCTTAAAGCCCTTAATATATTTAAATATATGCTAAATATATGTTGTAAATGGTGCTTCTCAAGAAAAAAAAAAGAAAATAAAAACAGAAAGTGAAAATAGATATTCAAATGCTGAAAAAGGGGGCAAATAAATAAATACATAATAATATATAGTAAAAAGAAATATTAATTAAAATAAACTAAAAATAAAACAATTAAAATAAATATATACCATACATAAAAACATATACACACACAAATTATTAATATAAATTATATATATATATATTAAAATGAATATTAAAATATATTAATAATTATGTACGGTTTGTACAGTACTGTGTGTGTGCATGCATGTATATAGACGAAAGCAGCCATGCACTTTTTACCTTTACCAGTGGCTATCATGACTGAGGGACAAAGTGATGGATGCACTTTGCTACAAGAATGTGTGTGCACTTGCATAAAACAAAGAAAAACAGTAGCTCTAATACAGCATCTTCACTGCTGAGTGATCTTTGCTCTGTGCGCACTGCAAGAAACAAAGCAAGCACTGCATTTGTGTGTTTCAAAGGAAGGGCGGAAAACCACCTCACCCTCAATTACAAACTAATTCAGGAACAATGCTCCAAAAGCAGGGCTGGAGGGAGGCACAGATCCAAAAGATTTCCTATCTTTACAAAATATCAGCGCTGACAGGCCTTCACTCCATGTGGAAAGCTCCGTTTCTGTTTGTGTGTGTGTTTGAGCCGTCACTGACGTTGAGTTGCGAGTCTGAATATAAGCTAAAGTGAGCGCGTCTGTCCCGGCCTAACTAAGTAAGCTCTCTCTCCCACCTCATTACCTGCACCGCCCGTGAGCGCTTCTATTGTGTATGAAGCGGAGGTGATGAAAGCAGGAGTCTAAAAGCGACACGCTTCGCTCACACAGCTTTATTCTGTCTGCCGTTTACCCCCGAGAGAAGCACCACCGCCAGTCTGAGCAGCACGCTTTTTACAGTCATATTTGGCGGTGGATTAGTTTATTTGTTTTGACTCTTCTGTCGCTATCTGATGTTGCTGTGCTGTCACGCACAGTTGATTCATCCGGGTGCGTGTTGTTTTTACTGCAGACTGGGGTGTGTCGAGATGTTTGTCTGAGGACGGGTGACTTGCAGATGCAACAAACGTCAGTTTGCCATTATGTGGCAGTGATAAAAGAACAAGATGTTAAACGTAACTTCAGTTTATTCACACAAACCTGCTGGTTATTTACCAAACATCTCTAGATTGTTTTTTTTTGTTTGTTTTTTTTAATGCTAAGGTGTTGATGTTGAATGTTTCCCTGTACGTGTTTTGCAAAATGCTTGTTATTGGTATTCATTTATGCTGGTTATTTTCCAAATATCTCTAGAATGATCGAACAAACAAACAAACAGACACATGTACTTAAAAAAGTTTTACTTTCAGTTCTGTTCACTAGCGCTTTAAAAACTGAACAAATGTATTATTTATTTATATATTCTATTGTTTTATTATTGTTCTTTTATTATTATTATTATTATTATTATTATTATTGTTAATTTTAAATAAATAAATGAACCAGATAATAAGATTTTTTTTTTTGAGTTTCATATTTATAGAAATGACTGTTTTATTTAATAAATGCTTTATTTCCAGGTCTGTTTAAATAAATAAATAAATAAATAAACAATTTACATATCAACAAGTACAGTAAACAGATGCATATGATTAAAGGAACACAATATGCTTTATATCCAGGTCTGTTTAAATAAATAAATAAGTGTGTGTGTGTAAAAAGAATGAAGTTTCTCTAGTACATTTATTTAACCATAGAGTTCATTTAATCTGTTTACTGTATTTGTTTATCTATAAATTGTATTATGTGTGTGTGTACACACACACACGCACACGCACACGCACACACACATACATAATACAATTTATAGATAAACAAATACAGTAAAGAGATGCATATGATTAAATGAACTCTATGATTAAATAAATGTACTAGAGAAACTTTTCATTCTTTTTGCACACCATACTCAATACTGATATTGTATTCTTTACTAGTAATTGTCTCTATAGTAAACAAATACATCACCAGATGCAAGGATTTGTAAATGTAGTATTTCTGTAGTGTATTTTCTGCAACATACCCATCATTAATATTCATTACTGTCAGTTACTTTCCAAATGTCTCTAGAATGAACAAATCAAATAAGCAGATGCATACATTTACTGAAACAACTGCATATGTTTATTTAAATTAATGTCAGTTTGCCATTCTGATGTTCACATTAAATGTAAAGATGTTAGGCAATACTCTAATATATTTCTTGTGATGCACTCATCAGCAATATTCATTACTGCTGCTTAATTCTAGATTAAACAAATAACTAAACAAACAAACATATGCACATTATTTATATAAACAACTATATACAAGATGTAGTTGAGTTTTAATTTCAGGTTTGTTTAAACTCACACTAATTAGTGATGCAAAAACCGGCCAATTCAGATCTGTTTTGAAATAAATGGTAATTTATTGTTAGCTTTAATGAAGTATCTAATTAACAGAGCAGCTCAGTATGCAGGATTTTTTTCTCTTTGATATATGAAAGGATGTCGAAATATTTCAATGTGCCAAGCTTTGAAGGTGAATACACACACACACACACACACACACACACACACACACCTGAGGCCGTGCTGACTTTGGTGACTTTGTCAAAGACTCACAGCCTCTGGCCAAGTGAGGAAGAGGATTAAACCGCATGCGCGTCTCTCAAGCGATCCAACAAACGAACGAACTAACAATTAAATAAGGAATAAACCTGTTAATGATAACAAACAGATGGACAAGGTCAGATTCCCGGCTTTCCCTCTTCCTCTTTGTTAGGAGTGCGTTGAGCGCGTCAACAACATCCGATAAATTCCATATACCGCATGGCCTTTGATGGCACATCCCGCAGTCTGGAGCTGATAAGGGCCCAATACATAGGCTGGAAACATCTAAATATTCAAAAAGTCCCAGTTGTCACACTAGATCACACTAGATCAGAGTATCATGGGTACAACAGCAGTAGTGCTAGATCACAAGAGACTTGGTACCACTCATATACTGCACACACACATTCACATGCACACAGAAAGACCTAAAAAGGGCCTAAATATAGTGCCAGAAAGAAATGTATTGCAAGAAATGTAAGACACTGGTTCTCAACAACTGGACCACAATACTCAATATTTCCATTGCGAGTTGTAATGATGATAAAGCGGCAATGTTTTTGAGAGCACAAATAAAAAAATAAAAAATAAATAAATAATAATAATAATAATAATAATAATAATAATAATAAATATTTATTTTTAGCTTTTATTTTACTTTTTAATTTTTTAAATTTTAACGTTTTAAATATTATTAATATATTATACATTTAAAAGTATTATTATTATTATTATTATTATTATTATTATTGTTATTTTAAGATTAAGTGTTCTTTTGTTTTTAACTTAATTTTCAGATTATTAAAATATATAAATATACATTTATCATATAGTAATAATACATAAATATACATTTATCCTATAGTAATAATAATAAATAGAGGTGAAACTAAGGGTGAAGGGTCATGTGCACCTTCAGGAACATGATTACTTTCATATTTATAACCTGAGCAAAAAGGTGAATTGAATATTTTTTTACACTAAATTTAAAAGTGTCAGACATTTTATTTTATTTTATTTTATTTTATTTTTTATTTTATTTTATTTTATTTTTCACATGATTCAGCTGTGAAGTTACTCAAGGTTTATGGCTTAAAAGGTTATAATTTAGCTTTTTATGACCACTTTTAACCCTCTCTGACCCTTAGAACTAAACGGGCTGTATTTGGTGCTTTGTCTCTTCATAAAGGAAATGAAAACTGCACTCTGCTACACTTACACATCAACTGCATGTTCACAGTCATGTCCAGAACCATTTGCACTGCCCCATCCTTCAAAAACCATTCAATTTTTCTCACAAAATAACACAAACCCTATTAGATCAGACTGATGTGATCAATGACCTATTAAATAATATACTTCAGCCACTGTTTCCTAATGCTGGGATTCAGGCAGGAGCTTCACACAGCCAGAATCAACTGATACCATGGGATAACCTTTATGAAGACCTTAAAAAAAAACCTCATTTTAAAGAACCTGGAAACCACTCATGTGAAGAACTTATAATGCGACATCAAGAATGTTTTAATCTCCAAAAGATAATTTAGGAACCTACAAAGTGAAAGATGTGGTACAAAAAGCTCCATCTTAAGAGTGCCACTCACACACACTCATACACCTCCTCTTGTAACGCTGCAGTAGATTATGCAAGTTCCCTCTCAGAAGGGCAATTTCTTCCTGAGAGGCATGTAAGACCCTCTGTTGCCTTGATCCAGTGTAGGTCGACTGGGGTCCTGTGACTCCTCGGCCCTGAGATGGGCTGCTTTTGTATAGACTGAGATTTGCCTGTCTAAACGCGGGAGTCTAAGGAGCTTTCTGGAAGATTAAGGCAGAGGGGCGTCTGAGGGCCCGATCCCCGGGGTGCGGGGGCCGCGAACAAGGTCAGCGGGGTGAAATGAGATCTGCCCGTCCAGACGAACGGGGCCTGACGGTACACAAAATGACATAACATTAGTATCGCCGCTCCACCAGAGAGCAAGCTAAGACCCCTATTGTTACTTCCCTTTAGAAAAACAGCAACCGTTTGGGCGAAAGACGAGAGCTGAGATGGAGAAAGAAAGAGAAAAAGTGATTAATCCTCTTTAAATGGCTGATGAGGGAGGAGAGATGCTGGATTGTGAGTCTTTTATGGCCTTTTCAGATTTGTAAACCATCCGGGGAGTTGCGCAAATGATGAATAAATGCATTTCCAAAAAACATTTCCCACATTATTCCCGGTTTCCAGCCGGCCGAGGGATTATTAAAGAGTTCTATGGCATTGAATAGAAACAGAAGGTGTTTTTCGAGTCGACAGCCCAGAGCAGAGGTCTGTGTGTACATAAAGCTTTGAGACGTACAGAGTTCAGCGGCGTAACGCACCCAGAGGAGAGCAGTCAACTGTGAGACCCGCTGTTCACACACTGCTCCGTATCTGTGAACCGCCTTTTCACCTTCAACAGGAACGTACAATGTGCCAAGACCAAACACATATTCAATCTGCAAGGACTTATCACCTCCGCAGCTCGCCGCATTCATAAACTGAGATAAGCCCTCGGATAACTGGAATTTAAGCAGGGCAGTCTGAAGAAATAGAGCTCAGAAATGTCATATTGCCACAAAGGGAAAATAAAACAGCCTGATGTTTTGTTACTGATCAACAAAGTCCGGTCCACTTTGAAGCATCAAGAACCGCTAACTTACACAGCTAGAGACCATCTGACCAACAGGTAGCGACCAACCACAGTTTGCTAATTTTTTACCATTCCGAAACATAACACTTTAGATAATCAATTAATTAAAATAAAACTAATTAACTAACTAACTAACAACATATAAAACAAAGTAATACATAATTGAGAAAAAGAGTAAAGGGTAATCACACATTACAAAGTGCTGAAGGGTTAAAATATAATTTGTTCATCTTACTTGTTTCTTATGGACGTTTGGCAAATTCCCTGCCGCCCTGAGGAACCTCAGAAGAGTCAGTTTATCTGCCAGCAAACAATCACGCTTCTGGAGAATCTCTGAATTCTTTCTGCTGCTGCCACAGACTCATCACAGAACCCAAACCATAATGCCATCTGAAATTACATCTCCATCGCCTTTCTCTCTTCTGTCTGCCTTTGGCAAATCAAAGGATGGTAAGAAAGACAAGACGGAGAGGAGAAGAAAGAGAAATATTACGGTTATTGCCCTGTGACAGAGCACCATTAATCTCAATTGTACACCTGAGGCGATGTTGTCGGGTTTCTGCAAGTATTCACCTTCAAGAACATCTAAATGTTCAGGAACATGTTGCACATATTTGTAAGAGCCCAGAATAACTTGATACTCTTTCCTCAAAATTAGTAAGGAAACTTTTCGAGACCTGAACCAGGTCTAATGTTCTGCCCTTGGCCTCATCATGACATTCATTTGAAAACCATTCATGGTTCTTCATTCCCATCCACAGATCTGCATTCCCAGATCAGATAGGACACCCAGGCGTGAAATTGAATGACACAGCCGTGTGTTATTGCTAACCTCACAAACGTCAGATTTCTGACAGGCATATTTTCACCTAAACCCATTAAAGGGGTCATATAGTACGATTTCACCTTTTTAACTTTTGTAAGTGTGTAATGTAGCTGTGTGAACATAAACAACATCTGCAAAGTTACGAAGCTCAAAGTTCAATGCAAAGGGAGAAATTGTCTTTTACAGAATTAGCATAGCATCGCCTACAGCGAACGACTGGTAAGAGACTACAACAAAATACTTCCTGGTTAGTGACATCATAAACCCAGATAAACCCCGCCCCGGGAACATGCAACGAAGGGGGCGAGGCCATGCTGCGCTGCTTCAAAGAAGAGGAAGAAAACTAGGCGTGCACGTAAAAATCTATTCATATACTGTATGAATCGCGATTCTGTCTTCTATCGATTCTAATGGATTCACAAGTTTCAAAACCAATGTTCTAAAGCAGCGGGTCTCAAACCTGTTCCTCGCGTCGCCCTGCTCTGCACACACTCTGCATCTCTCTCTCTCTCTCTCTCTCTCTCTCTCTCTCTCTCATTCAGATCAGCTCAGCCCCAACAATCAACTGTTCTATTTATACACTTATTTTCACATAGCTATGACAAGCGTTATACATACGTGCGGTTGCCGTACTGTATTAAAGCTTTAATCATGATAAAATGGTATATTAAAAGCTAACATAAGCAGTAGCATAATAACAGTGTATCTAAAAGTATAAGACAACAACAAACAAAAAACATAGGCCTACCATTAAAAGCTGTGCTTGCACAGGTTCTGCGCGATCCTCTTCACTAATATCCTCTGCGTCTCAATCGGGATCAAACTGATAAGCAATATAGACGACGTCATTGTTTACAATACAACCGGAGCACATGCCGCTGAGTTGAGGGGCGGCACGTTCAGACGCGCACTAGAGGCGGTTTAGCCAATCACAACATACTAGGCCAGCTAACCAATCAGAGCCCACTGCGAATTTCTGAGGGAGGGCCTTCACAGAAACAGGAAATCGACCGGCCGTTATGCTAGCTGAAAAGCAGTGTACAATACAGGTAAAATATGTGAAAAACAATATGATTTTTTAAAAACGAAGCATGAACACATGTTGCTGTGCACCCCATAAACACAATCAAGCCTTCGAAAAAATCCATTAGACCACCCCTTTAAAGTTAAACTCAAACCAGTAATGCTGTGCTGAAACCCTAGCACTCTAACTATTCGCCCTTTTATTTGCCACTCATAAAAGGAATAATTATGCCTATTTTTTTCACCAGATGAAAAAGGTTAATAATTGATCTTGATTTCAGCATTTCAATGATTCTGTATTTATTTCTCCTGTAGTGAAAGGTCTGCTGTAGGCATATGCATTTATGGTTTCATAGGAATTGCTTGCATCCAAAGTAATCCTCTTTTGGCTCATTTTTTAGGGATTTTTGGTATTTTAAGTGCAAAATATACAGTAGCATTTCAGCAATTCTGTCGTCAAAATAGTCAAACCTGTAAACCTGTTTGGAACAATCATTATTTTTACACCCTCAGACTGTGTTTTTTACAGAATTGTCAGATGAATAGATTCTAGTAGAGTAAAAACGTTCCAACACTGAGGCACAGTGTGATTATATACATGCAATTTTGCTGTCTGCTGTGGCAACACATGCGTCTCCAGAACGAAAAAGATCAAGAGAGAGATACAGACAGGAATAAAGAGAAAGAAAAACTAGAAGCCTGTGCTAATTCAGCATTCATGAACTGCCATGTAAACAAAAACACAGTTAGGGATTGTCAGTACACTACTCATTTCCTTTTCTCCTGATTTTTACAGTCACGACCATCCCCTTGCCTCTTTCATTTTCCTACAGCTATTTGATATTTCGTGCAGGCATTTGAAGTAGGCAGCCGTGGCAGGGGATCCTCGCAGTCTCTCTCAATGCTGCTCTGTGATCAATAATTTGTCACTGAAATGCTGTCGGCTGCATGGACGTCGCCAGACCGGGGCCAAAAAAGGCCCCTGATGTGCGACTGCCGAGAGAGTCCCAGCAACCACCCAGTAGTGGTTACAGATCTGAGGACCCCTGGTGCGACAATATTGAGTTATGTTCTCGCCCACCTGTTCTAGTGACTGTCGCTTGATATGTGCATTTTGCTTCTTTAACTCGCTTTGAACAAAAACGATGGGCCCAAGCTGACAAGTGAATGTAAAATAGTAAAAAACTAGAGCATTTTTGGATTAACTTGTCCTTTAGCGTTTTTTATTTTATTTTTTTTTATATGTTCTACACTTATAAATAAAGGGGGTTTTCACAGTGATGCCACAGAAGAAGCATTTTTTGATTCTTCAAAGAACCTTTCATTGAAGAAACATTTTTTCTTAAAAAAAATCTCAAGAACCTTTTTACACTCTAAAGAACCTTTGTGCAATGGAAAATTTCCATGGATGTTAAAGTTCCTTCATAGAACCTGATGTCTATAAAGAAGCCTTATTTTCTAAGAGTGTAGAAGAGAAAGAGCGATTCAAACTTCATGAGTCAAACTTCCCAAGTCTATTAGCATTTTTGCAACTCAGATGAAATTAGAGACATTATCATAATATTGCTGTCTTAGCATTCTCAAATGCACAAGTTGTGCAGTGTTAAAAAAAAAAATAAATAAATAAAAAAACCTAATGATAAAACATCTTAACAACATTAAAACATTGAATAATTTCCCATTACCGACAAATAACACTATTCATGAATATATCATGAATATTTGTAAGCATTCATAAATGCCTCTACTTTTGGTGTCTGGATCCCCAGCATTGGATTCTAGCGTGCTGACAGTTAACCAGCAAGACGTCTCGGGTTATGCATGTAACCATGGTTCACAGAGAGGGAACGAGACACTGCATCCTGTAGTGGACACTATGGGGACACAGTGCAAGTTCCCTTGAAGGGGAATGTCTCAGGTTACGCATGTAACGTGCAGCTCTATATGTTTTGCACTTCCTTTTCTTCAAAAGTAGTGCACAATTATGAGAGGCATGGTGTTTTGCACCACTGAGGGATAACCATATCTTAACATACTCAAATTTAAATGTAATTTAAAAGCTATGGCTAAAGAGAACAATTTTAGTGTACAATTTTTGGTCTTTTCCTCACAAAAAAAAAAAAATAATAATAATAATAATTATGGCATCAGAAGACTTGAAATAAAGTACGCAAGTCATATGGACTCTTTTTTCAAACTTGATCCTGACAAAATATGATTTGATTGTATGGAAAAGAGGGCAACAGCCTATTAATTATAAACATAGGTAGATGCCACTGACTTTAAGGGTAATAAAAGACAGATACTGTTTACACTACATATAAACAGCAACGATTTTTGTTTACAATAAGTGCAAATACTGATATACTCTATTAGTATAAAATGTATAAGAGATTGGGTAAATTCCTACTGAAAACAATTTAAACAAAATACCTGAAGAAGTGTCATATAATCCACTCTCCATCTTAAATAACCTCAGCGATGGAGAGCACCACTCCTTATGACTACTAATGCAGGCTGTGGGGTGAATCCAGGGCTGCGGGTCTGGAGATGGAGATGAGCTCTCCAGGGGAAAAAGACACATGAGTGTAACATGCAGATTACATGGGTCATCTTCCATCATGATTGCATGCTGGACAAAGCTGCTGACAGGAAGCAAGTCTACTGTGTGTGACATACTGCATACTGCTAATTTAAGACAAATTTCAGAAAAATATATTTTATAAATATAGTTATATACAGGTGCATCTCAATAAATTAGAATGTCGTGGAAAAGTTCATTTATTTCAGCAATTCAACTCAAATTGTGAAACTCTAAAATTTATTGTGTATTAAATAAATTCAATGCACACAGACTGAAGTAGTTTAAGTCTTTGGTTCTTTTAATTGTGATGATTTTGGCTCACATTTAACAAAAACCCACCAATTCACTATCTCAACAAATTAGAATATGATGACATGCCAATCAGCTAATCAACTCAAAACACCTGCAAAGGTTTCCTGAGCCTTCAAAATGGTCTCTCAGTTTGGTTCACTAGGCTACACAATCATGGGGAAGACTGCTGATCTGACAGTTGTCCAGAAGACAATCATTGACACCCTTCACAAGGAGGCTAAGCCACAAACATTCATTGCCAAAGAAGCTGGCTGTTCACAGAGTGCTGTATCCAAGCACGTTAACAGAAAGTTGAGTGGAAGGAAAAAGTGTGGAAGAAAAAGATGCACAACCAACCGAGAGAACCGCAGCCTTATGAGGATTGTCAAGCAAAACTGATTCAAGAATTTGGGTGAACTTCACAAGGAATGGACTGAGGCTGGGGTCAAGGCATCAAGAGCCACCACACACAGACGTGTCAAGGAATTTGGCTACAGTTGTCGTATTCCTCTTGTTAAGCCACTCCTGAACCACAGACAACGTCAGAGGCGTCTTACCTGGGCTAAGGAGAAGAAGAACTGGACTGTTGCCCAGTGGTCCAAAGTCCTCTTTTCAGATGAGAGCAACTTTTGTATTTCATTTGGAAACCAAGGTCCTAGAGTCTGGAGGAAGGGTGGAGAAGCTCATAGCCCAAGTTGCTTGAAGTCCAGTGTTAAGTTTCCACAGTCTGTGATGATTTGGGGTGCAATGTCATCTGCTGGTGTTGGTCCATTGTGTTTTTTGAAAACCAAAGTCATTGCACCCGTTTACCAAGACATTTTGGAGCACTTCATGCTTCCTTCTGCTGACCAGCTTTTTAAAGATGCTGATTTCATTTTCCAGCAGGATTTGGCACCTGCCCACACTGCCAAAAGCACCAAAAGTTGGTTAAATGACCATGGTGTTGGTGTGCTTGACTGGCCAGCAAACACACCAGACCTGAACCCCATAGAGAATCTATGGGGTATTGTCAAGAGGAAAATGAGAAACAAGAGACCAAAAAATGCAGATGAGCTGAAGGCCACTGTCAAAGAAATCTGGGCTTCCATACCACCTCAGCAGTGCCACAAACTGATCACCTCCATGCCACGCCGAATTGAGGCAGTAATTAAAGCAAAAGGAGCCCCTACCAAGTATTGAGTACATATACAGTAAATGAACATACTTTCCAGAAGGCCAACAATTCACTAAAAATGTTTTTTTTTTTTTTATTGGTCTTATGAAGTATTCTAATTTGTTGAGATGGTGAATTGGTGGGTTTTTGTTAAATGTAAGCCAAAATCATCACAATTAAAAGAACCAAAGACTTAAACTACTTCAGTCTGTGTGCATTAAATTTATTTAATACACAAGTTTCACAATTTGAGTTGAATTACTAAAATAAATGAACTTTTCCACGACATTCTAATTTATTGAGCTGCACCTGTAGTTATATTCACTAAAATTGATGTACATTGGCAATAAAATAGTATTTACGCACTCACAGAAAAAAGTCTAAATAGCACTGCATTAGATTAAAACATACTTTTACCTATGAATTGTGAATAAACTTCTTTTCTGAAAACTTTGACTTAAAAAGTCCTTCTACCATCTTCTTTAAAATAAATGCCATTTGTTTTATATTGAGCTATATAATGCAAAGGCAAGCAATTTTAAATGAGGCACTAGCGTCCAAATACATTTGGACATATATTTATCTGCTTGCTCTAAAATGATACAAAATGCCATGCTGGGACTTGAAATGGACAGTTCGAAATAACTGATTCATGGAAATGAATCAAACTTCCCAACACTATCAGCACTTTTGCAACTGAGATTAAATCAGACACGCCATTATAATATCGCTGTCTTAGCGTTCTCAAAATCACGAGTCATGACACAAAGTCAGCCTACTGGCACGGGCCTAAAAAAACCTAATGATTGAATATCATCACAATATTCATGATGTTGCTCCATTTTACATCACCAACACAAAATACCACTGAATATATTGCAAATATTTAATATATCACCCATCCCTAGCAGCCAGAAATGGATCAAACCAAGCAGTGGTGAGACTCAGCTGCTCTCACTATGCTCTCCAACGCATAGTGAGAGCAGCTGAGAGGATTGTTGGTGTCTCTCTCCCCTCCCTCCAGGACATCTACAACACCCGTCTCACCCGCAAAGCCCTCTGCATTGCAGGTGATCCCACCCACCCGACACACAGCTTCTTCAGTCTGCTGCCATCAGGGAGGAGACTGCGGAGTCTCCAGGCCAGGACCAGTAGACTGAAGGACAGCTTCATTCATCAGGCTGTCAGGAAGCTGAACTCCCTCCCGACCTTGCCCCTTGCCCCCCCTCCCCTTTTTTGCCCCACGCACCACTGAACTCTGACCCCCCCCCCCCCCCCCCCTTACACACTGTGACCCGCACCAGTCACTTAGTGCACCACTGGACTGCCCACTACCTCAGTCAGTATTGAACTGACCCCACTCAACTACCTCTTCTGTCACTTTAAACAGCCTGATAAGCTATTTTTGCACTACACTCTTTATATCTGCACAGTTTTCGTTTTGTTAAGCTCTTTTTGCACTACACCCATATCTGCACAGTTTTGTTTTGTTTAGTTTTGTTTATTTAACCGATTTGCATTTCATCTGCCATGTGCCTTATGCCACTTAATCAAACTCTTCTCTACAATGTCCTTATTTGTATATTTGTATAGTTGGTTTTTTATATTTTAAACTGTATTTATTGCATTCTACGTCTACTGTTAGTGTTTTGTTAACTGTATGCACCATGGGTCTGAGAGTCACGCAATTTCAATTCTCTGTATGTATGTGCTGTACATGTGGCAGAATTGACAATAAAGCAGACTTTGACTTTGACTTTTGACTTTGACTTTATCGACCAACAGAAAGAATATGAGGAGTCCTACAAGCATCTGCTAAACTTTCTGCCTCTATTTGTGAGCGATCGAGTTTAATTTACTAGTGAATCAGAGCAGAAAAAGGAGCGAATTTAGAAAAGCAGCCCACAGTGAAGAAGGGAAGTAAGAGACGAGAGGAAGTGGATGATGAGGATGATGTTGCTCTTCATTAAAAGCGAGACACACTTTTCTTCAGCTATTCAGTCTATTCAGCACACTCCCATGCCAGAAGTCTTTCTAACACGTCTGTCTCTTTTCTCTGTCTCTTTTTCATTTGTCCTGTCACCATGGCCTTTTCTCAAGCCACATAATAGGGCCCAGAGCTCAGAGAGGTCAGAGAGCTCTTTAATTGGGTTTCAAGGTGACTTCACACAGCGTGCGAGTGTGCGGATGGCCATCATTAGGCTATGTGTGTTTGTACACTCTAATAGCTTATTAATGTCGCTCGGACGCAGGAGGAACTGAAAGGAAGCTTCTGAATGTGCCACACATCTGCAGACTTCCTGCCTTTTTCTGATTTCTTCATTCAGACGCTCACAAAAAGAAGGCCACCTCTACTCTCTTTCACAATCCAAATACCTCTCTGCACTTTTCCCGCTCATACAAACCAACCAGCGTGCTGTGAAAAGCCCCGGTGCATTGTGGGAATGTTTTCGAAGGCGGCGGCAGCAGTCACAATACCCAAATGGCTTCATCACGGCCAGCACTGCCGCCCTTAATGATGTTCTCCACAGAAAAAAAAATAGTGTTATGTTGACATGAAAATGCAACACCTAGCTGCCTCTGCTAAAAGATGTTTAGATGTAGCATAATAACTAAATTATTAGTGATTTAGATATAGTTTGTATATAACTAATAATTTTCTTGTTAATGCTTTTATTCTACTATTATTTCTTAATTTTTTTTTTGTTTTTGTTTTTTTGCTTTGTTGACACTATCACAGGTACTTAAAGACACTTGTCATAAAAAAACTGTTGCAACAAAACATCAGTATTATACAGACAAACAACTAAAAATAATTAATTTTAAAATACCGGTAACAAAAATTTTATAAAATAAAAAATATGTAAAATATTCAAAATATATTAAAAATGTAAACTATAATAATACATATTTCCAATCTAATATCTCAGTTAAAATTTAAAGAAATAAAATAAAACGTAAAATATTTAAAAATATCTTTAAAAATTAAATATACAAATTTTCAATCTAATGTAAGAATTATTTTGTTGTTGCAACAAAACATCAGTATTAAAAAGACTAACAATTAAAAATAGAGAATTTTAAAGTAGATATAATTTAATAAAATAAATAAAATATGAAAAAATACAAAAAATGTTTATTTAAAAAAATAAATAAATTACCATTCTGATATCTCTCATTTCTAGTAATAATTATATTGCTGTTGCAACAAAACATCTGGATTAAATAGACCATCAATTGAAAATAGAAAATTTTAAAACAGTTAATAAAATAAAATAAAATATTTTTTTTGAAATTATATTTAAAAAATTAAAATATACAGATTACCAATCTAATATCTCATATTTGTAGAAAGAATTATTTTGTTGTTGCCACAAAACATCAATATTAAACGGGCCAACGATTAAAAATAAAAGATTGAGAGCCTGAGAAATGCATTCAAATAAACCAAACAAGTAAAGCTATCAATATGTTGTTTTAATCAACTGACTTTATGTATGTGCATAATTTAGATGCATTTATAATATATTCAGCCCCAGTGAGCTTTTAATCCCTGCATTAATGCTACAAGAGGCTGACAGCAGAAAATCTCTTCTCATTTGTAAACTGACCAATCAGAATTAATATTTAAATTAAGCAACGTCATTTGCATCTCTGAAGTGAGACTAATGATATGTGTTACCTTCCAAACATTATCAAAAACAACTTTTAAAACCTGCTTTTAAGCCAGTTTATGGTCAACAAATCAGGTGACCAAAATATGAAGTCAAAATAATTAAAGGATCTCAAAGCAAATGAGACACTGAACAATAAATTTGCCATAATAACTAAGTGGAGAAAAGAATGGCACTGTTTTGTTCCATCCGTTTACTATAATAAGTGTGAAAGATTACAGTATACTGTGTTAATAATTATCTATCTAAACTATTTTTAGATATCGCTGAAAGATTATCTATGCACAAGATCATAATTATCAGAAAAAAACAATTATGCTTGGCAGAAACAATATTAAAGAGTTAGTTCCATGTTGTTTCAAATTTTTGAGCTTAACCCACAGAAACACAAAGAAAATGAATGAGGATTGCAAACATCAAGCTGCAAAAGGTACATAAAAGTAGCTCATATGATATTTAGGTGGAAGAAACAGACTGAACTGTAAGCTGTTTGTCACCAAAAATCTCTGTTCAACATTGCATCTTGATTTAACTGATTTATTATTATTTATAAAGGTGACTTGAATGTTAAAGTCAGCTCAGTGTGTGCATGCTTGACGCTGGCAAAAAACATAAACTTTCAAGTATACTAACTCGGTCTAGATGGATCCATCTGTCCGTTTGAACACGTTTCTCTCCAGTAACTCAGCAGTCAGCAGCTAGTGAACTTTTCCACTGTCCACCACTCCCATGAATGTTAAACAAAGTTATTTGAATATTTGTAATATTAATGGCTGCATGCCGTGAGCTCAGTGATGCTGAACCAGAGCCCTGTGAAAAAGACCGAATCCAGCCGTTCACATCCTCCATGAAGAGAGGGATGGTGTGATGGATGAAGAAGAGAGAATGAGAGACTCGCCCCCTTCATCCCATTCAATGTCAGAGGCGGTGAAAGGGTCAACTAGGCCAGTCCGAACGCTGCCAGTGCACAATACACAATGAATGAGGCCATCCAGCATCTGTGTGTGTGTTAGTGCTATGCAGACATGTGGTTTGCATAGAAATGCGCCATCACACAAAGGCTTCAAGCATGGCAACACGTTTTCAGCACGGTTAACCAATTACAAAAGAATAAAAACGTAGTGTGACATTCAGTCCTGCGAGAGCAAAGTGAAACAAATCACACACTCTGCTTCTACAGCACAGGAATGGGTTCATTGAACTACAAGAAAT
Organism: Spinibarbus caldwelli; assembly: GCA_039654775.1. Taxonomy (NCBI): domain Eukaryota; kingdom Metazoa; phylum Chordata; class Actinopteri; order Cypriniformes; family Cyprinidae; genus Spinibarbus; species Spinibarbus caldwelli. Next base: position 30,429,052 of record CM077235.1, on the reverse strand, counting down.
ACAGACTAAATGACTCACTAAATGAAAATATGTGGCCAGGAATATGTGGCTCTTAGAAATATCCAGGCTAAAATATGTGGCCAGTAACGCATATTTATAAAATGGATGGCTTTTACATTTTTACAAAATATATTAAGGATATATTTTAAAACAAAAAATAAAAAATAAAATTTTTTGAAAGATCATATGACAATTAAATAATAAGTAATGGCTAAATAATACTAAATAAATATCAAGTAATGGCTACTAAAAATGTAGCTTTGCCATCACAGGAATAAATTACATTTTAAAATATATTGGAATAAAAAAGTTAATTTGAATTATAATGTTATTTTAAATAATCAGTGTGGTAAGAAAACAAATTTAAAATACAATCTTAATATTTACAAAAATTTTGCTTTAAAAGTAAAAGAAAAATTTTTTTTTTACAGAAAAACTACTAAAATATTGAATAAAAGAATGATTATTACCCTTAACTGTGGTAAAATTACTAATGAAATCTCTTGTGGCCTATTGCTTTATAGTGTTTTATGTTCAGCCATAAAATATTTATTTGAGCAAAAATGGTTTTGCTATTGCTAAAGCACTAGATTTATTGTGGGTACTTTGATTGCTGCACTTTTAGCTGTTTGGATTGCGTTTCCACAGGCCTTTGATGTCTCGAGTGAATCAAAAACCCAGAAGTGATTTGTGAAGATGCTTTTCTACTCTTTTTGCTTCACGTCGTGCCAAACAAAACCCCTGCTATGGTTAAAATCACAGAAACACGCAAACTTTCATGCCTTATTTCTTCGGTTCTGACCCGCTTCACATCTTTCTTAGAAAGTCCTGTCTCATTTGCACGGCTGTGTACACACACAAACCTCAGGACACACCAACACACATATATCTGAGTCCAAAAGACAGAGCGCTAGGTAATATGAGCTTCTAAAGCAGAGCATTAAATATGCACTAGACAGCTCAGAGAATGGAGAGCACTACTCCTGAATAAATAACCAAACAAACAACAGACTATCAGCCAATCTACAAATCAGTGCTGTCAGAGAGAGAGTGGAGATAATAATATACACGCACACACCGCAGGCGTGTGTATTTATGGGTCCCAACTGTCCTCTCCTCTTTCTTTCACGTACACACACACACACTCCAAGCTGAGAGAGCTCTGTTTTTCACTCTTACAATCACACAGACCAGACCGGAGCTGGTTTCTGTGCTAGTTCCTCTACATAATATAACTGTCTACATAGTCAGCTGCCTTCTAAGGAAGAATAATAACAAAAATACAACCTCATGAACTCAAGAGACTGATTTGAAATCAATAGCAACTGTAAAGTGCTGAATAAATTCAATTCAACTTGTTTTGTATAGCAATTTCTACAGTACAAATCATTCCAAAGCAGCTTAATACACAAACCTGCCCAATAAAGAATACAATCATGTCAGTCCAGTCTGATTCTCTGTACACTTTTCATGGAATTCATTGCAATGCATTTTGGGATTGACTAATCTGCATGCAATAACAAAGTTTGTGGTCGGTAAGATTTTTTATTGTTTTGAAAGAAGTATCTTCAGCTCACAAAGGCTGCATTTATTTGATAAAAATGTTGTAAAACAGCAATATTAAATATATATATATATATATATATATATATATTTAATTTAAAATATTTGGTTTCTATTTGAATATATTTTCAAATATAATTTATTCCTGTGACGCAAAGCTGAATTTTCAGCATCATTACTCCAGTTTTCAGTGTCACATGATCATTCAGAAATCATTCCAACCTGCTGATTTGGTGCTCAAGAAACATTTCTTATTATTGACATTTTTTATTATGTTGAGCAGTTATGCAGCTCAATATTTTTGTGGAAACAGTGCCATTTTATAAAACAGTGCCATGAATAAAAGTTAAAAAGAACAGCTTTTATTTGAAACAGAAATTTTTGTAAAGTTATAAATGTCTGTTATGGTCACATTTGATCAGTTTAAGATGCACCTGTAGAAAAAAAGTACTTATTTCTATTAAAAAAAAATAAAAATAAAAAATAAAATCTTACCGACCTCCAACAATTGAATGGCTGAGTATGCAAAGTATAGATCAAATTTGGCCAAAAGAGATGTCTAACAAGGAATTATCATTTTGCTGTCCACTGTTTGGAGAACAGAAGTGAGCATGCCTATGATTCCTAAAAATGCTGTCTAGGTAGGCAGCTCACTAGTGTTTGTAGAACGCTTCTCCAGCACTCCACTTTAACCTGGTCAAACAGTATGAAAGGTGACAGAGATGATTAGAAGGCATCACTGGCTGTTTCTCTCTCCACACAAACACACACAGAATTTTTTTTTTTTCAGTCAGTGTTTTCTGCAGGTCATTCAGCATTAAAATGACAGTTGTTCGTAGCGCCTGAAGCCAGCATGGGTGAGTTAAACGAGCAAATCTGAGGTGTGTGAAAAACATCATCTAAAGTGACAGGACACTTGCATTGTCTCTTTTTCTTTCAGTGGACTTTCCTTCTGCTCTAACCGTTTGACCTTAAAATAACCCATATTTAACATCACCGAAATAATCAGTGGAATGATTATTCTTTTTGAATATGTATATATGTTTATCAACATATGTCTGTCTAAGAGATTGGATAGTGTATTTTAATTAGTTTTTTAATTACATTTTTGGGAATACTTCATTTATTCACCCTCATGTCATTCCCTGTATGACTATTTCATCCAGTGAACAAAAAACTTACATATTAAACGCAAAGTCCAGGCTTTTCCATGCAATGGAAATGAATAAGAACTGCAGCTGCCAAAAATCTAACAATGACAGCATAAAAGTAGCTTAGTAATTGTCTATACTACTTCCAAAGCATCGTATCATGAAACTGAGAAATTAGACTTCATGAAAACACTCCTCTTTGCTGTTGATCTCAAGTGGAACATCATATCTGATTATATGATATAATGATAATCATTTTAGTCTGAACTACTTCAATCTTCCAAATTTTACAAGTTTTAAATGCATATCGAAAAATTCCAGAGATTTTAACCTTAATCACCACATTAAAAAGTGCAAAGATTCTGTGTAGGCTTACTTGTTTTGTTGTAGTCAGTCAGCAAGACATGAAAATAGTATTTCACACTTGCATTTGTTCAAAACAACACGCAACAACTGCAGTTCATTCATTAACAACATGAGCGATTATCTGTACTGCAACAAAATGTCAAAATCAGGAGGAAAAAGCCTCTTATCTGGGTCAGAACCAAAGCGTGCAGCAGTGAACTAGCAGTCGATCAATCATTGGCCTGTGTGCTGAGCAGTTTGATTGATTGGGAAACAGATTTTCCCCTGCATGTTTCTGGCTCTGGGCCTCGTACGGGGCCTCTGGTGCTGGTGTAGGCTTTCCAAACCATTACCCTGACCCGATCAATGACTGACCCACGCTTACTGCTGACCTGACGGGCCGCTGAAGCAGAAGCACCCAGAAGAACATGTGGTCTGCTCCAGATAACTGAAGTAAATATGAATACATTAAGCAGAGCTCAGAGGAGAATGCAGGCCGGCTCATTCAACCCTCAGACAAGGATCCGTCAGAGCTATAAAGCATGCTAACCTCACCGATGAAAACGCTATGGTTCAGAGACTGCTCTTCATAGCTCAGAAGAATTAATAGAGCTAGTTATTTTTAGCAGCAACTTCAGTCTCAAGTATCAAAAATATTCTAGAAATATATAGATAGAGCGATAGATGAACGACAGAATGAACGACAGATGGACAGACGGATGGATGATAGATACAATAGATAGAAAGATAAAACAAATGATAGATAGAACAAACAATATATAGACAGAAAGATGGAATGACAAAACGAACAATAAAAGAACGATATAGAAGGATAAAATGATAAAACAAACAAATGATAGATAGATAGATAGATAGATAGATAGATAGATAGATAGATAGATAGATAGATAGATAGATAGAAAAAATTATAGAACATACAAAAAAGATAGATAGATAGATAGATAGATAGATAGATAGATAGATAGAAAAAATTATAGAACATACAAAAAAGATAGATAGATAGATAGATAGATAGATAGATAGATAGATAGATAGATAGATAGATAGATAGAAAAAATTATAGAACATACAAAAAGATAGATAGATAGATAGATAGATAGATAGATAGATAGATAGATAGATAGATAGATAGATAGATAGATAGATAGATAGAAAAATTATAGAACATACAAAAAGATAGATAGATAGATAGATAGATAGATAGATAGATAGATAGATAGATAGATAGATAGATAGATAGATAGATAGGAATAACAAAGAACAAAAGACAGAAAGATAAAACGACAAATGATAGATAGAACAAACAATATATAGACAGAAAGATAGAACAACAAAACAAACGATAAAAGAACAATAGATAGGATAAAATGATAGAATGAACTACAGAACAAACAAACAAACGATGATAGATAGATAGATAGATAGATAGATAGATAGATAGATAGATAGATAGATAGATAGATAGATAGATAGATAGAAGTCCAGTCTGATAGAAATGAAGATCACACCTCTGCTCAACAAACCGTACAATTTTAGAACAAACCTCCAGTCTTCAGTATGATCAACAGAACGAGTGATGCTGCCTTATCAGAGACTAATGAACTGTGTGTTTGTGGAAGTGGGCGTTCAGAATCTCATGATCCGATGATTTCACAGCGACTGAAAGCTCAAAGGTTCCACTTTAAAGTGTCTGTTAAAAGGCATCCAGTGTTCTTCCAGAACCCACGGTCAGAGTTGATCCTCCCTCAACATGAAGCCAAAAAGCTCTCTCTCCATCAGAGCAAAGCTAGCCAAGTGCTCTTCTTCTGTTTTTAAAGCTTTGTGTACATGGTGTAAACACCAAGATCACAGAGATGCAGCCGTGACACTTCTGAGCGGCAGTGCCGAGGGGAGGGTTTGTTTGCGCTCTTCAAATGTGTAATTAACCAGCATTAAAACACACTCACTTTTCAAACCGCCGTGTCCTCGATGACTTTTGAGAGTGCAGAGGGAAAACGAGAGACGGAGACAAACAGAGGGAGCAGAGAGACAGACAGAGAGAGAGCAACAGGGAGAAAGAGAGAGATGGATAAACAGAGGTCACACAGCTACTGCAAAGTTTTGAAAGTGACAACAGCATATATCTAAAGGAGCAAATCCACAGAATTACTGTTCTGTGAATAAAAACAAAATACAAAACAAAACAATAAAAAATAAAATAAATTTAAAAATATCTTATTATAAAATGTTTTACAAAATTACAAAAATAAATCCACAAACATTGCGATGTGTTCTGATTTAATTATTACTACACTTCTGAAACGTCTCATTTATTTGTGCTTGCTGAGTATTTATTTAGGTTCAGAGTTGATGTTAAATTTTGTCAAAACTAGAACCATTCAAAGCCACTTGTCTTCATTAAAAAAAGATGAGACAAAATAAATACTATAACTATTTAAAATGTATGTTTTTAAATGTAATTTAATACATTTAAAAAATAATTTAATTAATTATTTTTTATAGAATTATAATATATTATTTTTTCTCATCTTTTTTTTTTGCCTATTCTCAACTTTGTTGCTTGCCAACTAACTAAAAATAAACTGAAGTCCTAAAATGACTAAAATTAAAACTGAAATAATCATAAATTAAAGCTAAATAATTAATATAAAAAATAATAAACAAGAAAAAAAAAAGGTGGATAAGTAGTTATAAGCACTTAGAAGAGATGACAATTGTATTTAATCGTATGACAATCATATTAAATGTGTAAGTGACCACACACTGATGAACAGAGAGAAAGAAACACACAAACACACATATTGTCTTTTTTACATTGGTGAAATACCAATTTACTTCTTCAAATTCAGAAGAACCAAAAAGCCTTGCTGTCCAGATCTCCTCTGTTTGCTTCTGAAATTTGGCAGCCGGCATCAGAAAACCATCATGTACACAAATCTGCATCCTCAACACACGGCCCCCATCTGCTAGCGCTTGTTTTGGGTCATTTCAAGGGATATTTGAGAGGGGAAGAGGGTTTTTGTCTCCGGGAAAAGCACGGTGGATCATCTCAGTGGAACAGAGATTGGACCGCACCGTCTGAAAGATGTAAACAAACTTCAACTGGATGAGTGGGATCTTCCAGATGTCCAAAACCTGAGCTGTTCGCTGTACGTAATAGCATCAGTGTGTGAGTGTGTGCAGGGGTGTTTCTGTACCCGATGACTAGCATGTGTGTGTTTGTTTATGGGTGTTTTAATAGAGCTCTGCTGTGTTTGGCTATGCCTGATTGTGTGTTGTATATATAGCCGTAGGTGTGTGTTTATGTCATACTGAAAGTGCTTTTCAATGGCCTTTTGTCTGTGTATATATAGAGCTGCAATTGCACGCATGCATGCTTTGTGTGTTTATTTGTCTGTGTCGATCTGTTCAATGTGTATATACAGTTGTAGGTTTAAGTTTGTACCTACATAGCAAAGTTGTGAATTGAAATTATACAAAGAATTATGTTAAGTGTCAAAATATCACATACATAACATCAGATAAGTGCAGATATACTACCGCTATAAAGTTTGGTCAGTAAGATATATATTTTTTTTTTTATAAATGCATTTTAAACAAATTAATACAGCAAGGATACATTATTGTCAAAAGTGGCGTAAAAGACTTTACAAATATGTATAAATCACAATTTTTACATTGACAATAATAAGGAATGTTTCCTGAGGAACAAATCAGCATATTAGAATGATTTCTGAAGGATCATGTAACACTGAAGACTGGAGTAATGCTGCTGAAAATTCACTTTATTTATCTGGAATAAATTATATTTTAAATTTAATTTAATTAGTTAATTATAATTATATTTTTAATTATAACTATATTTTTTATATTTTATAATTTATATTTTTACTGTATTTTTGAGCAAATAATTGGAGCCTTGATATGTATAAGACACTTTATAGACTTAAAGGGTTACTCCACCCCAAAATGAAAATTTTGTCATTAATCACTTACCCCCATGTCGTTCCAAACCCGTAAAAGCTTTGTTCGTCTTCGGAACACAATTTAAGATATTTTGGATGAAAACCGGGAGGCTTGTGATTGTCCCATTGACTGCCAAGTAAATTACACTGTCAAGGCACAGAAAACTATAAAAACATCGTCAGGATAGTCCATCTGCCATCAGTGGTTCAATCTGAATTTTATGAAGCGACGAGAATACTTTTTGTACGCAAAGAAAATAAAAATAACGACATTTATTCAACAATTTGTCTCCTCTCTGTCTCTCTGTGTCAGCGTAGCGGCATTTTGGAGAGCATCCGTTGGACACAAAGTGCATACGCTATTCTCTGTCATCAGTAATGCATGGATACGTATTCCACGTTTATTTACGCTTTGATTTGAACGGAAACCGCGTATCCACGCGTTACTGATGACAGAGAATAGCGTATGCACTTTGCGTCCATCCGATGCTCACACACACACACACACACACACACACACACACACACACACACACATACATTATATATATATATATATATATATATATATATATATATATATATATATATATATATATATATATGTCACTTCCAAGGAAACCTGCGCAATTAATTACAGAAATGTAATAAATTATTTTCAGTTTAGAGTGTACAGACAAAATGTTAATGTCTGCTAGCAATCGGTAGCAAACAAGCAAATTATTCACATGGCTTTTCTGAATTTCTGAATGCATCTATGAATTTATACAGTAAATGTGTTTCTATCGTAGTGTTAGAAACTTGTCTTCTTAGCAAATAAAACATTTATTTGCCCTACTCAAGAGTATAATTTTTTTTAAAGCACATTTTGGAAATTTTATTCATGGCGTTTACTTTCAGAATTTTTTTCATCCAAAAGCCTGAAAAATTGCATAAAAGTACATGGATAGAAAAGCAGATTAAGTCTACTGTATAGTTTTCATATTTGTCTCCTCCAATTTTAGTGTGTTTGTATTTGTGTATATCTGTATACAGAGTAAGTGTTTGTATAGAGATCTGTGAATGTGTTGTGTATATAAAGCTATACGTGAGTGTGAGTGTCCGCTCTCTCCAGGTGTGTGTCAGTTCGGACAGCTCTTGCGGTGAGTGTATCTCTGTTCAATTCCGCAGCCTGTGAGGGGTCGTCCGGCCTCTCACCCCTCTGTCAGAGTGCTCGAGACGAACGCCGGCAGAAGATAAAGCCAAATCTGCACCCCAGAACAGTCACGGCTCGACCCGGCCTGGCCTGAACCATTTCTACTGCAGAATCCGAGCTGAGCTGAGCTGAGAGCTGCAGCTAATGGTGGAGGTTATTTTATTAATATGCTGATTTTACTCCGGGTGACAGCCATCATCTCTCACCCTGAGGGTGAGATCTAATCCGACTCTCTCACAGATATGCGGACATACTGTATACACACAGAGATTATTCAGACTCCCTCCGAGCAGGGTCAAAATAACAAACCCAGCTGTGCGTTAGACAGATAGAATGAACGAGGGAAAGTGGGTGACAGAGAGGAAAAGAGACAGAATGAGATGAACTAGCATACTAAACTATTTTTGCAGTAACTATGATATAGAGTATGCAAATTGTATACATGTATGGAAAACCTGGATGAGCAATTTTTTTTTGCCAAAAAGTGCAGTATACAGCACAGCATAATGCATACATTATCGTATCCCAGAATGTACTCATTTTTTGTGTTGTTTTTCCTAGTACAAATATTTAAATGTTCCTATTATTATACATTTTCTTGATATCCAAAAGCACATAAGTGCTGTTTTCTAAGAAATGTATCAAAATTAAGTGAGATTTATTTTTAAAATGAGAAATAAATTAATATTTATTATGGTTTATTTGTTGTACAGCAAACATTAATTTTAATTCTTCTTTTTTTTTCAGTACAAATATCTAAACATTCTTAAATCAACATATGTTTACTTGAGATGCAAAATAAATTCAACAAAGTTAAGTGAGTTTTGTGCTTAAAACATGGAAAAAATATGGGGTAGGAAATATAAACAATTCAAATACTTTTCTTAGATAGATAGATAGATAGATAGATAGATAGATAGATAGATAGATAGATAGATAGATAGATAGATAGATAGATAGATAGTGTTTGCTTTACAACTAATGATAATATTAATAGTAATGGTGCTTTTTAACATATTTTTTTATTTACTTATTATTTAATCAGACTGCCAAAAGTGTTGTTTCTAACTTTGTTCCTTTAATAAATTCAGTTTAAAGTTTAATTTTAACTGAGATGAAAGTTAATTTGTATGTTTTCTTACCTTCATGAAGGCATTTTTACAAAATGAATGAATGAATGAATGAATGAACGAACGAATGAATGAATGAATAAAATTTAAAAAAGCTAAATATTTATTTTTACTTCTAATAATCAGCTGGACATTGCTCACTAAATTACACATGAGGTCCTCAAGAGGTTATTTGACAAGCATAATGAAGTCATGTTATAACTAACATACTATTATTTGCTTTATATCAAGAAAACAGTAGGTAGCATACAGTGTATATAGTGCAGTATGCAGTAAGTATGCAACAATCCCTTCCAAGACATAAAGCTGCTCAGACTTCCTTTGAGACACATTTATAATAGCTCAGACACCTTCATTAACCCAAAAGACCAATTACTCTAATCAACCTCTAATCACCCTCTCCAGGTCCAAATCGACCAATGAAACCAGAGGGGGGTGGGGAGGTTTGGATCCAGACGGCCATCAACAAAAACAGACTAATGAACATTAAAGGAATACTTATTACCCCAGGTTGCCTGTACTGGTAAAATCAACCCCAGGGAATTTATGGAAACTTTATAAGAATGCAATGTGTGTGTGTGCATGTGTGTGCATGTTCAGACTGCAATATATTACCCCATCAAAAGCCTTTATAGGAACTCGCAGATCAAAGCGGCAGTAATTAGTGGTGACTTGCTGTGTGTGAAATCGTTAATCCGCTAACACACTGGCTTTTAAAAATCGCAGCCACATCTCGCTGACAGACTTTACGCCAGATGCTAAGACCCAGCAAAACCTCAACCGTCTTTAATCTTCAAAGTTTATGACAACTTTATCACCTCTTCCAGATCACAGAGCATTCCAGAAGACATCTGACACCGTATCCTCAACAGGCGCAACATGACACATTTCCAGCGCCACATTTTCAGCATTTTTCTGTCACTTCCAACAAATGTTGGTATGCTTCTGTCCATTTACAGGTATATTGTTGCTTGTAACTTCATTTGATCCTTTAATAAATTCAGTTAAATAGTTCATTTTTAGCTCAAATGTAAGCTAATTTATGTTAAATTGCAGGTTCCCTTGCATGTACATGTCAAGACCGAGGCATAATAACCAAGAAAAAAAAAAGTTTATTATTGAGGAAAAAAAAAAAAAAATGACGGTTGCGGTCTCAGATTGCCAAATTGAAGTCATTTACAAGAAAAATAAAATTAAAAAGAGAAAATATTAATATCTATTTCTAATAATCAACTTTAATGGAATTGAAAATTAAATTAAGTTAATTTTCATGTTTCATGTTTAATTAAGTTAATTTTCAAGTTTTAATGTTAACATGAAAGAGACCCAGGTATGTGTAATGTCAACAAAAATGACAGCCAACCCAAGCATAAATAATATTTAATATGAAAGAAATTAAATACACTTCATTGTTCCTGAGGGGACATTTGTATTTCATATAACTATTCATAAAATATTTTATTTTTATATATACATTGTCGGGGTCAAAATTAAGACTTGCTGCTCACATTGCACTTGATTTTGGACACTGTGTAAAATTCATTTCAAGTTTCCAAAGGCCAACTTTTGAGGGATTTGCAGTCTAAAACAGGTCTTAACCTGGACTACATGAACATCATGACCATCTCTTGGTTGATAAGAAGACCTTGCCTGAGGATGCCAATGAACTCAACAAGGCCGCCACCTGTGCTTGTGTGTATTTATGTGTAGAGGCACCTGTGGTCCTCAAAGTCGGCCCTCCCACACTAAGTGGTGTATCTGTTTATTGATCGAGACAGATGGCTGTCAATCAATCTTATCGTCTCTCAACACGTTCGGTCCTGAGGGAGCCAATATGGCACTGGCCTTGAGTGAAGGCCAAATCGACCAATCGCAGACCTTGAGAGAACAATATGACCGTTTGTGTGTCAGTGACCACATGAAAAGACAGCGACTAAATACAGACAAAAAAAAAAAAAAAAAGAAACTGGGTGTTTATAGGTCTAATTTGCCTACCAGAATAGTACAACCTGACCCAAGATATTAAATTTTAATATAATATTTATAATAGTGGTTGACCAATATGCCATTTTAAAGGCCAAATTTGTAAATGGCCCCATCTGACTTTAGCTTCATCCTTGCCTCACTCAACCCAACATCAACAATCTTCAACACCACATTCTGCTCTCTCTCGATGTGTGCACATTTCCATATTAATCCAGAATAAATCAACTCAACTCAAAATCTGCTGCATAGAAATCTTCTCAAATAATCACAAATCTGTGCATCTCACAACTCAATCTACAGGAAGTACATTCGCCAAAGCTCTTGTAGAACCTTCTTGATCTAGAGCTCAGGAAAAAAAGACCAGCTTAGTCACTGGGTCACCAGCAAACATTGGGTTTTGGAAGCTGTTTCTCACACTTGTCTACTACTGTAGATTAACCAGCAAGAAGCCTTTGATTAAACTTTGATTAAAAAACATATTGCTGATAAATAGCATGTCTATACCATACTGATCCATGAGGTAAACCAGCTCCAAACCAGAATAAGCCACAAATTAAATGGAAATAATATAGTTTCAAGTCTTTTCAACAAAAAGGAACTGAAAAAGATCCATTTAAAACACCTACAATATATTAATAATTATACATTCGTGAACCAACTCAGCAGGCACATATCTGATATTTGGTTACATTTCGGTTGCGACATCGGGTAAACAAAATTGTCAATTCAATGTCTAATGTCAATGTTAATTTGATGTCCAATACCGATGTCAGCTGACGTTGATATTTGTTGTTTTTAGGTTGTGTAACCAAAATACAACGTTAAGTCAACATCAAATTGGCGTCAAATACTGACATCAACCCAATTTTCATTCTCAACCAAAATGCAACGTCTGTCCTATGTCATGTCCAGCATCAACCTGACATTATATTGCCGTCCTGTGCCTGCTGGGAAAGATCAACACTATTGAAACCCAACTTCTTACCGCGACAAACGTTCCCGTTATCCGGCTCGAATCCAGCCTTGCAGGTGCAGCTTCCAATTGGAACCATCCAGTCCCCATCGCCGTTACAGTACAACTTAATCGGTACGTCCACTTCCTCAGAATTCGGGATGCACATCCCGCGAGCGATCACCAGCGAGGTGCTCTCTGCCCCAGTCATGGTCTCTGGAAATATCGCAAAGTTCTGCACCACACTTGGGCATTTCTTATAAAACACACGGACAGACAACAGAGACATGCATGCGCCGTAGTCCTGAAACGCCAAATAAAAGCCGTTTTTCGACAACGGACCGAAGCTCCGCACCTCTGTGTTCACTTTCATCAATCTACCACCAAAATCCACCTGCGAGAAGCTCTCATCCGCCGCAATGGTGTCCACCTTCAAATACGGAGCCTCCATCCAGAACGCTGTACCTTTGGTGGCGATGACAGAGTCCGTCTCGTAGTAGTACAAGTTAAAAGTCTCCTTACAGGATCCAGGGACCCGCGGGATGCTGCTGCAGTCTCGCACAGTGAAACGCATCTCCACGTAGATGCGCTGAGCGCCACGTCGTGCAATGAAGGTGGTGAGCAGCCAATTGTTCTGGTTGGACTCGAAGACGTTGCACACCTGGTATGTTCGAATGGTGTTGAGGTTCTCATCATAGCCGCTTACTTCTTCCCACTGGAAAAGAAAAGCAATAGGAGGTTTAGCACAACAGAAAGAACAATGGCAGATGACCATACATTATTAAAATGACATAAGGACTAGGGCTGGGTTTTGACGCGAATTTCATGATTCAATTTGATTCACAAGCTTGCGATTCAATTCGATTCGATCTGATTTGATATCAATTATTTTGGATATACAGTATATCAGGTACAATAGGCTATATGCCAAATTTTCTCAAGGAAAAAAAAAAAAATCTCTCAGCTAAAATATACACGATTCAGTTGGTTATTACTATAATATTGAAGGTTAAAATTAACTGATTTGTATACAAGTGCTTAAATTACACTCAACTAGTTTTTTTTTTAAAATATAAACAATTAAATGGTGGCTGTCATAAAAACATGACGGATTTATTCAAACATAAATTAAACATTGAAGAACAGTAAAAAATTATAATGAATGTTATATGGTGCATACATTTGTAAATATGTTTGTAAATATATAGTGCACGTTACCTGACATTGTTTACAAGCTGTAATAAAATGAACAGAATTCAAAATCTGAGACTTTGTTTCATATCAAAAGTAACAAAGCACAAAGCTTATTGCGATTTATTGAATGGGAGGTGCACTACAATGTTCCGTTCATAAACTGAAAACAGTCTAAACAAATCAATTCTTGGGATTTAAGAATCAATATTGTTTAGTAAAAATGAGAATCGATTAAAATCGAGAAATCAATATTTTTTTTTACCCAGCCCTAATAACGTTACTGAAACTAAAAATAATAGTAATTTATGGGGAAATGTTTACAAACAATGTAGAACTGGAGTCTCTTATTACAAAAAAAAAATAAATAAATAAAAAAATATGTTGTTGTAAATGACTCAGGGAATGAATTTTTTTGAGTGAATAATTCAATTACTTACTCATCATACCACACACAAAGATACTCGTCTCCACTTACTAGCGCAATGACGTAAACTAAAGCAAGGGCCACTGAACAAATCAGTGAACGAATCTGATTGATTCTTTTTGGTGAACTGAATCATATAATTTTTGTCAACTGGTAAATACATTACACACAGTAATGTGGATTTTAGCACCCAGAGAACTTTCTGTTTTCAGGTCAACAGTGTGAAAAATCCTTGTTTCAACTTAAAATTGCAAGAGGTGCTTGCTGAAGTGGAATAAAGATGAGAAATATCACTGCTGGTCCATTTGATGCTATCGATGTGGAACCATGGCCTGAACTCAGACAGGTTTCTGCCTATCATAAAATATAGATACAAATTGAGTTTCCAGAAACCTCTCCAACCCCATATTCCCCACCCAAAAAACCATATAAAAGCTTTTAAACACTACATCACTTTGAAACTTTTTTCTGTCTCTGAGATGATGAAACCTTTATGGCCTCTCTTTCCGAGTTTCAGATCACAAAATCTGTCTCCCTAATCACCTGAGGTGGGCGAGGAAGCCGCTGCCATCTGCTTCGGTCCAGGCCAAGTGCGGCCAGCCACTTACCATTACAATATTACCATATTATAAAATGTGATGAGTAACAAATTTGAGATTATGCGCTATCGAATTACAATTAGAAGTAAGTGGAGCAGTATATGGCTGCCCTCCTGCAACCCTGGTAAAACAGCACCACTGGCAGATTGAGAAACATGGCACAGGCAGAAAGAAATAGAGCAATTGAGTTCAGACTGCTGCTGAAGAGAGTTCTGCTGATGGTTGTGGACAGTACAGTCTAAAAAATGAAAAGTTACAAAAAGGGCCTGACAGCTTGATGCATTAAAACAGAGATTTAGAGACATTTTGATGCCAAGAAACCCCCCAAATATGTGACCAGTGCTGGCAAAATGAGTCACAATGAGAAAATTTGTAAAATTTTTTTCACATTCTCTATTAAAAGACCTTCAAAATGATATATGATTTGTTGGAATCGGACGAAAAATGACTTAGCTACAGCAGTTTAAAGTCGATGAAGTCAGCAAAGTAAATTCTGAGAAAAACAGTGTTAAAGTTTTCTGAAGGTTCCAAAGAAAAATCACCTAGCAACATTGTATCTTTTCCTCCCATTCTTTTCTTAATGATCATTAATATATTAATAATCTCAATAAAGCTATTTTTTATGTTATCTTTATTATTATAAATAAAAACAGATGCAAAAAATATAACAAATATAAGAAAGAAACAAATAGTGCATTACTTTTTTCATTTTACACCTAAACAAAAGCAAGTAAGAAAAACAAATAATCAAACGTAAAAATTCCTTTAGTGTGTTCATTACAAATAAACTGATTATTAAAACTACAAAAGCAGTTCAATCAAGAGCAGCAATCTTTTCTTTTGTTGTTAGATTAACATTAATAAGACAGACGGGCTATATCTACTGTACTGCATGGATCTAATATAATGTTACACATCAGATGTTTTCCCCAACAGTTCACGAAACGTTCACTTAAGACATAACTGATTAAGTTTGCGTGAATAGTCTACTTAAAGGAAAACGCCACTGTTTTTCCATATTCCAATATGTTTTTCCCTCAGTTTAGACGAATTGATACATACCTCTCCCGTCTCAGTGCGTGCACTTAATCGCTCTAGCGCGCGGTGCCACTATGCTAGCGTTTAGCTTAGCACCATTCATTCCTTAGGATCCAAACAAAGATGAATTTAGAAGCTACCAAACACTTCCGTGTTTTCCCTGTTTAAAGACGTTTACATGAGTAGTTACACGAGTAAGTATGGTGACAAAATAAACAGTGGCGATTTTCTAAGCTGATAAAAAATGATAACTATAATGTATGGCGGAAGAGTACTTCTCTCTTCTCGCAGCACTTCGACCTCGGCGCAGTAATATCATCACTCCTGAAAACTCCCCCTCTCCCTCTCTCTCCAACTTCCATCAATAGAACCAATATTACTGCGCCGAGGTCGAAGTGCTGCGAAGTGCTCTTCCGCCATACATTATAGTTATCATTTTTTATCTGCTTAGAAAATTGCCCCGTTTTATTTTGTCACCATACTTACTCGTGTAACTACTCATGTAACCGTCTTTAAATAGGGAAAACATGGAAGTGTTTGGTAGCTTCTAAATTCATCTCTGTTTGGATCCTAAGGAATGAATGGTGCTAAGCTAAACGCTGGCATAGTGACGCCGCGCCCTAGAGCGATTAAGTGCACGCACTGAGACGGGAGAGGTATGTATCAACTCGTCTAAGTTGAGGGAAGAACATATTAGAATATGGAAAAACGGTGGCGTTTTCCTTTAAATACTGTAATTCTGTTTATACAGTAGGCTATGTATATATATATATATATATATATAGGCTATGTATATATATATATATAGGCTATATATATATATATATATATATATATATATATCTCTGGATCGTACGTTGGCGGAAGCGCCGTTATGTGCGTGATTCATGTGAGTCAGCGGCTGCACAAGAAGCAAGAAAAAGGTAGGCTACTCCTCTCAGAAAATGTACAAATAAAGATAATTTTAGATGTTTAATTACTATTTGAAGCATTGGGATTGCTAGCCGAGGGCTTAAAGGTGGGGTATGTAATTTTTCAAAAATGCTTTAGAAAATGGAGTTGGGGGCGAGTACCAAAACAAACTTGTAGCCAATCAGCGGTAAGGGGCGTGTCTACTCGTGATGTGGAGGAGAGAGCATTCAGTGCACAGGACGGACATTAGCCGAGCGAGCGACAGAAAGATAGAGATGGCAGATAAAAAAATAAAAGAGGAAAACGTCTGCGGAGTGATAAGACAAGAAGTAGGACCCGTGTAAATATCGGATCAGCTTTCCAGCACTGGAGAGAACTCAAGGAGCTGAAGGCCTGTGATCGTACACCGTGGTTGCTTTGTTTCGTCTCAATAGGTGCGTAACACCATGTCTACATCTGATGCGCTGCGACAGCTAAAGTCTGCCTACACTGGACGCGATAAAGTGACCGTTGAAAATCATTTGAAATTTGTGTCAGCACATCATAAATAGAACGTGGCAGCAGTTTTCTGTCAGGGATTTGTCGCGCCGCTCGCGTCCGGTGTAGACACGGTGTAACGTTGGTTTTGCTTTGTTTCACAGAACTAATCATTGCCTGGGTTGCGTACGTATGTGTGGGGCGGAGCTATCAAAATAGGGGCGAGACCCTTTTGGGGTAGGGGTGTGTTTGTTTTGGTGATTTCAAATATCAACATTGGCTACCAGAAATTGCTTACCCCACTTTTAATGAACTCAAAATTAGCCCTTGCGCATTCCGACTCATTTTGCCAGCACGGGTCAAATATGATGATTCCCTCAGAGAGCCTCCCCTCCTATAATATATACACATCAGCATATTTTCACAAATAAAGACCATTTAAACTGTGTGAGAAAGAGCATTATATTATAAAAGACAAAGGGCCAGATTTACTAACAGTTTGCGCCAGTGCAAACCGTCTTTTGGCGTTAAAATAGCACTGTCAGGATTTACTAAAGACACGCAGTGAAGAATTAGCGCTGAAAAGGCGTGGACACAGTTATTTTTGCGCCTGACCTCACTGAATATGCATTTGTAGGAGTTTTCCTTTCAGAGGCAAAATTTATGGAAGGAGAGTATTAAAATGAATCACGCAACGCGATTTACTAAAATTACTGGTATTTGCGCCATTATTTAACGCCCCAAAAAAGCAAGTCTTAAAGCAGGCGGTAATTTGCGCTGGTTTTGGCAGATTGCGCTGGTCATTATGGAAATAATCTGGCTGCGCCTGTGTTCTTTAATGTTCTTTAATGCTAATTTGCCCTGTTTAGTAAATCTGGCCCTAAATGTTAGCAAAATTAAATCTTCTTGTATTGGCTCAGTACTTAATTGAAACATTGTTTGGAAAATACTGATTTTGTGTGATTTACATAATACATGCGGAGTAGTTTTACAGTTAAACTTTGGCATAAATATGTAATACTAACAACATAATAAATCTCAAATGAAAGGGTTCTAGGAGTGCAAAATGTAAAAATAAATAAATAAATAAAAATACATAAATTATTAAAAATATTTATTTTTAAACTATATGTTTTGTTTATAATGTTTTGTAACATTTATTTACACTAGTTTGAAAACACCTGCCGTAAGAGGTCCTATTTAAAATCTTAATTCACCTTATAATGAAAAATCTGTCATCATTTACTCGCCCTCATCTCATTTGTTCATCTTCACATAGAATATTTGAATTGCAAACGTGAATGAGATTTGACAGCTATGGCAGAGGGCAAGATACTCTATGAAAGTCTACTTTCAATCACTTTCAGTGACTTTTCCTCTCACAAAAGCCAACATTTGACTTCAGAAGACCTGAAACAAGTAACTCTTTTATGATCTTTTGATGAGTGCTTTTATGATCATTTCTGGCCCTTTTTGGTGCTTGTTGGCACCAGGTCACTGTATGGAAAAGAACAGCACCAACATCTTTTGGGTTCTACAGAAGAAAACAAAAATCATACAGGTCTGAAACAACATGAGGGTGAGTAAATGATTTAATTTTTCATTTAACCATATCTGTCCAAACACATACAATCCATGCAGTTAATTAAAAGTCTGATGCTTTACTACTGATCCGATCTAAGTCCCTCAGTCCCAGCAGTGGACAGCTGTGAGGTAAAAGCAGGGTCATGTTGCCCATACGTGATCGCTCGCTGCCTGAACCGTTCAGTTCGCTGTTAAAGCTGGATAACAGGCACGCCGCCGCATGGCCCTGTGGGTAGTCTCTGCCTTTTAACAGAGCAGGCTGACCGAATGAACCATCCTACGATATCCCAGAATTCCCTTGAGGTGGCACAGCCGTAGGAGAGGGAAACAAATACAAGGTTTGTGAGTGGACTCTTGAGGGCTGTAAAGTTACGGTATCAGTATGGAAAGTATGTGTGTGTGTACCTGTGTGGGCGCTGTTTGCTTTGTCTAAGTGTGTGTGGCCTCTGGAGGGTTGCTCACTCACGGACCCTCACCGAATAACAGTCTGATCCAAGCAAACCTTGAAATCGTAAGATGGGCTATCAGGATGTGTGTATACCTTTGCTGTTTGTGTGCATTATGAAAGCAGAAACAGAGAAAAGGGAATTCGAGTAAATCTAATCTGAACAGTGATGGATCAGCATCCGTGTGGCAGCTTGAAAGCCAGGAGGGAAAAAAAAAAAAAATCGATGCGTGAAGGCAAAAACAGTATAATCTCTACTTCCAGAGCAAAAAAATAAATAAATGTATGTGAGACAAAGCAAAACACATTTGAAATACATCACCCAAAAATGAAAAATCTGTCACCAGTTACTCACCCTCAAGTTGTTCCAAACCTGCATGAATTTCTTGTTTCAGTTGAACACAAAAGATGATATTTTGAAGAATGTTGGTAAATGAATAGTTTCTGGTAGCCACTGATTTCCTTTTCTTTTTTCTGTTTTTAAACAATGTTTTCCAATGGCTACCAGCCACTGTTGGGTTACATAAATTCTTCAAAATATCTTCTTTTGTGTTCAGAATCCCTTTAAAGGAAATGTTCACCAAAAAAAAAAAATTAAAAATGTTAACCCAAAAAATTACTCTTGTTATTCCAAATCTAGCTTGCTTTCTTCTGAGAAACAAAAAGCAAGCATCATAAAAGTGTCCCATTCCTCTTATATGTACTATATTCATTCATCTTCTGAGCTCATACAATAGATTTTTGTGAATAAAATGTACGTCTGCAAACAGTCATCAAGTTGAGAACCATATCAGCCCAATTCATCAACAGATCTGAAAAGATTTAGTTCAAAAGAATAATTCATTCAAGAATGATATTGGACATCGCTACCTCTCTCATGAACTCGGCAAGAGGAAGAGCTAGAAGAGCTTAAATTTCAGTCTGTTCCTCACAAAGCTATCATATGGCTTCAGAAGACCTGGAATATAGTGCACAAGTCAGACTTTCATTCTGTTTTTTTATCGTTTTTTAACTTTGAAAGCTCCAGTTTCCATTTATTTAAATTGCATGGAAAAGAGTGACCAGTTGCATTATTCAAAATTCCTTCTTTTGAAAGAAGGAAGGAAAGAAAGAAAGAAAGAAAGAAAGAAAGAAAGAAAGAAAGAAAGAAAGAAAGAAAGAAAGAAAGAAAGAAAGTCACAAGGGTTTGGAACAACATGAGAGTGAGTAAATGATGACAGAAATCTCATTTTTGGGTGAACTATTCCTTTAATGTAACATTAAAAAGTATTCAGCAGACTTGTGTTTAATTTAATAAAACAGGGAATGCTAAGAACAAATAATAAAAAAGCAATCATAAAAAGCCATCTGTAGCTGAATTGTTCATTCAAGCAATTCCACTTCAATAGAATTAATTCCACTCTTCAAAAATAATGCCTCTCGCACGATTTATATTTGTTAAATGTAAGATTAATGTGAGCAGACACCCACGGGATGAATGTAACTTTCCACGCAACATCACGATTCAATAAATAATTTTGAGAAAACAAGATAAAAAGCAGAAACACTGTCCGTATGGTGGTAAATCAAAATATAGCGCTCTAGAACAGTGCAATTTCCATTTCATGACACATCTGTCATGATTTTTCACAGCAATTTCAGATCTCCACGTTTAATTATACATACTGTCATTTTACCTCTTTTGATTGCATCAGGTTGAATTGTTCTTTCCGATAATTTAAAGAGATGGTGACTGTCAGACACTGGGTAAAATATTCCGCCCTCCCATTTATGCTTTTCATCTTAAAAAGACGACATGAAATTGACCATTTCTGTTTCCTTAAAAATTGTCTTCATGCTTAATATCCACCACTTTTCAGTTATTTAAAGAGAGAGAGAGAAAAAATATTTTTCATAATATTGCCTAATCAAGAAATTATATATATATATATATATACATATATATATATATACATATATATATATATACATATATATATATATACATATATATATATATACATATATATATATATATATATATATATATATATATATATATATATATATATACACACACACACACACAGGGGCGAACTGGCCATCTGGAGCACCGGGAGTTTTCCCGGTGGGCCGCTGTACAATGTGGGCCGGCCCTTTGCCTAAATATATATAAAAAATGAATTGTAGTAAATGTACGTATATCCTTCCGCCGCGCGGCCCACTTGATTCAAAAATTCTAATTAATTTAGCGAGTTCTGGCTCAGTATTGCGGCTCAGCGCTCGTCAATGTCAAAATGTTTGAAATAGCCAATCAAAAGTGTAGAAGGCGAGATTTACTGTTCACGGACGCTGAACTGCGTGCGACTTGAATGCGAGCTGCTGATGTAACCAGTTAAACATGACGAGGCAATTCAGCAATATTTGCCAACCGTTACAATAAAAAAAAAAAAAAAAAAAAGTTAAACGATAAACATTAATTTTCAGGAATGCAAACTACTACTGGCCTTTTCAAATTTCTTAGATTTTAATGCCATTTACGTTATTCGTCTATGACATAGCAGAAATAAAAGTTTGAAATAATTAAGGCTTTTTATTTATTCATTTATTTGAAAGAAGATTGAATTTATTTGATCAAAAATACAGTAACAATTATATTATGAAATATTACACTTAAAATAGTGGTTTTCTATTTAGGATATTTTAAAATGTAATTTATTTCTGTGATTAAAGCTGAATTTTCAGCATCATTACTCCAGTCTTCAGTGTCCCTTCAGAAATCATTTTAATGCTGCTTAATTTGCTGCCTAATTACTATCAGTTATTATTTTTGATCAATTATTAATAATGGTTTTATTATTGGTATAATGGTTCTCAGTTAAAGAACAGCATTCATTTGAAATATAAGTACTCAGTAATAATATAAGTATATATAAGTATAAATCTTTACTGTCACTTAAATCAATTTAATGCAACCTTGTTGAAGAAAAATATTATTTTAGTCTTATTAATCTTAAAAATATTTTTTAATCTTACCCAAGACTGAATGTGAATGGTATCACATTTTCCAAAAAAATATGAAGCAGCACAACAGTTTTCAACATTGATAATAATCAGAAATGTTTCTTGACCAGCAAATCAGCATATTAGAATGATTTCTGAAGGAAAATCATGTGACTCTGAAAACTGGAGTAATGATGCTGAATATTCAGCTTTGATCACAGCAATAAATTATATTTTACTATATATTCGCATAGAAGACAGCTATATATTTCACAGTACTGTTTACTATATTTTTCATCATCAAAATAATTTGTATACTCTTTTCCACAATTGGAGCTCTATTCCTTAAAATGATAGATGTCAAGCTCCTGCAAAAGGACAAATACTGTATATGACCAATAGAAAGGCACCATAAAAACAGTCCGCATTCTGAATTATTCAAGTTTTCTAGATGATACCAGAGCATTGTGTCATATTGACTGATAATATAGGTATTTAACTTTAGTGATATTAAACTGTCCCTCATAAAAATTCTTTAAAATTATTTATTATTTGCCATATACACCAGGAAAGACAAATTATAATGTAAAGAATGCCAGTCATTTATGGTGTGGTGCGGTGTGTTGTGCACTGGGTTTAGTGGGCCGCTCTGTGGCAAAAAGTCCAGGGCCACTTTTTGGCCCCAGTCCGCCCCTGTATATACATATACTGTATATCTTTTCTCTGCCTTCCAGCTCTGCCATCTCCCTCTGCCATTGTTTATATATTTAAAGATATTCATTTATATATTTATTTTTACATATTTACGTGATACAAATATAAAGATATAAATATATAAAAATAAATACATATTAAATATAAATATAAATGCATATTGTCTTTAAACACAGTGCCAAGCTTGACGGTAAC
>CM077235.1:30361180-30401180 GCA_039654775.1 Spinibarbus caldwelli | reverse complement strand
CAGCAAAACAAAGGTATTCCATCATCCGTCACCGCAGCAATAATGGAACTCTCCAGGATCCCAACATCCATTTCCCATCTATGACAAGCCTTTAAATAGCCCTGTATGTGTGGCTGGGTATATTTCGGTTTCGCGGCACATATGTGTGTGTGGGTTAAGAGTGTTCTTAAGCTGAATAATTCAGACGTGAGAAGAGAGTAAACAGGGTTAGCAGGAGCGGTGGAGAAACCTAACATATCTGAACAGAAGAAAAAAATTACCCCTCAACTCAAGTTCACCATAAACACTGATCTCTGGCTCTTAACCTCCCTCTTATAGAGTTATATGGCTATTCTAACAGTTTATAGCCAAGAAATTCACTCCAAACACGACGTTCAAGAGGCCTCCTATAGTACAAATATATGGACTTACCAAGTCGACCGCTTTACGTGAAGCAAATATTTCATGACAAGCTTCCTATTCTTGACTATTTGCTGATTGACTTGCCTGGAAGCCCCCCCAATGAGCACTAGAAACACTGTAAAAATGTGTCATATTTGGTTTATCATGTTACAGTGGCATAAAAGATTGAGACAGGGGGTGGTTTAGTGCTTAATGTATTGTGTTAATGACCATGAGTTACACAGAGAGAGAGAGTTTTGCCCAACAACCCAGTGCCTACTGCTGTTAGGACTCCAACATGATGGCACTCATAAACAGCCATTCATCATATTGGTCTCCTGCTGAGAGAGAAAAAGAGACAGGACTGTCCAAAAAAGACAGCAAACAACAGACAGACAAAAAATCTTGGAAATATTTCTCACTTGGATCCCTAACACACACCTCCAAAAGAAAAATCTCTCATCCAGATGGTCATCAGCCGTAACCTCTGAAGCTTAATAAGCCAGTTGTGATGGTTACAGAGACCCTGTGTGCTCTTGAGCAAATCCAAGGCTGTTCACTTTTATTAGAGCAACCAAATGCTCTGTACGAGAGAGAGAGAAACTGCAAACGGCCTCGAACAGTAAGCACTGAGCCAAGGTCCTCTGTACTATGAGACTGAACTCATAATAATAATAATAGCAGAACTTCCTGTTCCTCCAACAGCCTTCATGAACATAGTGGGCTGCAGAAAGACCTGCAGAATTTCAGTACCCGCTACTCACAAAAAAATATGCAGTGCTCTTTGTTTTATTACCATATTTATATCCATTCTGCAAATTTTCCAACATCATTAATACAGAAAAATTATGGGAAAGTGAACAGATTACCAGTCTTTTTGATGAAATAGAAGGGAGGGTTATTATCAAAAGCCCAAAAGCTCAAATTTACATAAAATATGTGATGCTTGTGTGATAAAAACAGCATGTAAATGGAAAGTCATTTTATGTTAAATTTAATGTAGAAACCATTTTCACTCAGAAATTGCTCGTAAATTTCGGTAACACATTAGAATAAAGAGTTTTCCTGCTTATTATTATTACTGCTTATTGATAGTTAGTAAGGTAGTTGTTGTAGTAGTTATGTTTATATATAAGGTAGGGTTAAGGGACAAAGAATATAGTCATCCAGAATAAGGCAATAATATGTGCTAATAAACTGCCAGTATGCTAAGGTAGTAATATTCACATTAATAAGATAGTAGTTTATAGTGAATTATGTATAATGCATTATAAAAGTATTTTTAATGCATTAATTACGCCCTGTAATGCACCTTATAATGCATTGTATAATCTCACGAATAATTGTAACCACAGTTAATACATTATAACACTTACCAATTCATTGTTACAGATATAATGCATTACAATGCACATTATGAATAATTTCAATGCATTATACTCTTTAATAACCTTTTATAATGCGTTACACATAAAGGCTTTAAGTAAAGTGTTGCTGAATAGTGTTAGCTAATCTGAAATGTTACCTAATAACTAACACTAAATTAAACATAAAATTCTGAAGTAGAAGTAGTAGCTTCTTTTATATTCAACTTTGAATAATCATTTTTACAGTGTACTTGAGGTACAGCATCAAATTTTACTCATGACTTGAGTCATCCAATAGCGTTCAACCATGAAACCACACCCCTCTTGAAGCATCCAGCACATAAGTCACATGCTATTGTGTCTATAGGCCACGCCTCTCTAAAAGCCACACCACACCTCTTTTGAGATATGAATGTTAGCACACGCCCCTTACAAGCATTTAGCTGGTAGGCCACGCCCCTTTAAAAGCCACAGAGCTACATAGGACACTGTAAAACAGAAGTTGAATTCAAAATAAAATGATGTTCTTACGATTTCTGCCATATTTTAAAGTATGCTAGTGATACTTTCTTTGAATTCAGACAGACTTTGGCATTTAGCTTTATTTCCCTGCTTAAATAATGTTTTGGTGTAATTAGAGGTAACTATACACTTTCTATCTTCTCTAAAAGCAAAACGACCCTTGCCCACATGGAATCTGTTAGTTTTTCACATTGACTGCATTGACTGTGTGGGAAAATTAGCAGAAGGGATATAAATATGGTAATTAAAGTAAGAGTGCCACATTATGGGTTGTGAATATCATCTGTTTAAAAATCTGCTGAACAGGTTTCACCACCAGTGTTGGGCACGTTACTTTTAAAAAGTAATTAGTTATAGTTACTAGTTACTTCTCACAAATAGTAACTGAGTTAGTAACTGAGTAAAAAAAAGTATATAAAAGTTACTTATTACTTATAAAAGTAACTAATTACCAGGGAATGTAACTATTGCGTTACTTTTTTTAAAAAAAAAGTTCAAATATGTCAAATAACTTGGATGCCCCTAATATTAAATATGTTAAATGAATGAAACGGACACTAAATAGATTATTATAAAACATTCTTCATTAATCTACACTATTTATCTACTGACACTTAGCATCAGTCAGTCAAGCATTATAATATGATTTATGATAGTAAATATTATGATAGTTTAGCATTACGTGATGATTGAACTTTAGTAATTAGAATAACCAAGTATGAATGCATATTTGTCATGTTGACTGAACTTAGGACTGGTGGTGGTGCTTAAGATATTGTTTGTCATTTAGTGTTTCTATAAATAAAGGGGGAAAAAAATTATAAGATAACAAAACTACAACGAATTCTACTACTAATAACAATATAAAACACACTAAAGATTAATGAGCTGCTGGGTTCATGAATATTATTTCACGTTGTCTGCGTTTGCTCAAATTGATTTGCTGAAATCAAAACAGGGACGATAATAGGTGAGCGCCAGCCAATGAGATTGTCGTTTGTGCATTAGTTCCGCCCACTACCAGAGAACCCGGCAGTTCTTAAAAGCTGAAGAATTCCAAAGGAACTCCGTTATTTTGACAGGAAAATACGACAAAGAATATTGTTTACATGTAGCGCGTCAATTCTGCATGTTATGTAAGACTCTCTCTCTGTATCTTTCTTTGTGTGTGTGAGACAAAGCGACGGCGAGTTGTGCGCCTTCACACTAGAGTTTACGGTACGTCAAATACAGCTACACTGCACATCCACTCAGATGAACTGAAAAAAAAAATTATAATAATATTATAATAAATTATAGTAACGCTGCATTTTATTGTCAGTAACGGTAACAGAGTTGTAACGGGGGAAACATTCATTCGTTTGATTATTCGTTACTGAAAAAAAATAACATCGTTAGTAGCGCCGTTTATTTATAACACCGTTATTCCCATCACTGTTCACCACAAATTAAATCTTATTTTTCTTGGTATATAAAGTTCAACAGATAAAACAAAAAAAAAAAAAAAAAAATCTGAAGACTCAACACCGTTCTGTTACAGAGGCAATCAATGGTTATTTTATGTAGAAATGGTAGATTTTATTAGCTAAGGTCATATACGAAGAAGAACAGTTAACAAAATCTGGCTCCTAAAATTTTAACTTATTTTAGCAAGAATAAAGAAATGAAGAAAAAAAAAGATAATCTTGGTTCAATTTAAGAGTCTGACTGCAAAACACAATACACAAGCTTTAAATCAACCACAAAAATGCATATGAAATACTGGGTCTGAATTCACGAAACATTTTTAATAATATAATAGTTCTTAACTGCTATTTTCTTCTTTTCTTACTTACTAAGTTTAGAATATTTTGTATTCCAAAAGATACGTAAGAATGTTCTTATTTTTATTTATTTATTTATGTTATTTTGAAGAAAAAAAAAAACTTCAGAAGAATTCACATTTTTGAAATTAATCTTTTTTTTTTTACTGTGTTCTTGAGTCTTCAGCACGACCTGCCATTTTGAAATGTTTTTAAGAAGTTCTTAACATCTTAGAAATTCCTCAAGAACTGCACTTCTTCGGAATTCTTACTACCCTCTTGGAATTTCTTAACTCTTCGGAAATTTCTTAACTTCTTTAAGATTTTCACCATTCCAGCCCGAGAATTTGCTGTCAGTTTAAGATCTTCAAAACCCTGCTGCAAAATTACAAGTACATCTCCAAATATGCCAGGTAAACACAATAACCCCTTCTGAGGAACTATTCAGGATATTCAGATTGTCAGAGTTTTTGAGTGGCATTGCAGCAAGACTTAGGTGCCTCTAAATGTCACATACAAATGACACAAACAGCTCTTGTTCACATTACATGACGTCTCTTACTGTTTAAGTCAGTTCTTATAAACTGCAAAGTGGACAAGAGTTTATGCCAACAGTCAAAAGTTCAGCTCTGTAAGACTAGACACAGTGGAACACTCAGTCTGAAATAACTTGTGTTGTTTTTAGGACAGGACATGACGTGCCTTAAATCACCTCCTCAAAGTGGCCTAGGCTGAGTAGTGTGTATACGTAGCACTGTTGCTAAGGATAAAAGAGAACAAGACATTAAATATACAAGAAAGAAAGGCAGATATTCTCGTGTACATCCACTTAAGTGATCTAAAGGCAGAAAATGCAACGAGAACATCTATTCTCACACAGAGGGGGGAAAAGCCTGTGCGCACTGCCACTTGTCACTAAGTGTTAACTCTGAACTAGTTACAAGTCCATTGGCAACAGACTTCACAAACGCATACTCTCGTCCATTTGTGTTCTTAAGTGACCCAAAGCACTTAACACTGAAAAATCACTTTAAAACACACACGCGTACTGCACCCTGAAGTGTGCGAGGGATTGCACTTTATGTAGCACTGGTGTGGGCCATTGCTCTTTGGAGAACAGTGCTCTTAATGTGCACGAGTAGAGACAACAGTGTACATGAGTGCCACCTTCTCTCTCGCTTTTCCTCTGGATAATTTGGTGCAAAACTACACTTAACCTTGAGTTCAGCCTAAAATAAACCAGCAGTTCACACTGAAAACATTCAAATGCTAGATTTTTACATTTTTAGATTGCCGCTTTTGCAAAACTTACAGTCACAATGTTTTTGGAGACACACACACACACATACTGGGTAGTAACTGATTACATGTAATCTGGATTACATAATCAGATTCCAAAAATTAAGTACTTATAATTATGTTTTAAAATGCTCATAATAGATTACAGTTACTTTGTTATGGATTACATGATTTCATAATATTCACACAATGGCAATAAATTATTCACAATTAGTTGATTAACCCAAATTTTTATTATTTATTTAATTATTATTTTTTAAATTTTCCTTTCTAAATCAACCTACTATGATGTAACGTTTAATGCATTTCATTATGTAAATAATAAAGATTGCAATATATTTCCCTTCTCTTTTTTCAATCTGATAAACGAGTTAGTTCAAAAGTAATCTAAAAGTAATCAAAAAGTAGTCAGACTACATTACCAAAAAAGTTTAATCCAGATTATGGTACTAAGTACAGTTTTCATCATGTAATTTGTAATCAGTAATCTGACAAACAAGTGATAAACGAGTTAGTTCAAAAATAATCTAAAAGTAATCAAAAAGTAGTCGGACTACATTACCAAATAACGGCAATCCAGATTATGGTACTAAGTACAGTTTCCGTCATGTAATTTGTAATAAGTAACCTGATAAAATAAACGAGTGATAAACGAGTTAGTTCAAAAGTAATCTAAAAGTAATCAAAAAGTAGTCATACTACAATATGAAACAAGTGTAATCCAGATTATGTTACTAAGTACAGTTTTTGTCATGTAATTTGTAATTAGTAATATATATATATATATATATATATATATATATATAGTTGTGAATGTTTGCCATTAGTTTTAATTTAATGAAAAAAAAAAAAAAACTGATGCTGTTTCTTATTTCATAAGAGAAGAGGTTAGCCAATCAATTTATTTACATTTAAAGGTACAGAAGCCAAAAAAAAAAAAAAAAAAACTTATAACTTAAGTTTCAAAGAGAGGGTGGCAAACAATGTTGTACTTTTTTTTTTCTTTAGAAAAGAAACACCACCTCTCTTGAAAGTTAAAATAAACTTGTGTGAAGACAGGTTGTGAAAAAGCACAGATGAAATATATCCGACCATGCCAAAGATTCTCTGTGTCCCCCAGTTGTTTTTTGTCTTTCTTTTCTGCCTTTTTCTACTGACAGATTTTATTATAAAAGAGAAAGCAGGGTGTCCCTAAGGAAATATGCAGCATCTGTACAATATCTGCTCTTAGACATCAATAAATGTCTGGACTTCACTTCTCAAATGCGATTCTGCAACAGACAGATGGTGACTGCAGCTACAGCGAGTTCTTCAGGCTTATCTGCTGAATGAATCTCAGGCTGCGCATTCGTTAGTGAGGTGGAAATGTCACACATATAGCAGGTCAGCAGTAGGTACATACTGCTAGAGTAACACCTATTTGACACTGCACACATAAGTGGCACCTATAGCACAGCACAGTCACAATTTCACACTGTATATAGAAATAACAAACTTATAAAATTCACCACAGTGCTACATACAGTACACATGTAGGACTATTGCTGTAAATGAATAATATTGGTGCCAATATAAGTTAATATAAGTGTATTTTGTTTTATTGCACAGGCAGATATTTTCACTCATAAGCATAAATAAATAAATAAATAAACTGTAAATAAAGTCTTATCTTAAATTACTACACTAATGTTTCAAAGTGTTTGAATGCTTTTATTCAGCAATGCATAAATACACTGACAATTTTACAAATGATTTCTATTTCAAATAAATGCTTTGCACTTTCTATTCATCAAAGAATACTGAAATAAGAAATGCATCACAGTTTCCACAAAAATATTAAACAGCAAAAACTGTTTTCAATGTTGATAATAATAATAATAATAATAATAATAAATGTTTCTAGAGCAGCAAATTATATTAGAATCATTTCTGAAGGATCACACCAAAGACTGGAATAATGATGCTGAAAATTTAGCTTTGCATCACAGTAATAAATTACATTTTAAAATATAATCAAATAGAAAACAGTTATTTTAAGCTAATATTAATTTAATTAATTAATTAATTAAAGCTTTTTGAACTAATAAATGCAGCCTTGGTGAGCATTTCAAAACAAAATAACAATCTTACTGGCAAATCATTTGAACAAGAGTGAATAAAAATCAAATGTATCTTGTTTTAAGAATGTCTAGATATTCTAACTGGTAAAAAAACAACAAAAACACTGATTAAGAAAATGTTTCTTTGCAGTGTAGGGCCAAGCAACAGACTTCCCAAAGTGAGAATAAGTGGGTGAGATGAGAAAAGAGAGGGTAAAATGAAAGATGAATAAAGAGGGAATGGAATGAAGGGAATCTGAAAAGCTGCAGGCACATGGACAGCTGTGATTGAGCTGAGAGAAAACAGCAAAAGATAGTGAAGGTCCTTGTTTAGCTTGTCAGAGAGAAGGATGGAGGGCTAAATTGCTTTCAAAAGAACAGAAGAGCAAAAAGACTGGGTAGACTTCAATTAAGGCCTTTTTTAATCTACCACACACACACACACACGTGCGCAGCCTTTTTTATACTACTGCAGAGCAGGCATCTCAATTGGTACATCCAGAGAAATCACTGAAGCGAATCATGAGGCACAGAGACAGCATTTTTCCATTCAATGAAAGCATAGAGCTGTCAAGCTCCAAAAATGACCAAAAAGTAGAGTTAAAAACATTTAGTTTTTTTTTTCTGTTCAATGAATGAAAAAAACAAACAAAAATAACAAAAACAAAACCAAAAAAAAAAACAGTAGAGCTCCATAAGCACACAAAATACATCAAAAGTGTCAGTATAACTTTTATATATTACAAATGATTTCTATTTCAAATAAAGAATGCTTTTTTGAATTTTCTATTCATCCTCAAAATAAAATGTATCACAGTGTCCACACAACTGTTTCTAACATTGATAGTAACAAGAAATATTATTGCTATCTTGAGCAGTAAGTCAACATATTAGCATGATTTCCGAAGGATCATGTGACACTGAAGACTGAAGTAATGGCTACTGAATGAAAAGACTAGACTTTTTTTTTTACTTAATTGGAATGGTACAAAACTTTGTAAAGTTTTTGGGACTTGCTATGTGAGGGATTTTACATCTTACCATGTACATGATTCAAAAAGGTTAAATGGTCCTGGAAAAAAAAGAAGAAAAAAAAAAAGTCACACTGATACACACTGTAGTTAAAAATGACCGCATTGGAAAACAAATTTCATTTAGTTGAAACGTTTGGTACTGCACCCAAACAAAATCTTACTGAAAGCTCATTTTTTGAGATATCAACCTCAAATTTGGAACACAACTTGTTTAGATTTATGGCTTTGACTTTCTTGCAATTAGCATAAAAATATAAACATGAAAAATATATATTCCATGTAAAATTTGAGAATAATATTTTTTGTGCATTTTCCATAAACCTAAACTTCTGTAACTTCTTTGGATTTCCTGTTTTTTTTTTTTTTTTTTTCAACTTCATCAATAATTTGTCAATCATCTTTTTTAAAAAGAGACTTAAGTCTTTATTTCAAAGCATTTAAGATTTACAACAGATTAAGTTGGAAATTTCATTTTAAGGTCTATGCTGGTTAACAGGTAAAAAATCAATTATAACTACTGCATATATATAAATTAGCATCATAAAATCCCCTAAAAATGCACAATATTAAATAAAAAAGCACTATAAAACTAAAATATAGTATATTCATTTCATCAAAGTAAGAGAAAATAATAAAATCAATAAAGAATAAAAATCTTTAATTTTTGAACGCCATGCAAGGATTACCAGAGGGTCACAGTGGAAACAAATGGAAAACAAATTTCATCTAGTAGAAACATTTGGTACTGCACCCAAACAAAATCTTACTGAAAGCTCATCTTTTGAGATATCAACCTCAAATTTGGAATACAGCTTGTTTAGATTTATGGCTTTGACTTTCTTGCAATTATGGTAAAAAAAATATAAAAATGAAAAATATATGTTTCACATAAAATTTGAAAATAGTATATTTGTGCATTTTTCATAAACTTCAATTGCTGTAACTTTTTTGAATTTCCTTTTTTTTCCCCCAACTTCAGCAATAATTTGCCAATCATCTTCTTTAAAAAAGAGACTTAAGTCTGTATTCCAAAGCATTTAAGATTTACAACAGATTATGTTTGAAATTTCATTTTGAGGTATACGCTGGTTAACAGGTAATAGATCGATTGTAACTACAGCATAAATATAATTTAGCATGATAAAAATCCCCTAAAATACACAAATGTAAATTAAAAAAACAATTATAAAACTAAAATATAGTATATTCATTTAATCAAATTAAAAGAAAATAATAAAATAAATTTAAAAATATATGTCATTTTTGAAAGCCATGCGAGTTAAGCTCCTTTCAGATATTTTTGCTAAAAGTTTGTTGTGTGTTTTAAAGCTGAAGTAATGATGACACTTTAGTAAGATATTCGCCAACCTAAGGAGGCGAAATAGTGTAGTGATGGGTACTCACATCACAGGTGACGTTATGATTTTTGGATCACGTGTCACTTAAGGTGTGGTTAGGAGTACATCACATAAGAAAGATTGGTGGGATACCTAACTTGTAGAACCTTACTGCATTATCAACACAAGTGTAATAAAGTAAATTTTATCAACAAAAGATAGACAAGAGTAATCAACAACTACTAAATGAATACCATGAATGAAAAAGGAATAAAGTGCATAAGATGTATAAAATGCAAGTGATTATGTTGGATGTTGCTATGTCAGAGCTATGTTATCTGTAAAGATAAACTGTCACTACTCTGAAACAAGTAAAGTGAAGAACCTTATTATGCATCAAACAAATACCTGAAATATTATTTGTTATCAACTCCAATCAGCTATATAACATCTAATGTCAATTAGAAAAATCATATACTGATAATACACAACAATGCCAAGGTCTCTGGAAGAGGTTTAGATAGGTGATAGTTACGTTCTCTGTGGTTGAGTGAGCAGTCCAGTGGCTTCATCCACTGGTTGTGCTGGTAACAGTGCAGTGGGGAAAGGAGCAGGAATCCGTTTCGACAGCCTTGAACACAAAGCGCTGGAGGATGCTGATCTCCTGGAGCACCAAAGGGTCCTAAAATCTGGAACACGCAGATGTGACCCTGAAGTAGGTGCAGAAGGTCCTTAGCCTGGGACACGCAAGCAAAGGTACCTTGGAGTGAAGGTTTGCTCGCTGGAGCTTAACCTTGTTGCAAATGTCTGTGTGTCTTCTGCCTCTCTGGGCTAGAGACCCAGAATTTGGTCGATCCGCTTTGTCTCTCTAGGATGAAGACTCAGGACGTGCTGCATCTGTTGTTGTCTCGCTGGACGAAGACTCTGAATGAAGTCTGAACGTAGATTATCTCTTTCCTTGCAGGCTGGAGGCTCAGAACGTGGTTGTATCTGTTGGTGCCTCAAAGCTGGAGACTCAGGAACTGTGTATCTGTTAATGTCTCACCCTTGCAGGCCGGAGACTCAGATCTGGTCTATCTGCTACTGTCTCTCTAGATGGGAGACTCAGAATGGGTTGTTTCTGTTGCTACCTTCCCTTTAACAGGCCGGAGACTCAGAACGGTGTATCTGTTAACGTCTTTTCCATTGCAGTACTCAGACTCAGAACGGATGTGTCTGTTACTGTCCCTTCCCTTACGGGCTGGAGACTCAGAACGGGGGTATCGGATGCTCTGTTACTGTCCCTTTCCTTACGGGCCGGAGACTCAGAACAAGGAGTATCTTTTGGGAAGGTACCTTTATCCCTTTCCGATGAGGAGGAGATTGCAATCTGGTGCTTCTCCATTTCCAGGCTGTGATTGGCTATTTCCATCAGAGAGGGGGAACACGGTGTGGCCCACCCTTCTTTCCTCCTGTGGAACTTATTTGCATTGTCCAAACGCACATTTAGAAAAGTGTCACTAAAGTTTTACCAATGCATCATTCACTTACCAAACCACAAACAGAATACCTTTGGCAATGTTACGAACACATTAAGTCCAAACATGATGGAAGAAGATTGAACTGTCATGCATGCATTCATTTGTCCATTAACAGATGAGCTTGTGTAAGATGTTGCACTACACGTCACTGTCACTGAGAATACTTATTTCTCTGAATAAGTATAAGATGTGTGTGCTGTAGTTTGCATCAGTTTAAGGTTTGAGAACATAGTTATTAATGGATTTGGATGGAACTCTGTGATCCCTGTTTGTTTCTCCCACTGCTGCTGTGTCCAGAGGTCCTAAGGAATTTTTATGGCAGTCACAGGCCAAAACCTGAGGAATCAGTCTGTTGGTGGGTGAAGGGCAAAAACTGCACTTTGACCAATAGGAAGTCCCGTCCTTCCCGGGCTTTGTACCAAAGGTCTTCTTCTTGCCCTCTAAGAGGTGTCTGGCCGTTGTCCTGGCATCTTTATCTGATGGCGTTGGACAGTTTGCTTATATTAGTCCACCAAGATCCAATCAAAATGTAGCAAACCTTTGTCCACTATAGTGGTCAGAGAGGGGCCCCGCCATAAACTGGGCTCTGGAATGTGCTGTCCACTACAATACAAACACACAGATGCATATTTGCATACAACTGTTATAAATGCCCACTGGCACTGCTCTTGTTGCATTATGATGCAAAAAAAAAAGTCTGAATCAAAGTGACAATTAAGAGTCTCTCACATGACACAGCCCTGATAATTAATTCAGATTCATATGGAGTGAGTGTCCACTTTCCCTTCCAAATCACCCAGACCCCACACGATCAATACGTTCACACATACTAAAGTATGATTGCTGCGACAGCAGAAAGGGGAATCATGGCATAGCACATACTTCGTATAATCAAGAGCACATCTCTAAGTCTCCAGAGAGCATTACACGCACACATACACAGACTGGGATGATGAATTAAATATGGGCTGCTGAAGAAGCAGCCGACCTCTGACCTCTGGGTGAGGGATGGGGCGAGCAGGCGTGAAAGGTAATCGCAGAGACAGAGGGGAACAATCGTCCATTCGAGCTAAAGATGCGTGCGTGAGCCTTTTTAGCAGGAGTGGCCGGCTGAGGTCTGCGAGGACTTGGGGATTTTAGGGATTTCTTTAGGAGAAAAGGAGAGGGGGGCTAATGGAAAGCTAGACGTATTAGAGGAAGACGGATACGGGTGCGCTGGAGGGGGCAGCTGTGAGAATTCACCAAATGGTGTGAATGAATCGTGAACGCAGTCGATAGTGCCTGTGAAGGACGAGCAGGGTTAAACCTCCACATGTGACCCAAAAGAGAGAATGAAGTGAGGAGAAAAGAGGATAAGAGGATGAAAACGCAAAAGAAGTGGAGAGAGACAAAACCACTCCATTCAGCAAAACAAAATATCTCACAATATACAGTTCAATAGAGAGGGGGAAAATTTTTCCCAGATAAGAATTATAATATAGAATGAATTAATGAACAAATGAATGAATGAATGAATTAATTAATAAGCAAGTAAGTAACTAAGTAAGTAAATGAATAAATAAATAAAATGAGTATAATAATGTACATTATATGAAATAAAAAATAAATTTAATAAAAATATTTTTAAATAAATAAATGAATGTGAGTAGTGTTTATCCTTGAAAAATATACCACCACAAAGTTAATAGAAAAAAATAAACTAAATAAATATATAAAATTTGTATAATAATGTACATTATCTGAAATAAACGTGAGTGGTTCTTATCCATGAAAAACATGCCACCACAAAGTGACAAAGTTAATGGGAAAAAAAAACAAACAAAAAAAAACAAATAAAATTAAATTTAATGTATTTATGTAGGTAGGTAGGTAGGTAGGTATGTATGTAAATAAATAAATAAATAAATGTGAGTAGTGCTTATCCATGAAAAACATCAACATGAAGTGACAAAGATAACGGATAAAATAATAAAATAAAATAAAATAAAATAAAATAGATTAATTTTTATTTTATTATTATTTTTTTATTTAAACAGTGCTTATCCATGAAAGACATGCCACCACAAATTGACAAAAAATATATTGTTATTAATTAAAAATAATAACATTAATTAAATAAATTGTATACTACCTAAACTAAGTTTGAATGGTGCTTGTCCACGCAAAAATTTCTACCATGAAGTGACAAAGTTTAATACTTGGTGTTTGTTGAAATCCTTAGCTTGAGCGGCAGTAATGGTAATGCTTGCCTCAGCAACCCGCACTAATTAGAGGAGGAATATGGCTGTCTGTCGCATGATGAGCTAATGGATTTCCTCTCACTACATTTCCTGTCCATCACTGTCAGACGCGTGTGTTGTACGCCTGTGTGGGTGTGCGGCCTCCGGTGACCATCTGTGGATACTTTTATTATTAATTTTAAAGCACAGCTGGTCAAACGGACAGAGAGAGAGAGAGAGAGAGAGAGAGAGAGAGAGAGAGAGAGAGAGAGAGAGAGAAGAGAGATAGAGAGACAGAGAGAGAGAGAGAGAGAGAGAGAGAGAGGGGGGCTCTTGGGATCTCATAGAAAAAAAATTCTGCCAATATCCCAGCCAACATGTTCATGTGGGCCCCGCATGGGATTTATCTGGGCTATATGGGCATCAACTGGGCATGGGCTCAGAGTGGGCACATTGATGGGCTGAATGTGGGCCCCAGCTTGGATAAAGTTGTGGGCCCCAGTTAGGTCGCCCATTATTGTTTATTTGTGAGTCCCACATGGGCCACATGTGGGCTATATTAGGATATATTTATAGTTAGCCTACATCAATTTAGTTTTTTTTTTTTTTTTAATTTATTATTATTATTATTATTATTTTTTTTTGCAGTTGATTTATTTTTATGCAATTATGGGTAACTATAACCTTAACAATTAAATAAATTGATGTAATTTTATGTATTTCATATGGGGTTTTTTTATATCTTGAAGGATTATATTATAATGTACTGTGTATAACAATCTAATACCATTTACTTTATGAATAATCCCGTTTTATTTTATTTTATAAGTATCTCAAAGGGTATTTTTCCCCCTTATAATCTAAAAGCACTTGTGTTATGCAGTCATTGCATTTTGAAGAGAGAAATGATTTATTATTATATTTATATATTTATCCATTTATTTGTTTATTTATTTATTTATGTTCGGTTTAAGTTTCTGTTAGTCGCTCTGGTCCACACCCCAGCATAGGTGGCGGTAATGCACTTTAACGTTGGATGCCACCCGCCATAAAAGAAGAAGAAGAGGAAGATGCTGATTGGCATGTCTTCCCGCCCCTTCTCATTTAAAAAAAAAAAATAAAAAAATAAAAAACAACGGTTGCTACTTGCCACTTCAGCACGTTTGGGCACCTCTCGTGTTAATGGATAAACTCTCTAATCTATCAAGGTAAGATATTTATATTTCATTTTATATTAGCTGACTTACTGCTGCTTTTATATAATTGGATATATATATTTTTTTTTTTAAATATTTGAAAATTCGGTAATGGCAGA
Organism: Spinibarbus caldwelli; assembly: GCA_039654775.1. Taxonomy (NCBI): domain Eukaryota; kingdom Metazoa; phylum Chordata; class Actinopteri; order Cypriniformes; family Cyprinidae; genus Spinibarbus; species Spinibarbus caldwelli. The sequence continues at coordinate 30,386,285 of CM077235.1, read as the reverse complement.
GTAGACACTAATGAAACTTAACGAAGCCTGTCACGATTTAACTATTGTAGCAAACAGTTATATTAAAATGTTGGCAGTTACCAGCAAACTTTCAGTAGGATGTTTTATTTATACAATCGTGGGGCAAAAGCTGAAAACAAGTTTATGCTCGAATGTTTCTGCGTGTAACGCAATCGCCCACATAGCGTTTCCACTTCAATAAAACAGCTTTTAATGTGAGCGTATACAGGCACGTCTGCTTCATAATAGATTGAAAACGATATCTTTGTGGGCAAACGTGTCGGATATTTAGTCACTGAACGGGGCCTGAGAGAGAGTTGCTAGTGAGATCGCGGGCACAACCTCCGCCGTGTTGCCTTATCCAGCTATTATAAGCGTCTTTGTGGGGTGCATAAAACTAATGTTACAGAATTAAATATGCCAACACTGGTCATGAAGAATGCTATGCGTTCAGTTTGCACAGTTTGCTACTTAAAATTTAACAAAAATCATGATAAAAACATTCATTAGAGCAACAGACAAAGTTCTTATTATCATACATATAGCAATACTTAAGCTATTACAGTAATAAGAATTGTTGCATGAATAATACATACAATTATCCACACCTAACATGTAGTAAAGTATCAACAAATTGTGATTAAAAAAAAATGATGTCTGATTTATTAATGTCCATCAGCCCAAAACAGACAGCACAGAGAGTGTAATGAGTTGCATTTTAGGTGTTACTAGGTTTTAGGTGTTACCAAACATTTCCCCATGCGATGGTATGGCACCACGACAGATTTATTGTGAAGATGAAAGCCCACAAGAGTGTGGTAAGTTAACCCTTATCTCTTATACGTTTTATTCTGATGATGTTTGCAAGATATAAAGCTACATTCATTTTTATAAGAATATGTGAGCAAACGCTCAGTTTCTGAGTCAAGCTGTGCTAACTAGCCTTTTCCTCCTGCAGCGTGGCTGTCAGACCAGGGCGGAGACTCGTCGTAAAGTCCTAAGAGTATGTTAAATTGGTAGGTATACGTCAAAATACATGTATACAGTTTTCTTCATCATGTACATATTATTGTAATTTTACTTGCTCACTTTCGCAGTAAACTAGTATTTTCTTCCCGCAGCGGCACTAGCAGACCAATGGGGAGACGTGTGAAGACGAAAAGTTGTACGAGTACGTTAAATAGGTAAGTAGGTGAACTTTAAAACACTTGCAGTCATCTCATTTGTTTTGTCAATTAAGCTGTGCTAACTAGCATTTCCCTCCCGCAGTGGTTGACCAGCTGGACCATCGTGAGGCAGGCGGGAAGAGTCGTCGCCATAAAGAAGACCATTTTAAATGTTTTGAGATGATATGTATTCTCTGATTATTGTTCTATAGTCTAACTAATTAAGTACGTTAACTCTTCAGACTTTTATTTTTATATTTACACCATTTATTTTCCACTGGCACAATGTGTTATCTGTGATTTTACTTGTAGGCTATATGTATGTGTAATTCTGTGTTATTGAAGTTCAGCTGTGAAATATAAAAGATGAATCATGAATGAAGCTGTTGGTGTGAAGTAATAACTTGTGTTATTGAATTTATAACAAAATAAAATAAAAAAATAATAGGACACTTAAAACTACTGTACTGAGTTTCACAGTAATTTTACTGTGGTAGGAAATACAGCAACTTCTGGAAAATTGTTGCCAGTAAGTTACTGTTAATTTGACGATAAACATTTTACGGTTATACACTCTTTTGAAATCAAACTGCGTTGCAATGTTGTGTAGGCTATCGCGACAAAAATAGCTCCTAGCACATAATTACATTTCTAAACTGAATAGTGTCACTTTTAACTTGCTCATGTTACCTTTAGTAGTATAACTATCACTTGAATTAACAGTTTTGTCACTTAGGCAGGAATATGAAGTACTGGCACGGCTTAGTTATAACCACACATGCTTTTTAATGCTTGTGACTGTTTTAGTAGTATTTTAGAATAATTGCCTTTTCTGTTTTTCTTTCTTCACTGTTTTTTTTTTAGGTATGAAGCTGAGAAGTCTGCACAGGCCCAGGAATAATACCATTTCATCCTGTTCTGTTCAAGTATTTTTATCCAATTTTGTTTTACCCAATAAAAAAAAAATGTGATTTAGAAATTGAGTTGAAGTCATTTTCTTAACAGCTGAAATATTTTAACATGAAATTTAAAATGTATTGAGCACCACATAAAATCAACTGATATTAGGTAAAACAAAACATTGTAATTTAGAGTTTTATTGCATATTAGCACATTAAATTCATCCAGAGGAATTCATAAAAAATATAAATGGGGCCCAGTTCTGACCCACTGTGGTCCCACAAAAACCACCCATTTGGGCCCCATAAGGGTTCTGTATGTGGCCCACCTTGGCCCCAATTAATAGAACCCATTTGGGACCCATGTGGGCCCATATAATGAAAATCTACATGGGCCCCACTTAGAGCCCACTATGGACCCATCATGCGCCCCTATGGGCTAACACACATGGGGCCCAAGTGGAGCCGATGGAAAGAAATGTACGGGTCCCATTTGGGTTGCCCATGCAGGGCCCAAGTGGCAGCCCATCAAAAACCCACATAGGGCCCACATGGAAATGTTGGCTGGGATACCATAACTCACTTCAGTATTTGTTACTAGCTAGTAAAATCATAATAAATTGCATTTTTTGACCATCTTTAAACAATGAAATTTCCTATTTTTTTTATTATTTTTAATATATAATTACATTTTTATTTAATTAATTCATTTTAATTTACAATTAAATAGGACTAAATTAATGGCTTATTTACACTTCATTAAGCAAGTTTTTCCATGAAGCGACAATCACAGATCATCAGAATGTTTTTTGATGTTGCATAGTAACGTGAAGTGAAATTATTTTAGACCAGTGAGAATGTGCTCACAACAGGTTAAGCTGATTAGGAAAAAACTTGCTCACACTGATAAAAAAAACACCAATTCGCTGTGCTATCAGGCTAACAGACGTTTGTATTTGAAAACAGCAACAGTACGAACAAGCACACGTGTATCACTTTCCACAGAAGCTCCATGAAAAACACTTCAACAGCACACAATTTCTTGCGCCCTTATTGAGAGTTCAATGAAACCTTTCTATTTCTCTGCAGGTTGAGCAGTGCTGTGGGTGTCATTACAGTAGCCCGCTCTCCTCCGGACCACATTTAGACAGATTCAGAGGTGCTTTTTTTACTTTAAGTGGACTCATTATGTCATTAAGTCCTTCTAAATGTGAACTGCAGAGTGAAACGCGCATGCCGATTGCAATGAGGTTTTCACTTTGTGCCTTTTGGTAGGGAGATAAAGAAGTGTGTGCTTGTGTGTGACGTTGATCTCTTAATTTCACCATTCAGACACGGCACCTGTAGTACAAACATATTTTACGGCGTATTTTAGAGCTAATCTAAAAGCATTTAGTCTCTTTCTAAGCTGTTGCTGAAGGGTGAATAGAAGGAGGTTTCGGTTTAAAGTGCTTTTCTGGAAATAAAAGACACATTGTCAGTGTTTTACCACAGTGTGAGCTGTTCTGCAGGTCATGGATTCATGCAAACACACACTCACCCCTGACGAAGGGTACGCCGTCCACCCGAGCTCTGCTGTGGCGGTCCGGGTGTCCATTAATGTTTCTGAAAAGCAGACAAAACAAAGTTTTATGAGGAATCATGAATATTTATGTTGCAAATATTCATTTACAACTGTAGTATCTTAACTGGGTGTTTCAGATAAGGGAGGAATCCTAAATCTGCTGTTCTGGTGTAGAGGACAAGCACTGCTCTCGAATACAAACTCTCTGCAGTGCCACTTTTGCCCCATAGTGGCCCTGTGTTTCTGAAGATGGATCTAGGATAAGCTGTCTGTGTCCTTTAAGTGGTCAGCTCTTGTCTGACCTTATCAAGCGAGATATCTTTGACCAGCCGGGAGAATAATCCACATACACACACTCCACCAAACACTGATAAGATGGTTGAAAGCGATAGAAAACCTGGATTGATACCTGACTTTAACATGAATGACCATCAAAGATAACATCAAACCATCAAAACACAAAATTCAACAAAACTGGTCCCATTTGTGGCCCTCACACATACAGTATGTGTAGAAAAAAAAATGAATAGCAATGTCAGTTTTTACAAATATTTTTCACCAAGAATGAATGAATGAATGAATGAATGAAGTAAATAAGTAAATAAATAAATAGCAAAAAAGAAAGAAAAAAACATTATTCTTTAGTAACTTTGGTCTATTTTAATTTTTTTAATTTATTTATTTATTTATTTTTTATGGAGATGAATTTTAAGTCTTTACTCATACCCCTTTCCAATTTCACATTAGTATATTATTAGCAAATTATTAGAAATAATTATTATATATTATTATATATTAAAATATTAGCAAAAATTCACATTTTAAGAAAACAATATTTTTCCCCATATCCCATACGGGAATAAAGCTAGCATTTTTAAATATTTTTAAATAGAATTTGATTGACTTCATGTATTATTAAAAGTTGTGTCTCCAGGTTGAATGTCAGATGTCTTTTGATTGTGAAAACAATCATAGAACATTCAAGGGATCCACACAAAATGTCAGTGAAAAAAAAAAAAAGTTATTATTTTTTACAAACAAACAAATAAATAATGTTTTATTTTTAGAAGGTTTTCTTTCTTTCTTTCTTTCCTTCTTTCTTTCTTTCTTTCTTTCTTTAATGAAGATTATTCTTTGGTCTATCTTCATGTCAATGTCAGTAAAAACTTTTATTCTTTACTTCTTTTTATAAGTAAGTAAATAAATTAATACATTTTATTTTATTTTTAATAGCTTTTTTATTTCATTAGGATTTTTCTTTTTGTTTTCAATTTCTCCTTGACATAATAGCAGGTTCCTGTGGCTCAGTGGTAGAGCATTGTGTTTGCAGCGCAAAAGGTCGTGGGTTCAATTCCCAGGGAACACACATACTGATAAAAAAAAAAAAAAAAAAATGTATACCCTGAATCCACTGTAAGTTGCTTTGGATAAAAGCATCTCATAAATGTAAATGCACAAAGTTAGAGCTTTTTTCTTCCTTTAAAATAATGAACAATTGCATAATTTAAATTTTAAAATATTCTGAAATATGATCATTTAAGTGTGGATACTACAAAGGCACACAGAGCTCATATGAAACAGAACATCTCAGTGAATATTTAAAATCATTCAAACACTTTCTTTAATCACTTTATCAAACTGAAAACCAGTGGAACCTCAAAAGCACCCATTTCTTTGAGTAACCTATTTGTATTCAGTCTGCGATATTGTTTTTATGCTTTTTATTGCATGCATGAGTAATGGCTCTGGAGAGTAAACTGCACATGTCAGTACGATGACGTTCACTTCAGTTCTGCTGCGCTGTAGGGCCTTCCTGCACTATGACATCCTTAATGTACCACAAGTTTCTGAAGTCAAACCACATCACTGTAAACAGATCTACATCCAACTCCTAAACCAACCAACAGCCAATCTACTTCTACCCTTCCCTCTGGGTCCATCACACACACACACACACACACACACACACACACACATGATGCACTGTGACTTAATTGCATCCCTGTGCGTCCCGCTCAGAGCAAAGCCTGTCACACTGGGATGCTTGTAAGTAATGAGTGATGTCACAGGAGAGAGAAAAGATGAAGAATATCCTCTCTTTCCACAAAACACAATCCGACGCTACGCCCCGGAAGCCAACTGTCATTTCCACTCTCCTCTCACTCTCTGCGTCCCTCGTATCTCCATCTCTCTGGAGTTAATCATACACTCTTCTCCTCTGATGTTTCTCTATATTTCAAGAGGAAGAAAGAGAAGATGAAGTAAGAAAGCTTCGCTCTCTTTCAGATAGATGAGGAGAAGCAGATGACAAGCACTCCAGCTTCCCGCTGATGGATTCATAACATGATGTATAATTTTGCGATAACGTGACACTCTCCTCCCCGGCCGTCAGTAACTCACCGCCGGCTGATCAAGAAAACACAGACTCGCTCGTATGAATCGTAACGCGTATTGTAATGTGCAAAATTTGGGGTCAGTAATTGTATGTATGTATGTATGTATGTATTTATGTATTTATTTATTTATGTATTTATGTTAAAATGTGAAAGAAGTGTCTTTAATACAGTATTATTGTGAAATATTATTACAATTTAAAATAACGTATTAAAATATATTAATAGCATCATTTTTATGACAAACACTGTTCTGTCAAACAGGTAGCCCTATCCATAATTCAAAGCTTGCATAGGAGTTCTCATTTAAATAAAATAAAATAAATAAAATAAAATAAAATAAATTATTCACATGCTACTTACAATTAATAAAATACATAATCAAAATAGCATCACAAGTTACTCAAAATAAATATTTCAATGAACTTAAATAAAAAATTTTATATATATATATATATATATATATATATATATATATATATATATGTGTGTGTGTGTGTGTGTGTGTGTGTGTGTGTGTGTGTGTGTGTGTGTATATATATATATATATATATATATAATATTTTAAATAAATTATCATGCCAAGCTCAAACTACTCAAAACTAATTAAAATAAATAAATAAATAATTAAATAAATAGCATAATAAAATAGCATCATCACAAACTACTTAAATATTGAAATGAACTTAAAATAGCATGTAAAGTCACAAGATACTTAAAAAGAATGAAATAAAATTTTAACTGCACAAAAAAAAAGACTTATGAGAAAAAGATTACATTAACATGTTGAGTGATTCTGTTGATATTGATCGGTGATGACTGATGAAGCCTCTGTTGGAGAAAATAAGCAGAAGATCAATCATTCTTTCATTGATTATGACATAATTGGGAGAGCAGAGAGTTAACAGCCAATCAGAGACACTCTTTACAGCTGTGGGCAGGGCATGGGGTGATTATGGGAGATATTAAATGCCTAGACTGAAAAAATGCACACACAAACACAACTCAACACACACATTGTGATTCAGCTTTGTTATTAAACACACACACACACCATAATTCAATAATTTCTAAATAGCACAGCTTGTGCGGTTCCTCCAGCAGCTGGTGTCTCAGAGGACACAGACCTCTATACATTACTTCCCTCAGGAGCTACATCCTCCTCTTGAGAAATCACTCTCATTCGACATGTGTGAGGGGGAACGGGCCGCTCGGTTCAGAGCTTAATGCTTTTTGAGGTCATATCAGCTTCCAGCTCATTAATATGCAACATGTGGCCTATAATAAATTAGCATAATGGCACAAAGGAATCATGGAATCTTGTTAGGATGCAAAACGCCAACAAAGAGATACAAAACGAAGCCCACCAGAGAAAGCAGAGAGCACGAAGGTGCGAGCACATTGAGTAGATCAAATATTTCATGCATAATAGTAAAGCCAATCTCATTTACACACGGTGACCCTCTTTACCTCTGTCATTACACACAAGGTTGCTTCCTGTTTTCTGTTCTCTTTGTCTTTACAGCTTTACTGAATAATTTCTCTTTACCCATCCTGCACCCGGCGTGTCCAGATGAAACTTGGCGCAATTGGTTACAATGCAAAAACCAACAGTGTTTTCAGTCGCTGACATCAATATTACATTTCTGGCCTATATATATATATATATATATATATATATATATATATATATATATATATATATATATACTTTCATGGTATAGATGAAAACTGATAAAGAGATAAACCAAACACTGAAAATAAAATGTATATAAATTCTATAAAATAAATACACACATTACTGCGTTTTTTTTTTTTTTTTTTTTGCTAAGAATAAAAATTTAGAAAATCTATTCTGAGCCTTGCTAAAGATTACATTTAACAGTGCTATTAATATTTGTATCTTTTAAATATTAATATTAACTTTAAATTTTAAATATTAAATATTAATACTTAATACTAAATACATAAATATTAACTTTAATTAAGCATTAGATGATAAAAGCAATCAAAAACATCTATAATATTATGCAATATTATATTATTATTGTATTAAATGTGAACAGATGTAAATGTGTATTAAATATTTGATCAAATAAATGCAGCCTTGATGAGCATAAGAAACTTCTTTAAAAAACATTACAAGTCTTACTGATCCAAAACTTTTGAATGTATATTATATACAGATATATATATATATATATATATATATATATATATATATATATATATATATATATATATATATATATATACAGATATATATATATATATATATATATATATATATATATATATATATATAATCTTTTAAAAAAAATTAAATAAGTTTTAGATGGTGGCAAAAGCATTCTTTAATTAAGCATGAAAAACAAAAATGAGCATTATATTTTTGTTATCATACAATTAATTATTTAACTATATATATATATATATATATATATATATATATATATATATATATATATATATTAATAATAAGTGCAAAGTCTGTAAACATTTACAAAATATCTCTTTTTGTGTTCTAAAAAAGAAAAAAAAAAGTCATACAGCCACAGGTTTGTAAATTATGTCAGAATTTATTTTGATTTTATTTTATATTTTATTTTATTATTTGGTGAACTATCCCTTTAAGAGCTTCATTTAGCAATTTATCTTCATTTCATCCTTCATCCTTAGTACATACATCTCTGTTATCTGTAAACGTACTGTAGAAAAACCCACCTTTCCTAGAGCACCAGCTTACTGGTTTTATTAAATCCGAGCAGAACTCCACTTCTAAAACCTGCAGAGCTGCAGTGCAATAAGCAGAGAGTCTCTTTTAATCAGAAGTTTGGTCCTGAGAGCCTGAGTGATGTCACAGGTCTTAAATAAAGCTGGGTAAATAAACTGATTCATCTCAGCGGGTCAGAGCGCTACGGCTTCAGTGACAGCAGAGCTATGACCTTCACCATGGCCACAGCTGCATCATTCACCCACTGGCAGGTGCGGTCAGTGACCCACGACCCAGAGAGTGCTCAAGCGTGTCTCTTTCGGCCTGTCGTATTTACACTAGGCATTCAGGGTTAAGACTTTAATATTTAATGCAGGATAGTGCCAGTACAGAAAGAGCAAATTAAACATTGAGCAGGCCTCCGCTCTCAGATCAATACTGTGGTTCTCACCATGAAATTGCTCACCTGAACACACACACACACACACACACACACACAGGTGCAACATCCGCACTAACAGGTCCAGAGCAGCGTGGAATGATATTGACCAAAACCTTGCACAAGTACACAGAGTTTCTGGGCTACACATAAACAAGTTTGTCCCAGGAGTACAGCAGTGGAAACTACTTTACAACTGTAGTGCGCAATGTTACAAGCTACTTAAAATTTAAAGTAGTTCAACGACAGTCAAGTTCCTCTTCTAAAAAATAAATAACACTACAAACAACAAACAAAAAAAGCAGTTCAACTACAATAAAGCTTTTAAGGGGGCAAAATCTTTTCAAGTATATTTAATCATACAATTTATTATGTAAGTACAAAAAATTGTTTATTAAATTAATACAAACATACATACACACACAATATATATATATATATATATATATATATATATATATATATATATATATATATATATATATATATATATAAGTATATAAAATCACTGACTCTTTAGGGGTCTTTAGGGGTCCAAACCTTTTAAAATATGTCTATGTGATCATATAATTTAAACTTTAAAGTAAGAAGAATGAATGAAAAAATAAATTAATAAATATATTGATAAACTGATTAATATTCCCATCAGTTGTTATGGTCACAGCTGGTTGGGACCACAAAAAAAAAAAAAAAAAAAAAAAAAAATATATATATAATAATAATAATAATAATAATAATAATAATAATAATAATAATAATAATAAATATATATACACAATTAAATAAAATAAATTAAAATAAATAAAAAAATCATATACACATAAATTTACATAGCTAGACAGACAGACAGACAGACAGACAGATAGATAGATAGATAGATAGATAGATAGATAGATAGATAGATAGATAGATAGATAGAAAATAAAATATTTTGTAACAGAAGATGCAAAATACCACACAGATTCTCAAACTGGTTCATTAACATCAACCACTGATTCAAACCAATTCCCTAATATGAATCAGACGGATCAGTCAACACTACATGGAAAAAAGAGCTTCTTTTATTTTTTTTTCTGACATCATTGCTCTTTCATTTATCGATAAAGTGAATATGGTTCAGTCTCTAGTTAGGGAAGAGCCAGATGGGGTGAAAGGGGTCTCACATCAGCCACGACCAAACCACACACACTTATCAGATCCTTCAACACCTGTCCCTCCCACTGACGGGGTGAAAATGAATTCTGAGCCACATCTGAGTGTCTGTGTGTGTGACATATGAGAGGAAATCCTTAGCGGTGGCTGTAAGAGTCACATGTCGATGAACGGGGGAAATCAGTAAGTGTGAAAGAGAGGAGTGTGAGAGAAGGGACATGCTACAACTTATCGATTTAAATGTGAAAAAAAAAAAACCTTGAACAATGAACAATGGAGCAACAGCTTATTATCAGGATTCTTGTAAAAGAGCAGAAGGAGGGAAACAGACACAGGTCAACATGAATGAAAACTTGGATCATTGAGAGGATCAAAGCCATTTCGTTTCCTCTAATTATTTCTAAATGACACTTGTTAATTGCAGTTTCATAAGAAGTTATTGTTCCAATTGTCAGGGTTTGTGGCAGATAAATATGACTCTAGTCTTGCTCTTAGACAGACAGTCATGGATTTTCTGATGCACATTAGACACAGAAAATGCCTTTTTGAGCTTTTTTCAAAACAAGCTGCAAAGTCTTTACACAATTTTTTGTGTAAAGATTATTTTCAACTCTAATCACTCAACTTTCTGTTAACATGCTTGGATACAGCACTCTGTGAACAGCCAGCTTCTTTGGCAATGAATGTTTGTGGCTTACCCTCCTTGTGAAGGGTGTCAATGATTGACTTCTGGACAACTGTCAGATCAGCAGTCTTCCCCATGATTGTGTATCCTAGTGAACCAAACTGAGAGACCATTTTGAAGGCTCAGGAAACCTTTGCAGGTGTTTTGAGTTGATTAGCTGATTGGCATGTCACCATATTCTAATTTGTTGAGATAGTGAATTGGTTGGTTTTTGTTAAATGTGAGCCAAAATCATCACAATTAAAAGAACCAAAGACTTAAACTACTTCAGTCTGTGTGCAATGAATTTATTTAATACACGAGTTTCACAATTTGAGTTGAATTACTGAAATAAATGAACTTTTCCACGACATTCTAATTTATTGAGATGCACCTGTCTATACTGAAACATATTTAAGGACTAGAAGTGCACTGATATCTAGTACATTTTGTCTAAATAAATAAAAAATAAAACACTAAAAACTAAAATCAATCACTTTGAATGCTACAAGTGCATTTAGGCACCAAAACATTATAATGTACAGTATGAAAAATGAATGCTCATTTTAAGACCACTGAACAGTGTTATTAAATTATTCATGTTTTTAAAGTTCAACTTCAAAAGAGCATTCAAGGACGACAGATAACTAAAGTAAATACAGAGGAAATCATGCACAATAAAATATCCAATATCTACACTAATGTTCAAAAGTTTGGAGTCATAAGACTTTTTTTTTCTTAATTCTATTAAAAAAAAATGTTTGTTTGTTTTTTCTACATTGTTTATTAAAGAATCCTATGGAAAATATATCACATTTTCCAAAAAAAACAAACAAAAAAAAAACAGCACAACTGTTTTCAACATTGACATTTTAAATGCAACCTTGATGATCATAAGAGACTTCTTCAAAAACTAAAATCCAAATCCACTTTGAAAAGTAATATATATATAGGTCTATAATGATACAGTACCAATATATTTTTCAACCCTAATCAGGTCCAGAGCCGAAAAGTCCTGCTGTGTAAGAATAATATGAACTTGATTCACACGCTGAACACTAACTCATAAGTACGAGTTGTTCCATTTCCGAAGTGCTTTAAATGAGCAAATTGAATTTCATGAAATTCCATTAAGCTCCCTGAAATCTGTTCACTGAATACACTCCCATCCGATTCTTCACATCCCTAAGCTAAAGTCAGATGAACTTGTTTCTGTAAGACAGGCTTCCAGAGCGGGACAAACTTCAACCTTGTCAAACACAGCTCCTAAACACAGGAAGCTGATCAGCTACAGGGAAACACATCCTCCTGAGTATTCCCTACGGCCAATCACAGCTCACCAAACAGGTGCAGAATGCCAAACTACCCTCTCAGCGGCCTGTCCTCCGCTTCTTTCCCCTCTCTCGTTCTTTACAGTCGTAGATCATTTGCATGCATTAACATAGAGCAAAACGGCCATCTTTAGTTCACCCATAATCCCTCCTTCATTTTCTACACCACTACTACTGTATGTGTCCATTCGCCCCACCTGTTCTTTCCTTCCTTTCAGTCTTTCGTTTTTTTTTCCTCCTCATGTCTTAAAAGTGCATTTCCTTTTCTAATGAGTCTATATAACCACAGGGTTTCCTGTTTGCCACTTTATCGTTCAAAAGGGTGCTAACAAGTGCCCTAGATGTGCCCTTTTAAGGTGTAAACATACTGACAGTGTTTATATATTTAAAGGTCACCAAATCACATCCTATTTAATATTCATACTCAATTAGTCTCAATCTGTGAACTAACAATCTGATGCATATTGCACACAAAATTGAAAAGCACTTTGGCACTCTAGTAATATTTAATCTGATTGGTTAATTTTACACAACTTTCTAAAGGAAGGGCACAACATTTTTTTTTTTTTTATCAGTTTATCTGAAAAGTCGTGTTTACAAGGTACTGAGTTGATACAGCAAGCACTTTTGAATATACTTTAAAATTAATCCGTAAAATGTGTAATGTGCAAATATTTGGTTTTATTTTGCACTCGCATCAACTTAAATGTTATTTTTGGCAAATAAAATTAACATTTTTTTTTTTCATCAACTAAAAATAACATTATTTGCATCAACTAAAATTAAAGAACATTACATGCCAAAATATTGACTAAATTTAAAGAATATTTGTAATGCAAATGCGAACACATTTAAAAATTAAATTAAATTGTGATATGATTGAACATTTTAGGCCAAATTTACTAAACAGGGCAAATTAACATTAGAGCGCAATTCCATAAAAGCGCCAATGGGAGGAGAAAATTCTGCGTGTGATTTACTGACAATGCGCACATTAAAGTACACAGACGCAGCAGATCATTTCCATAATGACCAGCGAAATCTACCATAAGCAGTATAAGTATAAAAGCATAAGCTTTTTTTGGGCGTTAAATAATGGCACAAATACCAGTAATTTGACGAGCGCAAACGTTAGTAAATCGCATTGCGTGATTAAATATAATACTCTCCTCCCATAAATTTTGCATCTGAAAAGTAAACTCCTACAAATGCATATTTCATTAAGATCAGGCTCAAAAATAACTGTCCACGCCTTTCCAGCGCTAATTCTTCACTGCGCGTCTTTAGTAAATCCTGATAGTACTATTTTAACGCCAATAGACGGTTTGCGCTAGCGCAAGCTGTTAGTAAATCTGGTCCTTTGTCAACTAAAATTTATGTTATCATTTTCATTGAATGATCACTTCTATATAGCATTAATGTGTGAAGTATAGATGTAATCTGACGTACATTCATCATGTTTGTCATTATCATGTGACCTACACAACCTATCACCTTTGCTTCCATTCACAACTCCTCTCCCATGGTCTCATGGGATAGCAAAGTTGCACATTACAAAATCTCACATGGGTTACAGCGCCGCCCTGTTGTTCTGGAGAGTGAAAGGGTATCAGTGCTGGACACTTGATGAGAAAGAAGCCTGACCTCTGACACTTTCAGTATCGCAACTAACCAGCCTACAGTCACAGCTCAGAGTTTCAGCTCTAATCTCCCAGCAGTCCAAAAAGAGTCAGATTTTTTGCTGGGGACGAAGTGTTCCTTTTAGCACAGAAGTACAATCGACCTTAGAAAGTTAGACTCCTGTAGGGGTCTCAGCTAACTCTAACCACTCTGGTCTGTATGTCTGTGTCTCTGAGGTAGATATTATGTCCAGCTGTTCTGTAGGTTATTACTGGAACCGCAATGGACCTGTGAGAGGGATTCAGGTCAGCTGACTATCAACAGGACTTGTTCGATGCTGCATTCATGCCGTCATTTCAGTTTGTGTCTATTAGAGCTTCTGTAGAGCAAACAGATGCATAAAATATACATAGGATTCGTTCTTGCACACATGCGTTCTTGCTTTCAAAACCAGTGAGACAAAGCAAAATGAAATTCTCGTGATGCAATGGCAAAACACAAAGTTTGGTGTTCTGTATAAGCTAACCATCACTTTAAATATGCAAAGCATTACCAAGTTTTTGACTTTACTGAATTGTTCTCAAACATTGGAAAGGTGCTACACAATTTTAAATAAATAAATAAATAAATAAATAAATAAATAAATAAATAAAAAACAAACTAAAATAATATTTATTTATTTATTTATTTATTTTTGAATCAGGGACAACAAAATTGCTGCCAGGTAAAGTAAAATAATTGCATATTTGGACCCCTGCCTGATATCTTCGTCTGTTAAATTCTTTTCCTCACTTTTTCCCTCCTTCTTTTGTTCTTCTTTGGCACATTCAAATTAGTGAGGAAACACAGTGGACAGTAAATGACATTCTCGTTCATTAAACAGAATGTGAGAAAAGCATGTAATGGGATTGAACAGATTTCTTCATCAAATTGCTCATAATTCTTATTTAGCTGTATATTAAGCGAAGGCGGAGACAGCAATAACTTCTGGATATGTGCTTTCTCTCTGCGGATATGGCACGCTGTAATGTTGATTACAGCCATTAAAATAAAGAATATTACACGCTGAACATTTACTAAAATCACATCTTCAGAAGCTGGAACGAAGCCGGCGTCTCAGAGTGCACCCAAATCACACTCACATTTACGAGAGCCTCCGAGCACACGTGTGCAGTGAGTAATGTTTTCAATCTCACATTTTCCCCACATCCCAGTTTAATTACATGAAATATGTTCAATCATCATTCTCTGGAGAACTAGCTGAAGCTTGTGTTTATGACTGGACGGCGTGAACGGAACGGGGAGTTCGGTCTCCTGTATTCTTGATAGCACAAAGCCAACCTCAAAGCTCCCCAGCTAGCTTTGCTGGAACATTAGAAGCTCATGGAATGTTCCGTGGCATTCTGGAATCCCCTCGACATGCTAATGAACGCTCAACTGCCATTAGCGCTCCGAAGTGATTTGTATTCGTTCCACCTGTACAATCAAATCTGACATTATGATGCATGCGTTAAAGGAACGGACCAATAGCAAGCGTTCTTTTTTTTTTCTCCATCTCCCATCATGCTAATTTTTGTTCCTCTGAGATCAAAGCAACACTTCTGAAATGTTAAATAATACATAAAACATCTAGCTGCATGAAAATATACATTAAAACTGTCATGTCAATCAATTAAAAAAAAATATTGAATTATTTACAAGACATGCTGATTAATTTATTTAATTCAGTAATCAGTACTTGCTGATAGATAGATAGATAGACAGACAGACAGATCGCATTATATATATATATATATATATATTTGAATATTATAATACATAAAAATAATATATAATTTTTAGCAAATATTGCTGATTACTCAATAATCAGAGATCTTTTGAAAAATATTGTCCATTTAAAAATATATATATTTTCTTTTGTATACACACACACGCGCGTATCTATCTATCTATCTATCTATCTATCTAAAAAATATTGTTCAAATAGCACAATATATCTGATAAGCTGTAATATTTGCTGAGAAAATTACATTATACTGCACACACACACACCCCTACCCCTAAACCAAGTTAACATACATGAAATGCTGTACAGTGAGACCCAGAGAGAGAGAAACAAAAGGAAAGAATGATCAAGAGAAGTAGGAAGTGAGGGAATGTGAGATAGAGAAGCTTTAATTGGCCTCTCATTGAAGCGTGTGTGTGGAGACATGAGGTCGCTGCCTGCTGCGCTCTCATTGGTTCGTGCTTCGATGGGGAAGCCGAGAGAATCCGACATTTCATTAACAGTTCATCTTTTAATGAGAGCTCTGAGGGACCAATCAACACGCAGTGTTTCAACACACAGCGTTCCCCACGGAAACACACATGCTCCGCTCGCAGGCCTCAACAGATGTACGCGTACATACAGTTACATACGCTCCACAATACAACAAGGCCATCTCTGAGATGGAATTTACCCTGAAGGCAAGTAAACTTGAAGTAGTTAGAGTCTGAGATGCCCAAAGCCACATCAGAACAAGAGGTATTATGTTGCACTAAACCATATACAAATCATGTGCATCTGATTCACTCACCAGTTTGTACTGCTCTCTAAAGCTCTCTAGGGTAAAAACAAGAAATGGTGCTCTTATGAGATGTTAACAGCAGCTGTAGAAAGTCTTTTAGAAAATGTGTCTTCATATCTTTTAGAAAATATGTCCTTAAGTGTTTTCTGCATGAAAGTCAACTTTTTCAATGAATCATGCTTATTTACTGACTGATTCAATTAGCAAATTAGTTTGGTCAGACAGTTCAAGTAAATTAACCAGTTCAAAACATGATTCACTGCTTCATTTGAGTGGCTACATAGATATTATGTCTTTTTTTGGGGATATATGGCTGAAATATCGCTGTTCATCACTGTATTTAACCACGTTTAATAAAGTAGTTGTTTTCTACTAAACCTAAATGTTTTCTAGTTTTTTTTATTTTTATAACATTTAAATGTACAATTTATGCATATGTAATATTACATGTACACACACACACACAATATATATATATATATATATATATATATATATATATACAAAAAACTATATATATAGTTTTAAAATATATATAAACAAAGTGTGCTATTAAAAATTCTATACATTATATATTATACACACATACTGTATGTACACAAGAATTTGAGGAAATGATTATAAATTATTGAAAATTAATAAGCTTAAATTATTTAAAAATGTGTAATAATAATAATAATAATAATAATAATAATAATAATAATAAATGGGGATCTGATTTAAGGTGACAACAGACCATGATAAATAATTTATTTAAAAAATATATATTTTCCAATTATTTATTTAGCAAAGTTGAGAACAAAAGGACCAATTAGCTATGTTTTGTAAGTAACTTTTAATTTAGTTACCTAAATTGGTAGTTTCAGTGTAGTTTAACTGTTTTGTTGTTTGCTACAAGCTTCTGCTAATTTAGTTTTCAAGTAGCTTCCCTGAAATTGCTCTGCAATAAAGAGAAAAAAAGAAAAGTGGGGAGTCTTGTGTTCATGTTAATGAGCACTGACTCTCAGTTTGTGTTTTTAAACCAAGCTGATTTTTTTTTTTTTTTAGCTCTGTCTGACACCAGGCGAGTTGATGCTGACCCAGCAGCAACCTTAACAAAATCAATGCAAAAGAAAGAAAGAAAGACAAAAAAAAAAACTCCAAGTCATTCAGAAGATACACCGGCTATGAACACCATCAGCAAACTTGAGCTATATGGTAACCAGCCTACGGGCTATATTTAAACTCTCACTCACTCATGACGGCAGCATACGCGTGTAATACATGTAATAAATCCTGCTGCGTCACACCTGCCCGTCCACGGATGCTATTTACTCCAGCGCAGGCAGAGAGCATAATTGGGAACTCTTGCCTATATGCACAGGAGCTTGGAGAAACAGCAGTTATAGAATAATTACAGGCATGAAGGAACCCTAATGCCCATGGAGCAGTGAAATGCATGCTGGGAGCTGCTGCTCGGATTATGGGCAAAGGCATATAAGAGGGGATATTTAACATATTCAGACTCGGCTTTTCAAAGAAGGACATTAATAAACACTACAAATGTAAACAAAATAAAATGGCACTTGCAACACATTTAATTTCCTTAACATCACATATTTCAAGGTGAAAAGGTATTCGGTGGGAAACAATGTATGGCACTAGACTAACAAATCATACCGGATGGGACTGATTAGATGATAATATTTGAATTGGATTATAATATTCGTTAGTATTATCTCAAGTCAGATTTATAAAATACTGCATGTGCAGAAATTACCTTTTAGAGGGGGAGAACACATTATATTTTGGGGGGAAAAAAGTACCTCAGTGAGTTTTACAGTACTATAATGGTTAGTTATAACTTTTTCTGTCAGATGGTAATATTACTGTAGCATGAAGAAGTATTTAGGAGGAAAAGAATTGAAATCACAGAACTAAAACAGCAAACTTCTTATCTTCCACTGCACACACAGCTCAACTGACAACACAAACACAACCTCACCAACGCCATGCCATGACCTCAGTTATTATCAGAGACAGGAAAAGAGAAAGAGATTGTTGATGTGGTTGGCAGATAGAGAAAGTGAAAATCAGTCAACGGCCCGGCTCTCTCTCTCCCTCACCTATGCTGGCTGTTTTCCTCAAGTAGAACTGGAAAGGTCTGATGACTTCTCCAGAGGTGATGAAGCATGTTCTGGAACAGACACCCACTCAGATGACAGATAACCCTGTGAGGCCGGTGCCTACCCGCACATTCTCACGAGCTGAAAAACCTACTGTCTCACAGTAGGCGTGTTTCCATTACCCTTCAAATTGTGCAAATTAAAATCGCAAATTGAAAATACGCCTACTAGGTGCGTTTCCACTACAGATTTGCGCAAAACTTTGGCGATATTTTATAAATGTCGATAAAAAAGTATTTAGAAATGACGGCGTTTCCATTAACCAATGTTATACGACTAAAACGTAACCTTTTGCCTCTCGCGATAAGTCATGGCAAAGGATTTCGGTGAGATTTGACGGATTTTGGATGTATTTATTCAAAGGAGGCGTAAGCGTGTCTTTACAGAAGCACCACGGAGAGCCACTTCAGAAACATGCGTGGCGTGGCTGGAATAAACACAGAGTGGGCACAGTCAGCTTCAGTGGCCGCATCAGAGCCACACTGCACCGCAGACGTGTGCAGTGTAAATTGTCTAAGCATTAATGGCAGGGAAACCCCTTATATTCGAGAGCGACCACATATGAAGTGTTTCTTGGAGGTTATAGTACACTGAAGAATGATTATATGACTTTTTACATACGCCATGTGACCTGTAAATGCGAAAAAAACATTTCCATTGCAGTTTTGCGAAATATTCCTTTTTTGAATTGCCTGAAAAACCACCTCATGCGAGCGTAAAAACTTTTTTGCGATATATGGGAGTTTTCTATTCTGTTGCAGGTGGGAAAAAACACAATTCTAATGGCAACAAATATGAATCATCTACAAACTAAATTTGATCTGAAATTCTGGTTTTGACTTCTGTTGGAATCTTATGAGAAAATTCATATTAGGATTTTATAGGACTGATTCCAAATTACAGTAGAAATTATTAGAGGATTTGTTTAGTTTTCGAATAGAAATTCTACTCTGTTCTACTTTCTTTATCCCACCAAAAATCCATTTAACCGGCACTTCTGGAATGAGAAAATACAACAGATTGATGGATGGATGGATATGATAGAATGTTAGATCGATAAATAGAACAATAGAACTGGATACATTGATGGATGGACGGACAGACGGACAGATTGGCAGATGGATATGATAGACAGAACGTTACATAGAACTGGCCATGGTGCTTGACTCTCCAGTTGTTTTAGTGTTTTTGTTAGTTTTTCCTGTTTTTTGTTTGTCAAACGCGATCAGTTTCACCAGGGATGAACTGCTGAACATTCGGCAGAACACACCACAAAATCTCCAACCGGTTTTTGATTATTCTGATGTTTTGCTGAACATAGTAGTCGGCGGAGCAGCGGCGCTGTTCAGACACTTCAGGACGCACAGACGGGGGAAGCGAGCCGGCGAGCTTGTGAAGCTCAGATAGTGCGGATTTCGAATATCGCTACCCAGTATCCATCTGGCGAATCTCCGCTCTCTACCCAACAAAACAGACGAACTCCTTCTGCTTTCCCGGTTAAACAAGGACTTTTCAAACTCTGCTGCTCTGTGTTTCACGGAAACCTGGCTGAATGACGCCATTCCGGACAGCGCGCTACATCTGCCAGGCTTTCAGCTGTTTAGACCGGATCGCAATGCAGAATCAACTGAGAAATCACGCGGCGGCGGGACGTGCTTTTACATCAATGAAAGGTGGTGTACAGATGTAACTTCATTAAAGAATATGTGCTGTCCCGATCTGGAAGCGCTCTTCATTAACTGTAAGCCTTTCCACTCGCCGCGGGAGTTTTGCTCGTTCATTCTTGTAAGTGTTTACATTCCACCTCACACACACGTGAGCTCAGCTTTACAGAAACTCATTGATCTGATCACAGACACAGAACAACAACACCCGGACTCTGTTTTAATCATCCTAGGGGACTTTAATAAAGCAAATCTCTCCCGTGAACTGCCAAAATACAGACAGCATGTTACATGTCCCACCAGAGACAGTAATATATTGGATCACTGTTACACATCAATAAAGGATGCATATCACTCTGTCCCACGAGCAGCGTTAGGACTCTCTGATCACTGTTTGGTTCATCTTATACCGACCTACAGGCAGAAACTGAAATCAGCTAAACCTGTATTAAGGACTGTAAAGAGATGGACTAATGAAGCAGTTTGGGATTTACAAGCCTGTTTCTTTCTCACTGATTGGAGTGTTTTTGAAGCTGCTGCAAATGATCTGGACGAGCTCACACAGACTGTAACATCCTATATCAGTTTCTGTGAAGATATGTGCATTCCTACCAGGACTCATTTAACCTACAACAATGACAAATCATGGTTCACTGCAAAACAGTTCCGTCAGGCCAAAGATGCTTACAGGAATGGAAACAGAATCTTGTATAAACAGGCCAAATACACACTGGAAAAGGAGATCAGAGTGGCAAAGAGGAATTATTCTGATAAGCTAAGGATCCTATTCTCTTCCAGTGACACAGCTTCAGTGTGGAAAGGTCTGAAAGACATCAACTACAAGACACCATCCCCCAGCACTGAGGCGAATCAACAACTGGCAGACGATCTGAATGATTTCTATAGCAGGTTTGAAAAAACACCATTAACACCTCCAGCAACCCCCATCTCCCCCACACCTGCACTCCAGATCAGTGAAGATGATGTGCGCCAGATCTTCGGAAAAAACAAGAGAAGAAAGGCACCAGGCCCAGACGGTTTGAGACCAGCCTGTCTGAAATCCTGTTCTGACCAGCTGGCACCCATCTTCACACAGATCTTCAACAGATCACTAGAGCTGCGTGAAGTCCCTTCATGCTTCAAACGCTCCACCATCATCCCCGTCCCAAAGAAACCCAAGATAACAGGACTTAATGACTACAGACCTGTGGCTCTAATGTCTGTGGTCATGAAGTCATTCGAAAAACTGTTTTTGGCTTATCTGAAGGACATCACTGGACCCTTACTGGACCCCCTGCAGTTTGCCTACGTTCTCATCCAGCACCCATACGATCAGCACTGGAGCACCTCAGGGTTCAGTCCTCTCCCAACTGCTCTTCTCCCTTTACACCAGAGCTGGGCAACTTCGGTCCTGGAGGGCCAGTGTCCTGCAGAGTTTAGCTCCAACCCTAATCAAACACACCTGCCTGTAACTTTCTAGTGATCTTGAAGACATTAATTAGCTTCTTTAGGTGTGTTTGATTAGGGTTGGAGTTAAACTCTGCAGGACACCAGCCCTCCAGGACCAAAGTTGCCCAGCCCTGCTCTACACCGACGACTTCACATCTAAAGACCCCTCTGTCAAGCTCCTGAAGTTTGCAGATGACACCACAGTCATCAGATTCATTCAGGACGGTGACGAGTCTGCTTACAGACAGGAGGTTAAAGAGCTGGCTGTCTGGTGCAGTCTTAACAACCTGGAGCTGAACACACTCAAAACAGTGGAGATGATTGTGGACTTCAGGAGAAACCCCCCTGCACTCCCCCCACTCACCATCATGAACAGCACTGTGACTGCAGTGGAGTCATTCAGATTCCTGGGCAGCACCATCTCTCAGGACCTGAAGTGGGACATTCACATAGACTCTATTGTCAAAAAGGCCCAACAAAGGATGTACTTTCTTCGCCAGTTGACGAAGTTCAACCTGCCACAAGAGCTGCTGAAACAGTTCTACTCCGCCGTCTAATCCGTCCTCTGCACTTCAATAACTGTCTGGTTCAGCTCCGCTACCAAATCTGACCTCAGAAGAGTAGTCCGGACTGCTGAGCAAATCATTGGTGCAACCCTCCCCAGTCTCCAAGAACTGTACTTATCCAGAGTGAGAAAAAGGGCTGGCAAAATCACTCTGGATCCCTCACATCCAGCACACTCCCTCTTTGAACTGTTGCCGTCTGGTCGACGCTACAGAGCTCTGAGCACCAGAACGGCCAGGCACAGGAACAGTTTCTTCCCTCAGGCAATCCATCGCATGAACACTTAACAATAAACATGAAACACACAACACTATCATACATTTATTTATTTAACACATATACTTATTACATTTCAAATTTGCACCTAACATACCTGTATATACTAAATTGTCTATTTTGTATATTGTGTTTGTGCTATTTTGCACAGTCTATTTTGTATATTTGTATATTATTATCTTTATTATCTGTGTCTTGTCTTGTCACTGTCAGTCTGTCGTACTGTGGAGCTTCTGTCACCAAAACAAATTCCTCGTATGTGTAAACATACCTGGCAATAAAGCTAATTCTGATCCTGATTCTGACAATAGAACCGGATGGATGGATGGAGGATGGATGGATGGATGGAAGGATGGATGGATGGACAGAATGTTAGATCGATACATAAAACAATAGAACTGGATGGATGACTGACAGACGCACAGACGGTTGGATGGATGGATGAATGGGTGGATGGATGATGATATAGACAGAATGTTAGAACGATACATAGAACAATAGAGCTGGATGGATGGATATGACAGACAGAATGTCAGATTGATACATAGAGCAATAGATCTGGATGGATGGATGGATGGATGGATGGACGGACAGACGGTTGGATGAATGGACGGATGGATGGACAGACAGTTGGATATATGGATGGACAGATGGATATGATAAACAGAATGTAAGATTGATACATAGAACAATAGAACTGGATGGATGGATGGATGCTGAAATTTCTGAGCTTTGAAGGTTTGCAGAACTTTGACTCAAAACACCTTTTTTTTTCAGGTACAGGTGTGTGTGCTGCCTTCTGGTGAGTCTCCACACATCACCAGCTCTAATTTAATTAACCATTTTCTCTATGGATCTCAGAGATCATTTGAAAATCATTTAATCTGACAAGCTCTAGTAATGTAAGTGGATGAGCAGCGAATGCTTTCATCTAAGACATAAACCTGCTGACTGAAGAGACTTTATTTGTTTTCTTCTCTTTACTACTATTGTTGGTATGATTTCCATCATTTAATCTACTTCCATACTGCTGCTGGTAGACTGAGACCACCTGTGCTACGAATGCCTGCATGGAGATAACGAGAACTACTACGGCATCAGGGATGTGAGGTCATTTCAACATTTACAGGTACTACTCTGACATTTAAGATTCGGGTGGCAATAAAAATCACAGTTAACACTGTCAAATAAACTTCACCATAATCCTTACTTTTCATGCCAACCCAAATGTTTATTTGATTTGATTAACTTTGATTTGATTCTCCTGGCAGATGGTAGAGAAATAAAATACAAATTTTGCATCTAGGAGGAGAATCATTAATGGTGTTTTTATCCCACCACTTAAGAGAAAGTTCCAGTCTGAATTACATTTGTTTTAGACAACATTGTGGAAATGTAATTCTCATCCAGATTCACTCAGAAATTGTTTTGAAACAAATGCATGGGGCTAATATTCTGGGTTGAAGAGACCGAAGATACTTGAATGTCAGATATCTTACAAACATGATTTTGACATTTTCAGCCATAAAACTGAGGTAAAAGGGCCTTGACTGGAGCAGTGAGGGAATCCATTTAAACACACATCATCCCATAGTGGTTTCCTTTAACAAAGGGCAAGAAACCAATCCATGGATGTGCGAACACACTCGCGCAATGGTGTTAAATATTCACTGTTTTATAGCAAGTCTTTCCTCACAGCTGAGATTCACTGTTAGCATACAGCACACACACACAGATTTTTGGATAATACAATTTAAAATGAATTCAAAAATGCTTTTGGAGCAGGACTTCCAGTTTTGCAGAACAATGGATGAAGGATGCGGAAAGGGTGGCAGAAGTGCTCGCAAAGCCTGTTTGGAAACTATCATTATATGCTGCTACTGACTCAGAAATTACATACTTCACTTTAAAAGTGCCAGTTTCACCGATCAATCCATTTTCAGTCTTTAAGTTCCCGCCACCTCTAACTTCACAGGTCCACCTCTCTACTGGAGCGCTTTGAGCTTTAAGCTTCCCTGTAGCGCATTTAACAACTGAATAAAACATGAGCCATTACGCTTTAAAGTCGCCCATTATGATCTGAGACATTTTAATAAGGAACCAAACAGAAGTTTAAATGAACTCTGCCAGAAAGAAAGAAAACAAACCCAACTTATTGGTGCTTTATTTCTACTAAAAGGAAGCGAAAAAACATTTAGAAGATGGAAGGAACGAACAGCGATTCCGGAGACTGTGAAGGATGTATTCAGGATGGAGTTAACAAGCCTTTTTTCCTCAGCTAATAAACATGTGGAGCTCATATGTTCTGGCCCATTACAAAGAACCGCACGGCCCATTGGGTTCTGAGGATGGGGCCCTTCATGTAGCAGGACCGAATGAGCCGTATGAGGCGCCTGACTCTAGAACACCGTCAGAAGCACCGCTTGCCAGACACAAACCGTATTTGCACTTCAATGTGAGGATAATAAATGTTTACATG